>VZRH01007423.1:196507-249071 GCA_013397555.1 Urocynchramus pylzowi
TTTTGTGGAGCAACATGAAAACAGAGAGTGTGGAAGGCACTTAAGTTACTGCATTGCTAATTGAAATTTTCAGAACTTTTCTACAAAGGTAACGTAAAACTGTGATAACTCCAAAGAGAATTTGGTAAATTTCTAAGATGCAAATGATAGTGGGAAGCACTGAGCAGTCTTGCATAAATTGTAAACATATTAGTCAATCTGATTTTTTGTGTGTGCCCTCACCAATCTGGTTTTATGTGCACCCCCACTTTTGGGAAGCAGATCAAGCATTTTCCATAACCTCACAATACACATGTGCTGAATCAGGCCAATGCATTTCTTCATACATAAGTGCATGCAACAAAATCAATTGTCTGGAGTATTATCTGATGTAGCCAGCCAGTGGAAGGCACTTTACATTTTGTTTATGCCTATTCCTGTTCACTGTTTTAAAATAAAGCATCTCTAAATGGCAATAGCTTTTCACTATTATTCTGCTACATTTCTAGATTCTAGATAAGGAAGGAAATGCTGAATAGATATGACTACAAAATGTTAAGAAGCAGAATACTTTAAAACATTAAAAACACCATGTTGTTTAAATGAATTTCAAGGAGAATATATATATTCTCTCTCTCCTATCTTGTCTTGACTACAGTATTGAAAATAGAGGTAAGATTGAAAGGCATCAGGCCAATCCTTCAATAACAGTAAAGAGAAACTTCTTGAAAGGCTGGATTATACTTCTAACACTGTTCTTCCCATCTTCCTACAGTCCTCAGTTATTGCCAGATCCTTGCTGGAATCAACAGTTTTTATCTTATTGTGACTGTAGATAGTATCAGGATAGTAGAGTTAGCAGCTACAATAAGAGGATACACAGCTTTTGTGCTAATAAGCACTTCTGTTTAAATGTTAAGAGCAATTAGTCCTTTTGTGCCAACTATTGATTATGCAGACTGATAGACAAAAACCCCACACAGCCTCATTCTTCTTTCTCCTGTATTTCTAAAGAGCAAAACAGGCTTAAAGCAATTGTAAGGCAGAGTGATATTCCATCTTTGGAATCAAGAGCAGCTTAGCTGTTTGAAAGAGCAATAGTGATGGGTTTGACTATGAGTGAGAAAAGCAATTTCTGAAGTATTTCTTTTCCAGTGCTATTTCATGAAAATACCCAATTTTGATACCAGCTTTCTGGAACAAGTATAAAGAAGGTTATTTCATAAAAAGTTTTAACTATAAATAATTTTAGTTGTTTCTAATTATAACTTTGTTTTTTGCAATTGACTTTTGGAACAGTTAGTCTACATGCGTTCAATTTAAAAGTTGCTTTCTAAAGAATAAGCATAGTTCAAAGTTCGTGGATTTAGAATCATCTTCTGACTTAAGCAAGGGGCACCAGAATGACATTATATTATATATATAATATAATATATTATATATATATATTATATTCAACCATATATATATATATTCAACCAATATATGTATATTCAACCATAACTGCCACATTATTTATAGAGTATATACGTGTCAAACTGCTTTATTTACATGTATCATCATCATGTAGCATCAATAAAATTATTTTAGAGGGTGTTTTATAAAAACCACTTTAAATAAGTAACAACAAGCAATTGCAATAGTACAAATGCACATTCTTTCTAAAATGTAAAAATGCTCATTATAAAAAGAGGTAAAATAAGGATAAAAAGATAAATCAAAGTGTATAAAAATGTGCTGCTTCAAAATAGCATTTGGATTTTATTTGCTCAATCATTTCCAAGTTCTAAAACATTTAAGCTAAATATAAGAAACACTGAAAGACCAATTGCCTGGCATAAGAGCCACAATTTTTATGGGTAGCAACAACAGAGCAAACGGTTACAGCATGTGTTACAAGCCTATTATTGTATTAACTAAGTGCTTTCTATTCCTATGATTATTCCTTTAGGCATATTTTCATCAAAACATGGGAATCCTCGAAAACTCAGAGCAAGACAAAGTTGGAATTCAGTATCTCCAAATTTTCAGCAATTTTTGAAGACTCCTTTTTAGGACAGAAATATAATGGAGATTAAAAGAAAAGCATAACCTCTTATAATTTCATGTGAAAAGCAGCACAGCATTTAATTTTGTATGTGACTGCTTTCTCATAGTTTTTATATTGCTGCACTGCTGCTTCACACAGAAGTGACTGTGAAGCTATTTCATGAACTACTCATTGATCTCTATGAATTTATTACAAGCACTCTGGACCTTATTATAACAGCATCCTTGAAAGACAAGCATTTTGAATGTCACAAGGAGATGTTACTGTAATAAAGGAGAATGTAATAGGCCTTCATGCACAGTATTTGTGAGCCAGAACATTTTCAAAGAGAATAATGTAAGTTAGTGCCTTATAAGGAAGGTGGACCCTATACATATTGCAGTTTGAAGATTTTTTGATATAGTACATTGAATCTATAGAAGGATTCTGTTTTCAGACATACACAAGAGCATATCAGCCTGGATCATAGTCATATTTTGAAGAGAATACACAAGAAAATTAGTACACTTTTATCATATTTTACCTGCATGAAGTGAATACAGAGTATGAACATTTGGTGTACATCACCAAAATTGATGGGACCATTAAATTCCTTTGAATGTATAAAAGATTTTTACAAACTGATTGTAATTCAAACTTCTGGGGGTAATGTTTTGGTACTTCTAGTGCTATACATGTTTGAAACCTCCCAATACAATATTAGGTGTCTAAAATCCTCATGTGCTCTGGCCAGCATCTGGGCCCATAACACAAGTATTCACACAAAGGAAATACAAATATAAGAGCTACAGTTCTATTCAGATAGCACATAAATGCCTTCAGGGTTATTGGTATTTGACACATGCGAAGTCATTGCCATGTATTTTGGCAAGTACCTATTAGCACAGTCATTTATGAAGTTTAAATGTTTAGTATTGGGTTATTCATGGCTGCATTTTAAAAACAAGTAATCTAACTATATGACTCTGCCATTTCTGATTCATATTTTATTTTGCCAGAATTTCTTCAGCTTAAAAATACCTTCTCTGTTGTTTTGCTCTCCATGAGCACTGTTGATCCCATTACTGAAATCTCTACTCAACCATTAGGTTACTTTTTGTAAGTGCATGCATTGCTTTTGAAAGCTGTTGAACTTCCAGATTTATGGCACTGAAAATCTAAGCCATTGATCCACCAGGCAAATACATTACAGAGAGCACAGGCAATGTACAGCAGCTGCTTTACTGAAGAGCTATTTCAACAGGCTTCAGCCCTGACCTGGGGCCTGTCTCTAGAAGGGAATAGAGTTGAGACTTCTTGAGTCACTGAACTTCACAGTCTGAGCCAGAAAATGTACAAGCACCATGTACTGCTATAGTGATGGCAAATTAGCAGTGGTGCATACAGCTCCTTATTTAGAAACCTGGTTAGGTCTTGGCATTCTCTATAGCCAGAGTACATAGGATTATATTTACAAGATGTATCCTTCAAAAACAGTGTACATTTCCTAGAAATGTGGCAGGTCTTTTCTTGAAGACCCACCACATAGTCAGAAACTTGAGCAAGCTTTTGAATAGCACACTATTGAGACACAGCTCTGAAAACATCCTGGGCTTGGAAACTGGTGCTGAAATGGGATTGCCCAGAACAAGTACTAATCCTTCAAGGGCAAAACCCAGGTATGGTTGCGTTCAAAAATCTTGATGTCAGGTAATGACAAAATATAGGACAATATAGATAAATCAGTCTTGACCCACTGCCACTTTTCAGTGACAATTTTAGTGCTCAGATGGACAGATGGACAGTAACATCTGAAATGCAATAGCTAGCTAAACAGCAAACATTCATTTTGGGTTCTGAACAGATCCTAAAAAACATAGAAAAAGTTAGATACAAGTTGAGTTTTAACAGCTCTTCATAATTTATCTAATGCATAATGGTTCCTGGAAGATATGTGCCTATCAAACTTTCATTCAGCTGTAACTCAAGTGTTCGGAAAGGTTCATGACACACTCATGTCTGAAGGAAAGATTCCCTCCCAAGAACAAGCAAAAGATATTGTAAACATATTACATTAAAAAACCCAATTATACTTAATAGACTATGCCTTGGGTGTAGGAATGACAGTCGTAAAGCAACTTGCTTGAAACCTTACATTGGGCTGTTCTGTTGGCAATATCAACTACATTTGACACAGTGAAACAATTTCTGCTGGTGCAGGATTGTCCTGATGTTCCACAATAGATGTGTTTGCTTGCATAAGCACATCCTGCATGAAGAGACTAGAGCCAAGAAATTACTCTAAGTCAAAAAGAAAAGCAGAAACTTAACTCCTAAACTTTTCAGTTTCTCCAAACCATTACATAAATGAGAAAAATGCATGTACCTCCATTTTCCTATTCTGGAAAATCAAGTCAGGAAGGGCTTGGACAATGAATGAGACAGAGACATGATGCATAATTCTGATCATCTGGAAAAGGTACAATTTAACAGAGTAAAAAAAAAAAACAAAAAAAAAACCAACGATGCCAGAAGTATGTACTTATAATAAATAAGGAAACAAAAATATGAAACATATGGATACATATTTCTCAGGAGAGTGGTTCTTCAAGAAAAGAATTAAAAATTTCCCACCAAAAAATCTTCCTGATTCCTTATCAAACACTTAAAAAGGTGTTTAACAAAAAATTATTTGCAGTGAACTTTTGTATTATTTCTATGTTCTAACTGTTGGAAGGTGATCAGAAAGAAGTAAAACGTAACATTTAAATTTGCCACTTGAAAGAGATGTATACAAACATTTAGAAAGAAATATTCATCTGTTATTAAACATTAGATAGGAATACACTAACAATTTACCGTAAAATCAGCAATTACAATTACTAACTACAACTGAGGGAAGCAGATAAATATATGGTGAGAATTAGACCATTTTTAGATTGGGATCCTTTTTCCCTTGTGAACTTCTTTAAATGCCTGGAATTAGTTTCTCTTTTTCCTTCATTTAATGTAAGTGTTCTTTTATGTTTTATGCAATTGGTTTACTAAAGAGAAATAGTAACTTCTGTATAATGCTATTTAGACAAATTAGAAACTTTGAAATATGTTTTTGTGTTGTAAAAATGATCTTAATCAAGGTTTAGCAATAATATATTGACAATGATGTCTGAACTATTTTCCTGGAATCAAAGAGAAAAATTCTCATTTTCATAACGTATCATTTGACCAAAAAAAAAACCATCGCACTACTGTTTCTGACTATTACAGCTGTAATGACTTCTGGAGAGTCTTCTACATCCATTAGGTGTCTGCAGCCCCCAGTTCCTGATCTCTGTAATGATTAGAGTCCTGCTGCTGTGAGAAGGCTGATTAAGGAGCCCACCTGGAAGTGTTAGGATCCCTCCCCTGTCCTGCCAGCACGGGAAGATCCACTTGTAAGTTCCAAGGTTATCAGCACAAGATTTCAGAAAACCTCATTCAACTTTTCAAATTGATAGGATTTATGCAAGTAACTTTCTACTTAAGGGCAGAAGAAACTCTGAGTAGCTGTCTAGCAAGCAAGATCTAAGCCCAATTTCAAGAGCAACTTTTTTTCATAAAGAATTAATTAAGTTAAAACATTGTTCCTGCAGCCAAAACTTGATACACTGATGCAGAAAGATTAATACAGCTACGCATCATAGAGATGAAGAATTTCCCTCTAATTAAAACTTTCTGGCAAGATAACGGAATTGCCCTCGTATTAAAGATTAATGTTTTTGATAGCTTTGATGGCTCAATATCCCCTGTAAATCATAAGAGTAAGATGCTTAAAAAATTGATTCAAGGTTATTAATTGCAAAAATAAAATATTACAGCATCTGCAACAACTATGAAAAGTTGAGTAGCAATCATTGACAGGTTAATTTTTGTTTCTTTTTAACATGCTGCATTAGTGAAGTAACTAAAGCATTGCTGCCTCAGGGCTGCATTTTGCAGCTTCCCCACATGTATTAGACAAATATTCACTGACCCATGTGGAAACTGCTGTGCTTACAAGAATAAATGTATTTTCTCTTCAGCACGTCGGACATTAACCTGTTCTTACCCAGAGAGGGTACATGCCATCTGGAAAATCAGCTTCCAGCAGGTGGAAACACAGAATCACTCCAAGGTTAAGCCCTGAGGATTTTTGTGTTCTCACACTAAACTCTACTCCTTAGCCCTGTTTAATTTGAATTTATTGAGTTTTCCAATGGTTAGCCAATAAAAGCAAACCCTTGCTTCACATAAAGGTGTCTTCATTTGAATGTGAGCAATATAATTTATTTCAACATGAATTCAGGCATTGCAAGATTATATCCTGCTCTGCTAGAAGTGCTACAGTAGAAATGCTTGAATTTGTGTTTGTGCTGAGCTCTCAACAATATTGACCTTGGACTACATGGGGCTGTCTGTGGAAAGTATTATACATTCTAGAGACTTATGATTTTTTAGTTTATTCTTTAAGAGATTAATGACAAATTAGGTGAAAATCTTCATACAATAAAATTCAAGCTATAACTTGTTTAAAACAGAATATTGCTCCTTCCTAATTTCCTGTCTTTTGACATATGTGGCTAAAGCAAGAATATAAGGTGTAGAAGTATCATCAACGTGGACATATCTCCAGTTCACAGTAAATTGAGAAACTTCCTGGAACTCAAACTATTTCAATAAAATAAGTGGAAACTTTGTCCTAAGCAGGTGGTATATAACACTTCCAGGCTTCCTTTTGCAAGTGCTACTGGCTAACAGGTTTTAGAAATTGCAATTGAACAGGGATATTTTTTATATTCCATCATACTGCTCTTAATTATCAACTTTGCTCATGGAAAACTTACAGAAGCAATGCCAGGAATACAAGAAAAGTGGTCCATTTTTCATCATGTAAATACACCACCTGGAGATACAACTTTTTCACCAAGGTGCTTTCTGTTTATTCTGGTCTGTTTTAGTATTTTTTTTCTACTCCAGTGTGTTGCATGTTTATAATATCTTATATTATTAGCCATTAGAGGTAAATGAGAGAAAAATTTGATTACATATGCTAAAGAACAGTACAGGAGACATTGTAAAGTTTATTCTCTCCTGCAGGATTTGGAGAAGAGAGAGCAGATTATGTGCATCAAGGCCTATTCTGATTCCTTGACTCACAAGGAAGTTTTCTTGGAGTAAATCTTCTGTTTTTAAGAGACTTAGAGGCCTGAGATAAAGGAAACCAATGAAAATATTCCAACCTGAACCCAATATCAGGCACTGATATTTATCTGTACTCTTGTTTGAGCACTTCATGTTCACAACCATTTCCACATCACCCATTATAAGGTTGAATTTGAAGGCTGTCTGTATTTAATTGCAGAAGGAACAATAACCTATAGCCTGATCCAATACAGGTGACATTTGCCCTGTTCACTTGGGAGCATCTTTTTAGTGTTTGAAGGAAGAACTGCCTACTGCACTAATTTAATGGCTGCTTTGGAATGAATCTGCAGATGCAGTTATGTACACCCTGGCCTGGTGCAGGAGAGAGAAAAAAAAATCAAAAGGATTGACACTAAACACTGAGTACAGGGAATAACACAAGCATCTGGGTCTTTGTGAAGCAGTTGTGAATGGTTCTAGTTCCCTAAAATTGTGCTATAACATTGTCTCTGCAAATAGCTCAAGGTCTTAAATATGTAAGCACAAAAAAATTGCCTTCAAATTTCATTTCTAATTTGAAAAAGTGACTCCAAATAGCTTAGAGTGAATATTTTCCCTTTTTTTTTTTTTATTTGTCTCAAATACAGATGGAATTTAGCATAGCCCACTTTGACAACTAATACCAGCTCAATCTTGTTTTTCTGTTTTTTTTTTTTTTTTTAATTTCAATACTTGTTTACACATATAGGCACCTCCAGGCACTTCAAAGGTACTGGAGCAACAGGCTACATAATTTAACTTAAAGCAAGTTAAAAAGAGTTGAAAGAATCCTTAGTACTGCCTTCCCTTTTGAAGTTCAGGAATACTTTCCTTAGCTTTTTATATTTATAGTTGGCCTATCCCAGCCTTTGGGGATTCAGATTCCACACTCCCTGGATTGACTGAATAATACTGTTTCCTCAGTGGAGGCCATGTACACTTAAAATTGTGGCAAACACTACCCCAAGAGTCCTCCTTGCAGGACAGATCTCATTCTAATCAGAATTTTATCACCCTATTGCATATTTTTAAAATTAGGTTTATTCTATTTCAGGTGTGGTCATTCCACTATTACAGAGCACACCTGAAAGCACATTAAAAGTCAATGGAGTAACTCCTACTAAATTCACTGGGCTTTGAAATCAATTTCTTCACATTGATTTCAAATTGAGCTGAAAGAGGAGTTGTGTGGGCTTATGAAGTTGGAATGGAGGAAAAAACTACTGCATTTGCCCTTATTATGATAAATAAGATCAACAAAATGAAAACTGCATCATTTTTACAGCCAATAGCTCAGACTGGATAGTGTCAGCAGAGATTTCCTTATTTGAAATTGAGGTCAACAACAAACACACTTAGATGTCTGAAATTCAATGTCCCAAAAAAAACACATGCAAAGAAGGAATGGAGATGAACTTCACTGTACAGCTTTTCCTCAGACCAATATTTGAATGCATTGCAAAAAAGTGATCAGGAAGAATTTTGCCTGAGAAACTTGGTAGAGACCTATAGTGTGAGTGGGGTTATGCTCCTTGTAAAATTCTTTCTTCTGGGAGGTGTGATGTGGTTACACAGCATCCACTGAGAAGCAGGGAGACCACTAGGGTCAGTGACACACAAAGTACAAGGTCTGTCCATGCACCTGTCTAAAATTTTGCTTGCCTTAAACAGTAGCAGCACCACAAGATCTCTTAATTGAGTGCTCCAAATTTCTCCTTGTGCTCAGGCACCTCCCTGTCTTCTCAACATTGCCACCTTTGGCTCACCACAAGCCCTCCCTGTCCAATGGGGACAGGTCACTGCTCAAAACGACCATGTTGTAAAAGGGGCTGTGTAGCCATTGCCTTTCCTGACTGAGAGGAGTTCAGCACTGCCAAGGAGAAGCCAAGGAAAGAGCCATACCCTGGAAAATGAAGACAGTTAAACTATCTGTTTTACAGTAATGTGATCATTAAAGAGGGAAATACTCCTTGCTTATTTCTTTGAACCCTGCAGAGGATATCCCCTGCCAACCCCCTTCCTACTCATGAAGGAAGATGGGAGACTGGAGATTATGACAGGGAGACTAGGAGCTCCAACAACGAACACTGGGAATGACAACATTCCCCATTATGCTGGCTTTCTAGGGATAGAAAGCTTTTTGGAGAGGTAACCCAGATCTGTTAGTAACAAGGCACGTTTCTCAAGAAATGATAGAAGAACATGTTTATTTTAAAAAGATGAAACAACCAAGGAATCTCACTTTTTTTTTTATAATTTACAGTTAGGAGAAACTGTAAATTATAAAATGAAAAATATTTACAACAAAATAGTCTCAATTGGTTGTAGGACTAGCACCAGACACTAAGAACTGAAACATCACCAAACTTAGCATTTCTGCCTTTTCTAGAAATGTCATGGAATGGTAAAGATTCAAGTGAAACTAATACACTGGTCTGACAGTCTGTTTTCTTTTAAAAAATAGCCTGTTCTGTCTGCAAGAATAGTCCCCAAAACTATATTCTTTTGTGACAGAAAGATTATTATTGTTACATCTTTATTTCTCTCCAGGAAGAGGCAATTCATCTACAGCCAAAATTAGAGTAGTGAGGAAAACCAATCTGTGTCTAAAGCATTAGGCCAAGTAAGGCAAACAGTGATCCTTAACAATAAAAGTGAACTTTTGCAGAGTGTAGAACTTCAATGTCTTCAGTCAGACAGAACCCTAAAGACAAGTAGCTTTAATCCTGTGGGAAAGCTGAGAGCTTTGGGGAAGCAACTAGCTTTGTACACCAACAGGAGTGCTCTCTTTCCTCAGACAAGGACCTGGACCTGGGGAATCAGCAAGATTCTACAAAGGCAGGAACTTCTGCAGGCAGTTATCAAAATCATTGTGTGTACAATGAGCACACACGAAATTTAACCTGTAAAAAGGACTCACTAAAAAATTGTATTAGTCAAAATCCTTGAAATATGATCTTAGATGCTTAAAAATCTTTCCCTGGAATTGTCTTGTTTTCTGTTTTCCTTGGAAGCATGTTTTTCCTTAGAAACAATTAATTTAAGATTACTTTCTCTAGTTTTTGAAATATTATACCAAAGTTTCCTCAAAATAGAGAGCACAGATTCAAAAAGTACTACATCTTCTAATTATGTTGACCCCCACCCCTTGCTTACTATGCTTTGCTAGGATTCAATTGCACACAAAAATGTAAGGTTTATCTACCCATTTAAAAATTATGCATGCATAGCAGTCTCCCCAGTGCTGGAGAACAATTCAGATGCATCAGAGTTCAACCAATCTTCCTGGATCTTCTTCCTAAATCTTTCTAGGAGGGTACAGTTCAGTTGTTTAAAAAAACCCAAAAAAACCAAACCAAAAAACGAAAAACCATATATTTAGGCAGACTCACTGTAATGACTACAATGCAGATTTCATCTGGACTGAACACAGACTAAGAAATTATGATTATTAGCTACACACAGGGTCAAAGTGCAACAAGGCAAATTCAGGACAGGAAAATGCATTGAGAGCTACTGAATAGAAAAGGTACCACAGAAGCCTTTCAAAGCTACAAACCCTAGCAGAATAGATCAATTTAGTGAAGTATCACTTCATGCTTGCTCTGTTCTGGTTCTTCTTCTTAGGTATCTACTTCAGATTCCACTCAGAGGTCAGATAATAGGCTCAGAATCACCTCAAGGCCATCCTGGTTTGGCTATTTTTACATTTCACCATTTCTCAGGTAATCTAAATTAAATACACGAGAAAACTGCATGTTCTTTGGTTCCAAATTGAAAAGAACCACTTCATCAGCACATAGCTGTGTAAATTAACAGGTTTTGCTGGTAAAGCACTAACAGGCTCTTGGATATTATTCACAACTACCATCTAAGGTGAATAATTGTGGAATCAGGCCATCTGCCAGCTGAGAAATTCTGTCACTTCTGCTTTAACTGAGTATTACTTTACTTTGCAAGTTGACCTGTAATGAGATTCTGATGGGGATAGATAGAAGCTTTTCAGCCAGCCTAACTCAATAATGAAAAATGATGGGTATGAAATTACACTTTTTTCATATCATTCCCCTGCTTCTTCTACTGCAACCCTGTAGCTTAATTTTTTAAGCTATAGATAAGAATTTTATTACAAATACCCTTCTTATAAGGGTAATAAGAAAAAATATTGCCATCTGAACAGTAAGGCTTGCAGCACTCAGGGACATGGGAAGGTTCCCCACCGAGGCTTCCCCTAAATGCATTTTCTGAAAGGGAGTTGTGTTCCATTACCCAGAGTTTCCCACAACTCCCTCAACACAACCCAAGTCTAACACACCATCACTGCCCAGTGCACAGAGTAAAAGGACACACAGCAAAACTCAGGGACTTTTCACAGAATATCATTTGTTGGTTGCTGATGTTCTTGATGCTCCCAGCATGAGCAATGCCAGTTCAGCACATGGTCCTTGCTAGTAAGGAGGCTTCTGAAGAGCAGCCTGACACCACCGTCACACTTGTTTTCCTATGGCACAGCTGATTCAAAACCCAGCTTCAAATTTATTGTCAAGGTGGTTTCAAACTGGGGAAGGACAGATTTCAGTCCTACCACAATATTAAATAATGTAGAGGAGAAACATGATTACTAGCAAGAGGCCAAATTCATTTTCTTCTAACCCTTACTAAGGTGTCGGAATCCAAGACATTCCTCTCTGTGCCCCAAACCCTGGACAGGGGTCTGGGCAGCCCTGGCAGGAAGCCAAAAAACACTTGGGGCTTTGATTTCAGCCCATGGGACAAATTACCAACCTTATATGAGGAGTCACAAGTCACAAAAGTTAAGACAACACAGTAGCAGTAGTTAGAGGGTGAAAGGAGAAAATTTGGGATTTGGTACAGGGGGGTTCAAAACCCTAAGATGGAGGGATTGGGGCGTGCCCTGTCCTTCTTCCTTCTTCTTCCTGACATCCATCTTTTAGGTGATGCTGGCATTTTTAGATTGGTTCAGAGTAGAAAGTCACTGTCTAACATAGGTGTTAGGGTTTGGTACACAATTGTAAATATCTCATATGTAGTTCATAGTATAAAAGACAGCACCAGCCCCCTTGGGGGGCAGTGCGCCTTGGACTGACCTGCTAGCCAGAGCTCGGTGGGTCAGACAGAAAATATTTTAGATAAGAGACAATAAACATCACTGAGAACACGAGCAGAAGACTCCTGACTCCTTCTTGGACAGCTGGGTTGGGAAAAGCAGCTTCCACCAACACCTGGGGTCCTCTCAGAGAGCAGAGAAGACCCCGACACACAGGAACCTGGCTTTGAGATGAACTGAGGTGAAAATGTTTGATAGGTAATTTATTTCCACTTCTCTTCCAAAGCCTAAAATAATTATACATACAAATGAGAATATTTCATTTCCATAGGTCTGAAACACACAAATTCTACACTTTTTCTCCTTGTATGAGAGGAGATGATCCACAGACCCTAATATACAGGAGATGAGCCTGCAGTTCTCAAAAAGTACTGCCTCAGTTGGGGGCTTTTGTAGCTCTGCAGGGGTAGTGGCCTGGGCACTGTTTCTCCTGGGCAGTGTTCTCACTACCAGAAGTTGAATAGCATTAAGGAGTTATATACACCTTTCTCCTGAGAAATTAGTTCCTAAAAAGCACAATAGAAACAAGTGCAAGAAATTAGCATAGCTGGTAAGAGGAAACAGGCAAGATACTATGGAAACAAGTTTGTTCAGGTACAATTTTCTGGAAATATAAATACAGGTGATAGATCCATGAAGGTGTAAATAATTCATTAATAATTGTGCAAACAGAACTGCAAGTGCCTGGGTGTCAACTGGGTCATTAGCTTTTTGCTTCTGAGCAAAGAGAGGTCTCCAGAACAGTGCACGACAAAAGTGTGGCCTTCTGTAGGAGGGGAAAAGCAAACTTTTTGAAGACCAAGGTCTTTTTTTTTTTGTTTATTTTAAACACAGATCATCCTGGGTCCCTTGGTTACTTTAGGGTAGTTCTCATATTTCATTCTTTCCTCAAAAGGAATGTTTGGGCTGGCTGCCTTTATGTCTGTTCATCCTCAGCTCTGCCAAAAGTTAGTTTTGAGCTGCAAGCAATTGACCACAGAGGAATAGGCTATCAAATAATTGATTTCTCAGAGCTTGTATGGCCTCAAACAGGTTTAGAGAGTGCTGAAGCAAGACAAAGTTAAAGGCTGTCTCTAATTCTGCAGCTCGTCAGGATGAGAGACAGCTTTATGGGCATTTCCAAAGGAATGGCTCTGCAAGCAGCCAAACATGTGGGGACTTATAGCTGAGCCCAGCCAGATGTGCTCAGTACAGTTGTTCTTCACCTTTGCTGGACACAGTTTTCAGCACAGCTTTTGTTGGCTGGGCATTTTCTACTTCCTTTCCAAACTGAATAAGTAGCAGGATTTTCCTACAACCTCATTGCTTTAAAAATTAAAGTCTGAGTTTATTTAAACACTAATACAAAACACATAATCATAATGCCTCGAAGACTACTTCTGTGACCAATTTCCATTGTCTGCAGGAAAATGTGACAGAATGGTTCTAAAAATTTCTCAGTGAAGGGAAAAATGATAGATTTCCTGACCAAGTAACTACTTCAAAAAATTACCAGTTGATTTAGCAAAGACCTTCAAGTTGCTTAGCTAAAAGTACTGTGGCTTAGTTTTCCTAAAAAAACCAAAAATCACCCTACTAACTAAATGTTGTGTTATCACACTTGCTAGCAACACCATTAGGGGATGCTCTGACAGTTCTTGCATCATGACTGTAAGGTACCTGAGCCCTTAAGATTTTTTTGCAATGCTGAACAGTGAAGAATGCTACAGATTCACCAAAGGAAGCATTTCTTTGTCTATTGTTCAGGGGCATTTCAGAGTACCTATCTCAGTGTCTCTAGGCTCTTTTTCAGCTATTGATGACATCAGTAAAATGTGAAAAACTCTGCAAAAACTCAAGGCTCCTGTGATAGACAGAAATTTTTTTAATGTATGAATTAACTATATATGTGGTTTTTAAATTCAATTTACGCCTGAAAATCTAACCTTGGGGGTTTGAAGTAATAGGACATTAACTTTGCTGCCTTTTACAAACTACCATGAAACATAAGTAAATGACAAAGATGAATAAAATCAGAATGATAAATGTTTTGTAGTTGGTATTTTTTAAAAATAATGTTATTGCCATTGAAAACCTAAGTGAAATGAATTTGGTCATTCCAGCTCAGTCCCTGGTGGACAATATTCCACATTTCAAAAGCATCACACATAATTTGGCAAAATTGGCAGCTTTGGCTCAGGTGTGGCTTAGGGCTGAGTAAGCATGCAATTCCCCTAGTGAGAGTGCCCCTTTCCTTGAGGGTTAAGGTCAATGGCTAGTCACTGTGGGGTAGGAAGGTTGATATTGTCTGCTTGTATTCATCTCAACTGCAGCCCCGGAATTCCAGCTACTGGTGAGGCACAGCCTCCCAGTGCCAGGAAATATATTATACTCTTCCCTTAAATATACATGCACCTTCCCTCTCTCCCATTCTCCCAGATAAAACACACACTTTCCCTTTCTAGGACAGACAGCCCTTCAGTCAGTTTTATAATCCTTGTCTTCCCCCTCCTCCCCTTCCCATCCCACAGTAATATTTCACCTTATACTAGATTTAAAAGATTGCCCATTCTTGACCCAGCATACAGCTGGGCAATATACTAGTTTAATGGCAGGAAAACAGGGGCATCAATGGAAATTATAGAAAATCAAATTGAACAGATGTCAGGAAACACATCAGGCATTGTAAATGTGAGGGATGCCCATCAGACAAGGTTATGGAGGTGAAAAAACAGAAAATGTGAAAAAAGCAGAGCAAGGACAAGAAACCCAGCCCTCCCCCAGCTGCCAGTGACATGCTTTAACTGATACTTTGGCAAGGTTATTCTATGCCAGCCTTCAAAGTGACACTGGAATCTACTGGCTTGTGGGATTATAAAATATGACAAACAAATGTTACAGTAACAATGTTACAAAAAATAATTTAAAAAATCCTTAGACTCATACAAAGTTAATGGGGATTTGTATCCAGCCCTGAAAGTATTGAGACATCACTGATTTCTCAGGAATTTTCCACTGATTTTAACCTACAGAGGATCAGATTGTTTTTCCAAAGGTATTCAGACATTTAACACAATAAATTGTGTCCACTGGGATTTTAAAAGAGCCTAGACACGTCATTCTTATTAGTTAAAGTTTTGAAATGGCCACTGTTATCTCATCAGCATTCTTGGCATTTAAATAACTTTACAGAACTGGTTTAAGTTGAAGACTTTTTGCCCTTATTATGACATCTAAGGAAAACTGTAGTATCAGATTCAAATACTAGTAGCATACATGAGCTCCTTCCCTTCCAATCAGGTAACTCCACTCATTGAAATGATGTGACACTAGCACAAGTTTTGCTTTCTTTCATCTTAATAAGTCAAATTTAACTAGAACAGTAGTTGGCTCAGGTTTTCAAAAAGAACAAACAGACATTGCTCTGTTTTGAGACGATGCATGTCTCCCTGACAGTAGTGTTTAACTCACAAGGTATCTTTTTTCATAAGGTTGCCAAATCACATAATATTGCGTAGAATTTTCTGTCAATACCTATGCTTTTTAAAAGACTATGTAATGCATATGAGAATAATTTGTTCAGTCCCTGTGAAGAACTGTGTTTATAAACATACATGACAGAAAAATTATTTAATTTGCTTTAACAAGAAATAGTATCTTGACCAAGTTGCTTTTAAAACACCTTCTGTAAATTTAGATTTTTTTAAAAATAAGTAAAGAAATAATTACCATATAGTTTTCCTAGTTTGTGCTATTAAAACTTGATTAAATTATTCTGCTAACAGAAGGTCATTAGGGAATGTCATTCCACCTCCAACCCAAGCCTGTGCCACCCCACACTCAGAGTGCTCAGTTGGAGGGCAGGTAGACACAGGTAGGTGCTGAGGAGTGATGGCCCAGACAAACTTGAGAGCAAACAGGGCCAGGGTGAATCTCTGCCTACACAGGTCAAGGATGTCTAAATAGATCAGAAAAATTTATGTTCATTTTAGACTACAAATTTGCTCCTGGATGCCCTGGCATACAACTGTGTGTTGATTACAATGGAGTTCAGGCACAGGAGTTCATAAAGGTCCTGTGGGACCAGGAATCAAACGATGTTTGAAAGCAGCACTACTTACCTATGCACACTTAAAAATATGTAAATTATATTTCTGCTTGAAAAGATATCACCAGTCACCAATCAGATACTCTTGTTGAACAAGCCTTTTATTTTTTTCCACATATTGAGTAGCACTGTCTCCATATATATTCTCACTGCATATAGTCAAGTGCCCTTGTCTGTGACTTGGCCAGTCTTAGCTGACAACAGTTCCACAAAATATGCAATTTACTAATTTTGGGTATTTAGGTATAGTAATGAGACACAGAAAATTAAAGAAAGACAAAATAACACAAGACACAGAAAATTAAAGAAAGACAAAATAACACAAGAAAATTTGGCCAGAAAGTTCCAAATGCACCAGTTTAAAACTTTTCTTTAAAGCCAAAATGCTTTGAAATTACTATCAGAAGTTTGCCTTAATTGAAGATGTAGTCATGTAATGTGCAACTCAGATCTTTGGAGAAAATTATGGTATAGAGAGATTATTAAAGTTTAAGTGCACTAAATCATCCCAGAGCATTTCCTTTTCCGCCAGCCAAATCTACCTCCTTGCTAGAAATGAGACTTGCCAAAATTGAGATGCCTTACAAATGACATCTCTGAGATAAACATGAGGAAGTGTTCTCAAGAACACAACTTTTGTCCCCACCAAGTTCAAAAATCTGCAAAAAGATCTGTTTACTACCCAAAGGTTGAAGGTTGCTATCCACCTTGCTCATCATTTTGCTCATTACTTCCAGTTCTTAATTGTTTGGACCAAGTCAGGCCAGCTCATCTTTAATTGGAATAAAGAGTTAATCTTTTATACAAAGGACCCAGCTGAGTCTTTGTATGTGTTTGAATGTGTAAAGGGCTTTTGGCAGTTTAGAGTGTGTGTGGTGTTAGCAGGATTTAGCTCATTAGCAAACCACAAAGGCTCTGCTGGCACTGTACTCTGGGTAAAATACATGAGGCCAATCTACACCCTGTGGACATGTACAGCATAACTACATAATAAACAAGCATTTATTAATAATTTTATCTGTCACCCATGTAGAAGGAGAGGGTGAGAAGTCAAAAGCTGTCATATGTTGCAGCTAAAGAGGCATAATTAAAATGATAAGTGTCATGTGATCATAACCCTCAAAGAATTAATCTAGCATAAAACAACAATGGTATAAATACAACAGCATATGTTCCAAAAATTAATTTCACATAAGAGGTAGCTGATGTAAGCATTTAGACCCAATTATGTATAGTCATACAATAGCAGCTGATGCATGGAAAATCCCTTTTATAGTATATACTAGAATAATCCCATTATAAATGAATTAATGGAAAGACTCCTTTAGAGTCTTTGCACTAGTGTGTACTTACAGACAAATCAGAATTTATGGAAATACTATGTAGCTTCAACTTCACCACTCATTTCTTTTCAAGGTTTAATTTTCAAACAAGATATTTCTTCCCCAGTATCTCAGACCTTTTGCTGTTATGCAGAAGGAGGATTTGTGGTGACAGCAGTTACAACTGACACATTTGTTTAACCTAAATTTTAAACAATTTAAGCAAATTAATTTCCTAATTTCTACTTTACGCAAATTAGACTTCATTCCTAATATTGTTCTACCCAATTCTCCCTCTGAAATAGATTCAAACAGAATACTGCAAACTGCAGAAGTCAGAATTGAAGAGACTAACAACCAATGAATGTTGTAGGATAAATCTTTACTATGTTGGCTGTACTTACATTAACATTTGCTTTAATGCTATAATTAGGATTTTTCCTCATAGTGAAAGTGTGAACAGTTTATACATAAATCAAGCACGTTTGGTTTTCAATTTATACTGGTTGTGTGCACATGGGCTTTGCTGTTTCTTTGTTGACCTCAGCTCTGCTTGCGTGCAATGCAATGTCGCATCCCAAGTTTCAGCTTGAGAGCACAATGTGCATCCAAAGTTTTAAACCTGCAAGCACTAACAAGAATTCAGATGCACACAGCTTACCTCCTGACAATGACAGAAATAAACTTATTCTAGAGAGAAATTGACTTTATCAATTAAGTTTTGGCCCTGAAATCACCTTGGATGCTTGTAAGGTCAATCACAATGACCTACCATATGTTTCAATAGCCTTCTGTTCTCTTTCAAATTACACAACTTTTAGTTATGAAGCTGGAACATTTCTACTACTACCACTGACCAATGACACTTCATATGTTTCTGCTTAGAAAAGCTGGAAGCAAATTACATTCACTGTCTCTCTCCAGAGTCATATATTAAACAAGAGAAGAAACAATGGAAGTATTATAGCACTGTGACAAGTAAACAATGTTATCTGCTCCCTGGAATTAATGTTGAACTGTAAAGCAACAGTAGTCCGGGTGCCATGCCATGCAAAAAAATTTCAGAGGTAGAAACAGACGTGGAATTATCCATTCAGCTGATCACATAAAAGTGTATCTGACAAATAAAGAAAAAGACAACACTTAGTGAATGAAGTCTTCAGTAAGGAGGAAAACTTTACAACTTGTCTCCAAGAATTCATTTGCAATGTATGCTAGTAGTTGTTTTCACTTGGGTACATATTTTGTTCTTTCAGTGTGCTGAAGAATGAATACATACAGCTCATTAAGCTGATTATTAACACAGTTCTTAGGGACTAAAAACAGATCTGGACTTTAAATAGAAGCAGCAAGTGGCAGCCAAGATATTAACGGCAAACAATAGTTTTTAGTGGACAAACTCAATGACAGAACTGCAAGTTCTTTTTGGGAAAGTAAATAAAGTGTTATATCTCTGGGGAAAGCAACGTTTTGTTGGCATCAGTGAATTTCCAGGTGGAAGCTGCAGCCAGGACCCAGGTGTGCTTTCATCTGTTACCTAAGTAGAGCTAACCTTAAAAGTTTCATAATCAGGAAGCAATAGACTTGCACTCAGGGGGGTGCACTGAACCATGGGGGAGTGACTTACTACTTTGGGGACTGGTGGATTGAGAGTGAAATGAGCAAGTGAAATAAACCACAGAAGTACCACAGCTTTAAAAAAGAAAACAAAACAAACCAACAAAAACCACCAAAAAAAACCACCATTATACATTTCCTATCAGTCAGAAGAGGAAAAATTTAAAAAAAAAATATTAGGTGGAAATGAAAACACTTGAGAGAAAAACAAAATCAGAGAAGGCCAGCCACTAATTGTTTACCTGGAATAGGAAAGGAGAGCTTCTGTTTAAACTTAATGCATTTACTCAGATTTTGAAATTTCACTTGACATTTAATTCCAGCCATTTGTAAACTATTGATTAAATTAAGGTTCTAAAAACATCGACAAAGGCAAATGACACAATACTACTTTAAGAGACTAAACCAGCCCTGCTTCCTGAAGGCAACTGTTAGCACCTACCTTTTCTTGCGAGAATACCCTAAAAATGACACTTGTCTCCAAGATAAAAGTGTTTCAACACACTGCTTCTGGCAAACTATGCAAGCTGTGCTGAGGCAAAAAACCACACAACAGGGTCTGTACCTCTAGATAAGGTGCTCACAAGAGCAGAGCTCTAAGATATCATCTCTGTGCAGAACAGGCAAGGCAGCCCCCAGCACACCCACCAGGCTGCTGGGCTTTGCAACTGCACAAGCCACAAGATGAACCAGTAACAGCACATTACCAACTGGACTGGCCCTGTGGGGACCCATTCTGCCAGGAAGGGACAATTGAACTTGGCTTATATTCTTTCTACTCCTGGACATGCCTTTAAAGAGAAAACCTCTACAAGGGCTCATGTATTAATACAGACATGGGTCTTATTTCTGTGTAGAGAGAAGTTCATGGAAGTCCCCATGAATGGGATGAGAAAATTCCCTTCAGCCAAGGATCCATTTTAACTCTTTCCATTTTCAGCTAATTTTTTTCAACAGACACAAAATAGCTCATTACCAAAGGGTAAAGGGAGTTTTTCCTATTCTACCCTTCCCCACTCAGGATTTGATGCATGTGATGGTGCACCAGGGGCTGTGTGTGAATGGTGAGTACAAGTGACCTGGCAATGGGCTTGATCATTTAAGTGTTTCAGCCCCAAAGTTAAGGAGACACTGCACATAGGTATTCATGAATGAAATCTTATCTTTATCAAACAAGGCCACACATTTGGACCTGGAACTAATAACAGCTGTACCTAAGTGAGTGTTATTAAGACAGGAAATAACTAATTGGGAAGTATTTGAAGTTCTGACCTTTCACCCCCAGCACTATGATTCAAGCTAACTCTGAAGACCTGATGATGATCTATCAATGATTTCTGGTTTAGATCCCCAATAGTTAATTTGTTTCACGCTGGGAGAAGTGGCTTGATATGGTTTAAAAACTGGACTATTAGTAACAGCACATTATCTAACAGTAAACATTATCTATTTGTGCAAAATCATGGACACAAGCTTGTATTAAGCACTGAATAAAACAGCATTATGTACAAGACCGTGGAAACACTAAATTGAAAAACAGATGCGAATTTTGAGAGTGTTAGATTAAATTATATTTTTTTCAGAAGAAAAGTATTCAGTGAATTAGCAAAAAAAGTATTACTGGACTTTATGCCATTAAAATTAAAGCAATAGATAATGAATTTACAAGTAGTAGACACTTCAAAGGCCACTTTATTACACCTTTCAAAAATAGTGCTCCATTAGAGACGGATTTTATCCGTTAGAAGTTTGACATTACTCAGTATTAATGAAATATGGCAGAACACCTGAGGATCTACATATTTAATTTTAAATGAAATAATTTTTTATGTTTTCATGGATAATAAAGAACATTCCTTCTGAGTGGAGAAAAATGCTAAGGAGGCAGAGGTTATGTTAGGATCATTTAGTGATGTTGTAAAATCCTGGCAGCAGCAAAGTGGTAATAAGTATTACATGTTCCCTTAATAATTGTAGAAAGACTACACACAAGAGCTTTATTAATGCAGTTCACTTGTTCTCCATTTAAACCAAACAGATATTTTTCCTTGCTTTTCCTCAAATTTTGATGTTGAGCAAATATTTTAATTTTTCTTTGTCTACATCATATAAACTTCACAAATTATCTAAGTAAGTAGCCAAGATGAAGGGCTAATTTCTTATCAGCAGCTTTCACCCTCTTAACTGTTGTTTAAGAAGAATTCTGAGATAAAAAGGAAACGTTATTACACTTGGACAACCTTAATTCTTCAGGGAAAGATGCAGAGTTTAATAACAGCAGTCAGCCATCTGCTACTCCCAAGGTTTGCATGCAGATGGAGAAGCCTTGCAATTGTGTCAGCTCAGAGGCAGCAGATATCCCTTCCAGCACTGTGAAAAAGCCCTGCCAGGACGTAACCCCTTCTCACCAGCAGTCCGGGCTCAAGGAGCACTGGGATTCTGGGTGCCACTGCTAAGAAACCCTCATCTTCTCTTCACTAATATGGCTGCATCAAGGCTGTAATCTCACATTCTAAAGGACAGAATAAGTTGGATTCTCTTTTCAATGCTATGAGTTTAAAGAAAAGTTTACAGAATAAAGGTTCTTATTAGATTCGTAAGTGTAGCAACTGTCCACATGGCACAGAGCATGACAGTTGGGAATGGGATGTTGTAGGAGACACGTACCACTTTTCCTACAATTTTATTGGATGTTACAAGGAAAGGAGGTGGCAGGCTGGAAGCCCAGACTTGGGGTGTAGACACAGATCTTGGCCAAGGGTCCAGGAACCGGCAAGTTTACACTGCAAAGAGACATGGATACACTGGAGATAGTCCAACAAAGGGTCACAAAGGTGATTGAGGGATAGAGAGGGCAGGATCTCTTCTCTAAGGATACATTGGAGATAGTCCAACAAAGGGTCACAAAGGTGATTGAGGGATAGAGAGGGCAGGATCTCTTCTCTAAGGATACATTGGAGATAGTCCAACAAAGGGTCACAAAGGTGATTGAGGGATAGAGAGGGCAGGATCTCTTCTCTAAGGATACATTGGAGATAGTCCAACAAAGGGTCACAAAGGTGATTGAGGGATAGAGAGGGCAGGATCTCTTCTCTAAGGATACATTGGAGATAGTCCAACAAAGGGTCACAAAGGTGATTGAGGGATAGAGAGGACAGGATCTCCTCTCTAAGGAAAGACTGAAAGATCTGGGGCTGTTTAACCTAGAGAAGAGGAGGGCTGGGGGGATCGTATCAATGGATATAAATACCAGAAGGGACTGTGCAAGCAGGACTGAGCCAGGCTCTTTCCAGTGGTGCCCAGAGACAGAACATGAGGCAATGGACAACAACAGAAACACAGAAGGTTCTGTATGAACATCAGAAATACTTTTTTACTGTGAGGGTGACCAAACACTGGCACAGATTGCTCCAGGGGTTATGGGATCTCCATTCATGGAGATATTTCAAAGCCACCTGGACACTGTCCTGGAAAGCTGGTTCTAGACTGCCTTGCCTGAGCAGAGTGATTGGACAAGAACATCTCCAGAGGCCCCTTTCAACCTGAACCATTCTATGATTCTAAGAACAATAAAGCTTGTTTAAAAACTCTATATAAATTTATACACATTGGGAATTCAGTTCTCATTCCTACACAATGGATGACCATTTCAGAAAGTGCTTTCCCCAAGGAGGCATTGCACATTTACTCATACAGAGCTTTTTGATACCAGTATTTCCAGCAAAGAAATCTCTGTAGAACATGAGCAGAAAGAGGTGGAGATGTTTTTTCCTGAAAGTTCTCTGCAGGAGTCAGTATGTATTTCTGAGAACATTAAGCTGAAGGTCACAGTGCTGGTCTATTTCCCCTTCCCACAGGTTTCCCACAGAAATACTGGAAACATTTTTTTCTTCAGGTTTACACATAGTGTGAACTCTGTCAAAGCATCAGCTAAAATGACCAATGCAGTGTGAGAAACTGGAGTCAAGTCTATCCCTTTTCTTACGGAGCTGCCACAGCAGCTGTTTTTTTCATCAGCAGCAACACTATTGGGGATACTAAGGGAGCAATAAGGAATTTTCTGGCTTTTTACACCTTTGCATCAGTACAAATGACCCTATGTACTGTATTATTCAAGGGCAAAGAAACTCAGGAAGTTGTCAAACTTCCAGGGACAACTCATAGGAAAGAGGAAAAAAAGGTATTCTCATCCTTTAATTTTTTTACTAGCTAACATCATATAAAGATTACCATAGCAAAGCAGAATTTGAATATGAATTGACCAAGGTAACTATAAGAACCTGTGACAGTTGAATTTCAGTTTTACTAAGGTTTGCTTTAAGCCACACTGGTGTTCTGTAAAGAGGATTTGGAACATCCTACTGCATTTTCACTTGCTGCTTGAAATAAAAAGACATAAGTGAATGTCCCTTTTCAAAGTGTGGATGCCAACACAAAATCTCATGCTGCAACAGATTAAAAACCAATTGCTGTATACAACACTAAACAGATTTATTTTTCAATACTAAGACATAAATTGTGATCCTAGGCACTTAGGGAACAACAAGCACAGGGTTCCAGGAGTAACAGAAGCCAGTGAAAGAGTTGCAATTAAGTATTTCCCCAAACCCTTGACAAAGCACTGAAGCAGCATCCTCCTGTAAATTTGGGAAAGGAGTAAATAAAATCTCTATTAATTTTGTGCTGTTGGCCTATGAAGTGCAGTTTGCCTTCTGTAAGCCAGAGAGATAGGAATGAAGTTCATCTGACATGCTGAGATAGTTTAAGTCAATATTATCATTGAATGAGATCCATTGATCAACCAAGTGAAGCAGCAAAAAAATGGATTCCTGCTTTAGGAAAAATTCGCTTGGGAATCTGCAAGCCTGGCTTGACTTGGCAAAACTGAATTTTTTGTGCATTGACTGAGTTGTAAGTGCAGCCTGCACAGCCAAATGCAGACAACTACAGCCTAGATCTAGAAGCATGCTGCAGTTAAAATAGTTTCCTGATCAAGATTTCACTTAGTGAGGTCAGTAGTTGAAGCTTGACCTGGCTTGAGTGGACTGAGCCAATAATAAGGTTTGATATAGTTATGTGGTCAGACAAAACACTAATTAATTACAGCCCTGCCAGAAGCTTGACTTTCTAATGAGAGGTTGGTTGTAGCATTACTGTTTCCCTAATCTCTCTTGCTTTTTGGTTTATCAAACTTTAATAGAGAAGAAAAATAGTTTATCAAACTTTAATAGAGAAGAAAAATAGAAGTAAGGAGGGGAAAGCAAATGAAGCAAAGGATGGAACTGAATCCCAGCTGGTCCAGAGACCTCACAGTGGAAGAAGTGCCTTCTAAAACAAGAGCTGCTCTTTGTACTGACTGCCCAGATCTGCCTCACAGACAACACTGTAAAGCTTTTTATAATACCATTATGGTACACAGATGGCCTAGTCCTTGAAGCAGCAGGGAAAAAGGCCTATAATAAATCATCACACAAGGCTCCTTTAAGGTATGTGACAAGTCTGGTGAGCTAGGACTGAATTCTGGTTAATAGTAGTGAGCCAGAAAACAAAAATAATGGTTACATATCTTAATGTATCCCTTTTTGCAACCAAGAGTGCACTATGATAATTCATTAGAAACATGGATATTTCTTTTAATTTCTTTCCAGCTGCACCTATGAATATGACTACTATTGATCAAGGGCTGTCCTCAAATGAAGCTATTTATTCATGTCCCACTAAAAAATATTGTAAGCCATTTATTACCAGTTAATAAAATTTCGTAACTTTCGTAAACTTCCAGTAATTTTATCCCCACCTAAAATAAGTGTTCTATTTTCAGCTTTCATTTGACTTTGCTGAACAGCAGAGGGAGATTTCAAGCATTATCAATAGTATAGGTCCCTAGCTGTAACAAATAACTTCCACCAAGAAAGCTATTTTTATACAACAGGCACTGGACTAGAGGTGTTTTTTCCATTTGGTACAGGTTATATATTTCCTTCATTACCATGGCATCTAGGCAGCTTTTATTAAAACACGAATTAACACAACTAACATACTGCATGCAGTTGGCTCCTCTGAGCATCTCCCAGGAGAAAATTGTGTATTCAACATGTGCATGCAACATGAGTTTTTCTTTGTTCATTATTGACTCTCTTTACCAAGATGGTAACAATAATCTATCAGCCTGCAATCTTAAATATTCATAATCAAGTGTTTTATCACAATTGCATCCCATTATAATCTTAGCTTTAGAAACAGAAAGAAAACTCAATCACATTTTCTAATAGTGCCCACTGTTTAAAGACATTTCCCAAAAACTTAACTTGCTCCTCAGAGTCAGCTGATATGTCCTAGACTCATCTTCAGATGTTTCTTGTACCGTAATAATTGCAGCAACAATCTCTACAGAGAGGAGAGCCCATTATTCACATTTACAAGCCATTTAAACACGGTCAGAACTAGATAAATGACATCATGTGCTTGCTGCTGTACCTGAGCCCCAATCCTGCATCAGGGGGCCCAAGTCTTGCTCTCTGACTCTGTTTCAAGTCAAAGCACTGACTTAATCCAGAAAAATATTTAAAACATACATTTCAATTTTGGGTACTTTATTCAAATCTGAAGGCAACTAGTGACAGAAACACCCTAGAAGATTGATACGGTTTGAAGCATGTTATGTATGGCTTTGCTCTTCAACTTGCAAGTAATTTGTAAAGCGAGTCTGTCCTGACTATGAAACATTGTATCAGTGTGATTGGAATCAATAGTTCCTGCACTGTCATTTGTCACATATTTACAAGCCTGAAAAATAGTTCATTTTGTCCTGATCCTATAACTCAAAAGATTGAATCAGAACCCTGGAGGGATCTTGAGTACGACACATTCATTACTGGTCACTAGTCTTTGGTGACGCTGCGATCACCGCCGCAGCAGAGAGGGAACACAACTTAAAACTAAAACAGGGACACACCTGTATGTGTTATCTGTTCTAATACATTAAAAACCTATTGTTAGGTTGCATCACTACTGTTTTATTGTAGTGAACTTAAAAAACAAACTTATTTGTACTGCACATTGATTTTAAGTTTAAATTGCCCTTTTTAGAAGAGCTTTCAGAATTTTTGCCTCAGATTTTTACCATATTCCAGCTCCTGCAATAGGTTTTAGGAACAAGCCTGAGCCACAACATGGTCAAACTCATTTACAATTTCTCTTTAAGCTTCCTTTGCACTCTTCAAAACAGTTTTCATGGAAAAAATTTTGTTTGAAATTTTCTCTCTTGAAAGGTTTTTACCACTCACTGTACATCTCCCCCTAATGCTGTACATTGAAAGCTTGGCCCAGCAGCTGAGCTCCCCCTTCAATCTCAAAGGCTAGAAAGACAATTTATAGACCTTAAGACAGTCTGGTGCAAGTTAGCAGTTCACTGCCATGAGATAACACTCTGCCACAGAAGCAACTTCAGATTCACTGTCACAGATCATCTCCATGTTCTGAGAACTGCCAGAATCTCTGTGCCGTAACTCTGAACAGGGGGCAGAGAGATTCTGTACCAACCTTATGTTAAAATGTGAGCCCTGATACCCTCTGGGATACCTCATCCATCTCCTGCTGCTCAGCCTGGAAGTCACCCTCTGCCCTGTTCTAGCCTACAGAACAGGAAGGATCACTAAGTGGTGCAGATGGGGAAAGTTTCTCATATTTATACAGCTAAACCAGCATCCAGGGAGCACAATTCCGTTTCCCCAGTCCTCTCTCACTGTGCATATTTGGCAAATTATTGCTTATTTTGGAAGAAAAGCCCTTAATATGTTCATAAATTTGAATACCAAGGTTATCAAAGTGTGAAAGGCGATACTGAGAGCCTGTGCTCAATCACTGGATACACATATGTTTTGTAAATACACATATGGCCTAGGCTGATAACACTTCACTGTTGTGTAGTTTTCTGGTAAACCACATTTTCTGATAAAATAGCAATTTTAAAACATTCCATCAGATCTAGTAACTTAAGTATAATGTCGTAAGACAAAGTGTCATCTATACCTAGGGAAACAAATGCAGAGTATTAGCTCTTGGATCAGATCTAAAATGAGAGTCCAACTCTTTGTATCAAAAAATAATTCAGTCACCATCTCAGCAAAAAGTCTTCTTGAAGTTATCTCTGCAAATAAACAAAACCATCAGAGTCATTTTTCAGAATATGCAGCATAAGACTATATAAGAACCTCAGTTACAGTAATTCTGCTTACCAGTTAATACATCACAAAGACATGAGAAGAGGCAGTATCTGGAGAGGCTGGATTAATAGAACCTAAAATACAATTTCAGCAGAAAGAGGAAAGATTTACCAAAAATACAGCTTCAGAAAAGCATCGCTTCACTTATGACACATATCTGACCATCTTCAAAAGTGAAGCAACCATTCCAATGGTGTCTCAGGAGAAAAACCCCTCTAATCAGAAATGTTAGCCAGGATTCCCTGGGCAGACTTTGCTGTGGCCCTCTCAAGTTAGGTTATACCAGAAGTAAAAGAGCCCTCTATTTCTCCAGCTCTAACTGTTAAAATATGTTCATAACAGTAGTACTTAACATTGCCTCAAAAAGTTTTGAGAGTTCAGTAGTAACAATCACTTAGGATTTCAACTTTTATTTGTTGTAATCAAAGGGTACATAAGGTTGTATAAGATATTTTTACAGTATTCTATAGCCCTGTAGTAGTATTTTTGAGTACAAGAAGAAGAGTAAGCAGAAGTTTCCACATCAAATCTACAAAAGGACAACACCTTTGATGGCTCACACAAATTTGATTCACTTTGCATTTTCACAGATACAAAAAGACTCTTCAGGGATGTTGGGGGCACTAAGCAAAAACAAAGAAGTCAGAATAAACACACTTATGACTAAGAAAAGAACAGAAAGAAGCCAATATAATCCCTGGTCCCTTACCAAGTAAGGCAGACTATCCAGACTTGAAATGAAGTCAAGAAAGAAACCATAATGAAAACCAGGTTTGCTATTTTACTCCGTTTTCCCCTCCCATAAGGATAGGGGAGGGTGGTGACAACCTCTCCTCTTGCCTCAGCATTTCACCTGGCCTTGGCGGTGTTGATTCTTTCACCAAAATAGCATTCAACAACCCAGAATTTACTGCATCTCCAGCCCTGCCATGGGGCTTCCCCCTTTCCCTCTTAGCAACATTTCCCAAACAGTGCCAGCCAGCACTATATTGCACCAACTCCTTCCCACTTCCTTCACAATACTTGCCAACTCCCCACTAGCAGCTGTCTCTCTTACCTTTACAGTCTTTTAACTCCAGGCTTGGTGAGGAGCAGATAAAATTCCTCTTGCTACATGCCTTCTGTTTCTCTCCTCTCCTTTATTTCAGCCTTTTTATTTCCAAGCACACTTCTTCCTCCCCCAAAACATCCAAAAACCTTCTTCTTTCAGCCCTTCTATTTTCTGTTGGGCTTCAAACACAGTCCTCTTAGCATCTCCCCACCCTTGAGGCAACTGTATGGGTCAGCCTTCTCCTTTTGTTTTTTCTCCCAGAAGTGATAGAGCAGGTCCCAGAAAAAAGACAAGGCGGCTTTTACCAAATAGTAATTCTAAGACTTCTCAAGTACTAAGATGCTTTTAGCTCAAGAGGTAAAATTATGAGTTTCAAACATAGAAATCTTCATATTTCTGCTAATTCTGTAAAACTTCTGCCATAGTTTTATATTTTACACTGACAGTGACCATTCCCTCAAAACCCCATATGTCCACAACAAAGGCCCTTTTTCTTGCAGCTGAAGTAATAACAGAGTGCCTGGATAAGGTCTATTTGTTATGTATAAACCAGATGACCCAAGTTTGCCTTTCAAGTCTGACTTGTGCAGTCTTAGCCAAACAGGTAACAACCTGCAGGCCACACAGTGCTTCACAATACCAACCAGTGCTAGATATGTACCAAACAAATTCAGAGCTAATTGGTCACAGAAAGAGGGTAAATTAGAGGTATCTAAAGAGCTGGGAGTTTGACAAAGTTAACTTTATCCTTGCAATGATGTTCAGAGCCCAAAATCAAACCAAGCCTTGCTCTACCTGTTTCCAGAGACAGAGTTTTGCCTGTTTCCAAGGTCTTCCTCACCCCTTCAAACCACATTTATGCATCTACTTCTTGTATCCCTTGTCATTTGTCAAAAACATTAATAGGATTTAGAGCCTGTAAGCTTTTCTTAATCATCACTCATCTTAATCTGCACACTTCCTAATTCTTCATCTGTTAGCCTTAAACATCTGATGCAGTCTAAGTAAATCTCCACCATCTTCATTTGTAAAATCAGATGCAAAACAGTTAATAACTCTGCTGTTTAATATCTTATCCCTTAATCTGTGCTATAGCATCAACCCCTAAGAAGATCAGGTTTTTTAATATTTGTCTCCTAACTTTACAGCAAACAAGAACTCTAGCAACAGGTGAAACGCCTTGCTTTAATTACACTCCATTGCTTCTGAATTCCTGAGCCTTTAGTTTTCATGAGAAACATCCAAGAATATAAAATGAAGAAACCAAAGCAGGAGAAGGGTATTGCAGCCAGGGATGTGGCAACACAGTCCTGTTCCCTATATTTCCCCTACATTCTCTGTATTCTTAAATATTTTCTGTCATCAATTGCCTCACTCTTTTTTCATCATGGAGCTGCACACTCCTTCAGTCCAGGAGGATTCAATTATGTGAACCAAATCGGGATGAGCACCCACAGCACCCAACAGATCTCTTTCTTGTGTCTCAGCTGCTCTCCTCAGACAGCCCAGCAGGCACTGCACACCACTCTGGCTTTCAAGTGTCCTTATGCACTCTGCCATGGAAAGGCATACGATGCCTTTTATCCATCCTCCTTTGTCAGTAATCTCTTTAAAGTATTTCTTTTTCTGTCCCAGAGTCATTATGGTCACTAAACTCATAACCTACACAGAGAGAGCTCTGCCTGGAGAATAGAGGAGACAAGAGGCTGCTGCTCACTTCAGTCATGATGGCCTTGGAGTCAGATGAAGAGCCTCAGCTGTGGTGCAGTCCCATGGCCTGGCAGAAACAGCCAGGAAAAGCTGGGCTTGTGCAGCCTGCTTAGCAAAACCTTTGTCTTCTTCATGCCAGGGCACAGTACCTACCCCTCACTCTGGGGCCCACCAAGGCCAGCCCCACACAGATGCAGCAGCCATGTCATGTGAGGCAGCTGTGTGCTACACACACAAACCATTCCTCCAGAGCACAAGTGTGGCCACAGAGAGCAGCAGGCACAGCTTTCCCAGGCATTGGCCTGAGGAAGGCTGCAAGAAGATCAGAGAAAAGAATGATAAACAATTCTTATCTCCACTTGCTGCACCTGTTGCTGTGAATATGTGGAATGTGTTGTGGAGATTTGTTTACCACAGGGTAGTTTCTTAATTGGCCAATGATGATGGTGTTTGAAGGACCAATTGGGTCCACCTGTAACGTGATTGTATAAGGATGATGGGTTTCTGAGTAAGTATAGTATACTAAAGTGATTGATCAGCTTGCTGAGAATCATGGAATCAATGCTAATTATTACCCAAGTGGGGGCCTGTGGCGACACACGGAGCTCAGCAAGTAGAAAAGAATATTAGTATTGTCTGAAATCATCAAGCAACATGAAGATTCTTGATATGAGAAGTAGTCTAATAGAGATATACACACATATCCCCACAGAAAAATGTCATCAAATCCTGACACAGGAAAGGAAATATTAATACCATTAGTAAAAAATATTTTCTCAGAGTTATTACAGACATAGAAGTGACCTAGTAACTTTTTTCCCAATTGAAAAGTGTTTTCAGTCTGATCTCATATTTTGGACAGAAGATGATTGCACTAGGGAAAAAAAACCTAGCAATGATGTCCCATGGCATTGATATATCTGCATAAAACCTCATTTTATGGAGAAGTAGAGCACTCAATTCATCAAATCACAAACAGTTGACTGGTCTTAACAACGGCAATCATACAGCCAAACAGCAGAAATTCAACACCCCCAAGCAAGCTAACACCAACCCATGAGTAAGATGTATTACTTAAATCAGTGCTTTCTCTTAGTGTGAACTATTTTCTTTTATTAGCTTTAGCCATGATTTCCTGTTTTTCACATCTGTGGAAGATTTTATAGAGTATTTAATGAAAACAGAAGCAGTGGAACTGCTGTCCCATGCCCACGCTTATTCTGGGTGAGGAGGGAGGTTTTGATGAACCTGGACTGATGATGGGAGGAGTCTGTGACCACTCCTTCACAGCAGTCCTTCCTGACTTTAGATTCTGGTCACAAGCAGCCCCTTAAGGGTGCCAGCAAAGGGTATTTTGCTTGCACTTACTGAACCTCCATTATTTTCTTGTGACCACAGTGATAAAGCTGTGATCACTGTCATCATGCTATAATTACAAATGACATGATACTTGCTATGAGATGCCTAGTATTTGCAGAAGTAAAAAAGGGGTTTTTTGAGATGACCAGATAGGCTAAAATCAGTCAGATATTTTTTTCTTTCCTTGCAACTTCAATAGAAACAAAGACAATGACATTTAAAACCTGAATTTTGTAATGTGTCCCAACTAAATGAGTAAAGGTTATTTTCAGAAACAAAGGTCAATGTGATCGAGTGGCCTGTGGCCACCTGGGTAGATAAGGAGCTGTGGTCAAGGACCATGGCCACAGGGCAAACATGAGGGTAAAACTTGGGGTTTGGGAAAATGGCTGGGCAGTTTCAAGACATGTCCATTCATGGTCAGAAAGTGCCATAACCTGCTAAGTTCAGCCAGCCTACACAGGAGTGGTACTTGCTGAGATATGAGGAGCATCTTTTACACGTATCTGATACATGTTGCACCTAACAAATTCCCAGTCACAGTTTCCCAATTATGGATTTAGATAGAAAATTCAACAAGTCGAGTGGAAGGAGAGGTCATTCTCTCTCAGGTTATGGTAGCAGAATGGGAGGTGATTGGGTGTATGAATGTCAGGACGCAGAAAGCAGTTTCTTTTCATATGCAGTAAACCAGATAGGAAAACCCCCCAGGGGACAAAGCAAGCAGGAGTGTACTCCTCACACTGAGTGATGTCTACAACACCCTGGAAAGCAAAACAGGTATGCCACCTCCTGATCATTACTCAGTCTCACACTGCATCACACTGTTGGCAAGAGACTTGAGCCGACGGCACAATGGTCACTAACAGAGAAAGAGAAAGAAGAGCTTATCACAGCGAGGGCACAGAAAAGAACTTCACAGGTTCTGTTTGGGAGCAGTGTGCATATAACCCCACCCAGCTTCCATTCAGCTATTTGTGAAACAGAGCCTTCTTAGCTTAAACAGTGATTTCTCAGAAAGATTTTGATAGGGCAAGCTCTCCAAAAGAAGTAAACAGAAAAGAGAAAATATGAAGAAGCAGGGATTCATGCCAAACTCTATTAAAGCAGCTGAATGAAAGCTGGACAAAGCTTTGGCAACAAAACAAATAATTCCTACCCTTCATTACTCCTGCATTATCTAAGCATTTCTACATTGTAACTTGAAGTAGGAAAAAGGAACTCCCTGTGCTCTATAGGTTTATTAACTCCCAGACCTCAGGATTAAGTTGTGACAGAGCCAGCATTCACATCAAGGCTTGCTCAGCTCCCAGGAAATGGCTTCTTCTCAAGATTGTGTTTCTAGTGCCAGCAAAGGAAGCAAACCTAATACTTATCTTCCTGTCTCCCTCTACTTTGCAGCCTTCTTTGGGAGTTTGCAGTTCTCATATAATCATAACACTTGCACAGTAGCTTGCATTTTGTGCAGCAGGGAGTGATTCAAACTTTTCACTGTGCTGGCCATCTGTTAGTGAAACTACCTCTCTGAGTCAGAACCCCTGACCATGGGATGTTTGCTACTGCTGAGATGCTCTTCTCCTCACGACTAGATCCGTGATGAAGGTGAGAGAGATCCTTGGATTGTATAGTCAGTAATGTGAAAGAAGCCTTAGATGCAAGAGTTCATGGATTAGTTTTTATGTAGAGCTCATACATCTGCAATACCAGGGTGTTTAATAATAAGATGTTATTATGTTTCTCCTGAGTAAATAACATATCAGACAGATGAGGTATACCTTCCCCTCCATGAGGTAAATCTTCCACCTACACTCCATTTAACATTTTCCAAACACATTCAAAGGGGCCTAGTACTCCTGTTTATACATGGTTCCCCACTTTAATATTTGTCACTTGACTATTCACAGTGGGGATTTTGATACAAATAGCAATGCTAAACAACACATGTGTTTTAAATAGAGACGTGCTCCCAACAGAGTTGCAGCTAGGAAACTGCAGAGAGCATGTTAACTGAATTTTTACAAGCACATAGCTCAACAAAAACACAAGGTCAGTTATCTACTGTTTCTGAATGTCCTCAGTCTTCAAGTTAGCCACTTATTGTTCAGATCACAAATGCAATGGCAGCATCTGTATGCACCAGAGCTCTTTCTTTCCTTGTGGATCAGACTTCAGCACACTGTTTCTCAGCCAACTATATTTTTTCACCTGAAAGCAGACTAAACATTCTAATAAAAATATTCTTTCTCCCAAATATATGTGAAGCATTTAAAGAATTTCTAATAATTGCGGCAAATGAATTGGAAAAAAAAATTGTTTTTGTAAAAATGAAAATGCTAAAACCCCTTAAAGCAAATTGCTTCAGTTTAGACCAAAATAGCAATCTTCACCATGCAGAAAAGTGGCAAAAGCCTCTGAAGCTCTTGAATAAAATCTGCTTCCTCATTTTGACTGAAAAATGCCATGTCCAAACCAGTATAACATTTTCATCCCAATCATTGTTTTGTTGTCTCCAATCTGCAGTGATAAAATGCTTCAGTGTACCAGCTCAGGCCTGGGCCTCCCCTAATAGGAACTGCCAAATATGCCAAATAGTGGCAATTACCTGATGGCTTTGTGATGTGGACCATTGCCCATTAGGGACTCATCTTTGACAACCAAACTGATTTAACTTAGAATCTGAGGATGAATTATACAGAGCTTCCAAACACAAAGGTCTCTGCTGTTAACACAGTTTAATTGCTGCCATAAACATAAATACAGGCTTAAAATTATATTTTCTTATGGTTGATATACAGGATGCAAAATATCTTGAATATCATGTCTATTGTCTTAAACTTGCAAAAACCCCCAAATGATATTTAATGTTAACATTTTTTTATATTTACTATCTAATGAAAAAAATATTAATTGGGTAAGATATTTACCACTTGCCCTCTTTATTCAATGTGTTATTTAGCTAAAGACATATAATCTCCTCACTTGCAGAAGGCCTGAACATCCCAGCACTCAGCCATGGACTGCTAGGATGATGTTCCTCACAGAATGCACCCTGGGTTTTCTAGTTGTCGCATATGTTTAATTTAATTACAATTAATGAGTTACAATTTACCCTAAGGGAAAACTAGCTTTTGTTGACAAAGAGGTGTTTAGTAAATGGCATTCAAATTCTTGACCTAGACCTCAAATTAACAGGCTGTCCATTAAGAATGCATGAGTAGCTTTAAAGACTACATTTATCTGTCATAGTCCTTTAAGTCCTCTGTGATGTCTTAAAAAAAGACAATCGTAACAGTGCAGTGCTACTAAAAAAGATTCAAACTTTACTTTTGATGGTACTTTTTTCACTGCAGAGCATTATTGAATTCTACTGGATTACAGTCCATAAAGACACCATGATGAATTAAGTTCTTACTTTTAAATCCTGTTCTGTTTCTATTGCTGCACATCTAAATACTGATGCCACTTTTCCTTCATGCAAGAAATAAAATACAAGGACTCCAGTGAAGCAAATTATCAGCCACACTCTTGCCTAAGTTACCTAAGCTGTGGGGAACTGCACTGATGTGTTTTGAAGTGGAAGTGTGGGCTCAAGTGCAATAAAAATGTGGGTCAAATTTCACAGATAAGTTAAGCAAACAATTAAAATTACATGTCCTCAGAGATTCTCATTCTAACTACTGTACCATAAAACTATTTTCAAATCTATTTTTATGATGTTAACTGGGTATAAAAGCTAAGAATTCCAATTCCAACTGAAAGGGGAAAATGTGGTTTTTTTCATGGCATTTCAGATTCTATGTGGTCAAATAACAGGAGTCTTTATGTGATGAAGTAAAAGATACAGTCTAGTTCAGCTTACATTTAACGAAACAATGCCTGTTTCATTCATGCAGTATTTTCTTATTTCAGGGTGAAACAATATGTAGGATCACATTCAGTCTAAGGAAAGCACACATAGATGAAAGTACCCTAAAACTGTGTAGATAACTTTGCAAAATCTTTTGGATTAAAGTGTAGTAAACACTAGATTAAGGCACTAAAATGTAGGTCTATGAGATTTAACAGTGACTGCAAAATCAGTGCAAAACGGCTGCCTATGTGCCATTGGTGTTTTTATCTCCCTAGACTGTCTAGGGCTGCCATAAAGCATTAAGTTTCTCAGAAGCATGTGTTCCTGATTTTTTTAAAAAACAGTTTATTAGGTCATGCAATTAAGTGGATTCTCAGAGCCATAACTTCTGACACATTTCTCCTTCATTTTGTCTATTTATGCTGATTCAAACACACTAAATCATTAACACAACACAAACATGTATGTAGATTCAAGCTGCTAATGTGCTATGGGAAATTAATATTTCAGTGTTGCTGAATTTGACAAAATTTGCCTGAATTCCCTTGAAAGAATATTCCTGTTATTTGATTATTGGGTAAATAGAAAGTTAAATATTGTCATGGGTAAGTTTTCCAGGGAACAGCCATGGAGCATTATCAGCACAATTGGGAAGTACCCTTTGTTAGAACGCTACAGAACTGCCATAAAACAGCTCCTACCTGGATGAACTGAGAACAGCTTTGCATTTTGTTTCAGCTCTTTCAGAGGATTCAAGTCTATCTGATGCTGGTACTTCTGTGGAAGCTGGCAAGGACAGGTGTGTGCACAGGTGAGTGCAGGAGGAATTATCAGGAGGTGTGTGCTGACCTCATCTCTCTCAGAGTGGGGTTCTGGATGCACACAACTCATCATCTGGACAGAGATTATCACAGAGGCTTGGCAGTCTGGTTCATGGGAATTTCTGCAATTCAGTGGCAGTAGATGTACACACTACAAAATCAGCTTGATTTTGCCAGATATAAAGTTGATCCTAAATTTTCAGAAAAGAAAAAAATGTCTTGGGAAGCAGATGGATCTTTTCACTATTAGTGAAATTCCTTTCAACCTGAATAATTTCAAAGGTTTTACAATTTAGAAAGTTATCATGCAACTCAGATATATTCAAGTCCAATTTTCCAAAGAATTAAAGCTGAGATTCTTTTATATCAAATGCTCAGCATACAGTATTTTTGGCCCAATATTTATTCATAAGTATCCATATTTTTCCTTTATTTTCAAATTACTGTAAGTTAACAGTAATAACTCTAAGTTAGTTTTTGGTGGTAAAAATCAGGCCAATGATGCATGACAGTAAGAATCCAGACACTTGAAAAAGATGGCAAAGCATAAATCATTAAGAGTAGAATACAGATCTTCTACCAATATGTAGATCTACAAGTACTCTGTTAAGCCTGTGTGAATGGAAAGTAATAATAATGCAGGAAAATGAACTGAAAAGAGCCAGACAAAAAACCAGAGCAATTTGTGATGTACAGCATGCAGGACTTTATGTTCATCAACACCTATACCTGATATGTCACATCTTTCGCACATTTTTTAACTGGAAATTACCTCATTTCTCATTGGCTTGTTAAAATACATCATCTCATTTGGATATTGCAGAGTATTTGGTAAGAGAGATCTAGGGAACAAAATTCCATTAGTTCACCCCTATTTCCTACATAGTCTTGCTTAGAGCACTACAGATTAAAAAAGAAGTTCAGGAATTGTTTGGTGTGAATTTAACAATCTGTGAGAGTGCATTTGGTTTTAAGCTTACACATGTACAAAGCTGCTGTCCATATTGGGGAACCATTCTGAGAAAGTTCAGGGTAACTGCTCTCTCAAGATATCCAGTAATAATCTCTAAGTGTCTGAATGGGAGCCCTTTGCTATTTAGATAGTGAGAGATAAGATTTCTTCTTTAAATATTAGCTGTCAAACTGTGTTATGTCTTATTATGTTTCATCAGATTGGCATTCAGCATGATGAGGTTTAACAGCACATGCTGATAATGCACAAATAGAGTAACATAACTTCGGAATAAAATTAAAGGGCAGAAGACTATTTTCAGCTCAGACACCTGCTTATCCATGTTTTGGGAAAGAACACAATTCAACCACAATATGAAATTCAATTCATATTCACAAAACTGGAAAGTTTCTTTCTCAGCAACCAGCTAATTTTGAACAGCGCCCATAAAGACTATCTTAGGGTTTGTGAATATTTTCAATCATCACAGTATTTGCACAGTATTGTCAAGGTGTGTATGTTCTGTAGTTCCCAGAAGAAAATACTGCCACCTGAGATGGATTCTTTAGGTTACATGTTTTCGGTGAGTACATAAGGGCCGTGTTCTGTGTCCAGTACAAATAACAACAGTTTGAGAAGGAGCCAAGAGAAGTTTCTAAACAGTTCAAACAGCCTACACAATCTCTCTTTTATTCTCCATTCTATGCCTCACAGATCATACAGCTATAAACCCTTTCCATCAAGAAGGAAGGTTAGCAGTCCACAGACATAACCTTTGAAAGAGACAGACTGCTGATTTTAAGAGGTTACTCTAGTCTGTAGTCAAATTCTTCCCCTAAACCTTGTTCCAGAGTTGTAAGAACTCAGTTGGTCCTCAATTTTTACTACACTACTTCCATGCTAAATTTTATTTTCTTCTAGTTTTGACTGCTAATTTATTAATGTCAGATATTTTTTTATTGCCCTCCTTTTCTCCCCTAAACCTCAATTACAGGTTGCATTCCAAAAGATGAATATTTGTGGATGGTTGGGAATTAAAACGCTGACCTTCGGTATACTTTTTTTCCCTTCAGTGTTTTTCCGAGTATCCGCTCTGTACCTGACAATTGAGGCAGTGAGGACCCTCCATATTCTGTTTGGGGTCTATTGGCTGAGGAACTCTTGGTCATCCTACCTGCCTGACGTCTAGGATCATGATGAATTGTCTCCAACTCCAGCCTCAGATTGTTTTTTAACATTTAATTTAGTTTCTTCCTGTGCTTGGATGAACATGGCCATGTTATGGATTTCTGCTCTAATGTACACCAGCAGGTTGGAAGAACAAGCCTCAGCAAGCTGTGGAAATAAGAGAGGCTGGATCAATAGCCAAGGTCACGACCCTGGCTCTGATTCTGTACACCATCCTGAGATTTTCTCCCCTTAAAAGCCTCTGACTGCTTCTAATGTGGATCCAAGTGCATATTGAAAGAGAAATTCTTAAAAATCAACCCCCCAAAAGGGTAAGTGTAGCAGGATCCTCTTGTCTTCTGTATCTTAGACACAGAGCTGACGAGGAGTATGTCTCTCTGAATTTGGTCTAAAAATAATGTCCCATTTTAAATATTTTCCCATACGATCATTTTGATAAAGATATAGGCATTGCAAATTTTGTCATCTGGTGCTGTAAAAACATTCATTTATTCATTCATTCATGGAGTGATTCTGATCCTACTAGAAACAATTTCAGATTAATATTAATGATAATACTACATTTCAATGCAGATGCATAATTATTATATAAAATAAAGAGCAAAAAATACTAATTTCATAAATATGCCTTGACTTGTACCAAGTAGAAATACTGGCATAAAGTGTTGTGATAAAGGACCAAAGATGCCAAGTCATTTGTTGAGCCTGCCTTTGTGCTGCAGATAGAGCTTTGAGTTTTCAAATATATAACCATAATGCAGCAAGGCACATTTCTGAATGGTAGTAATTTTCCACTGCAGGATATAGTCATGCTGAGATTTAGTGCTTAAGAAAAAAAGAGAGAGAGAGAAAGAAAGATAGAAATAAAAAAAAAAAAGATTGCAAAGGTATTTAATGTATCACAACAACACCACCCCCCCATCCTTGATACAGATAAATTGTCATATCTGTTAAAACCCAGCCCACAATGATAGGCAGTCAATACAATAAACAATTCAGCCTCCAGTAGAGATGAGCAAAAGAATTTCTCATCTCCAGAAGCAACCTTTTTGTTGCTTCTGCAAAAGAGTGAAAAGAATTACATTTCAGTTGGCCCCTGTTGATGACTTTCACTTAGAACAGAAAGCTGTATATCTCCACGGAGGGGGAAGGCTGAAGGTCAGTCAAGAAATTCAGCTTGTTGCATCACACTGCCCTGGTCTGAATCTGATCCGCATGCTCAGCAGCAGGGTGGCTGTAACCAATATTCCAAAAAAAAAGCAAAAAAAAAGAGAAGAAAGCATTGCTTACAAAGGTTTCCCATAATAGCTGAAAATTGTTTACATGTAAACTTGGCATCCTAATCAAGGGAACAGGAATTCATAATGATTCACATAGTAAAATCAGGAGTTTGATCAATGTGAGAAAGAGGAAGATATGTGAGCTTTATGAATTGGCAAAGTAAGGTTGTCCAGAGGTATTTAGGTGTCTCATGGGATTTTCAGCCAATGTAAATTAGATGTGTAGTGGCTTTAAAAAATCTCACTCTATGCCTATTGAATGTTGAAGTGCCAAATCACTTCTAATAATAGTCAGTGAGGCTGGCTACGCATTAAAAAAAAAAAAAGGAGAGGACTCTGCTTGAGCTTTGGAATTGTCTCTTTAGTTCCAATGTCCAGCTGTGAATTTAGGAATTTCTCTTCTAACATGTTGAAGGGTAAGCAATCAGGCTCGTCTCTTGAGTAAGACTTTGTACCTACATCCCTGATGGTGGGACCACCAGTCTGAACTCCTTAAGCACTAATTTAACATTTTACTGCCCCAATTGCTCCATCTCTGCTCTGCAGTCTGTAGTATAAGTATGCAGTAATATTTCACCAAATCTGATGTTACAGGATTATGAGATATATCTGGATGAGGTGACTGAGGTGAAACATGGAGACATCTATTAAAAATCATGAAAGAAATAAAGCCTTATTCTTATAAAATGTACCAAATTTTAAAACAGATAAACAAGAAAGAGTATAGAGTCTGAAACATTCTAGTAGGCTACAAAGACAGCTGTAACATTGGTACTGCTATGGAGTTCAAGCTTCTTCTCCACTATGTCCCAGTTACACTGCTCCATCAGCAGACAGGGCTTAGTAACCTCACAGATATGATAAGACTCATTTACATGGATTTTATATGGATGTGCAATGCAAGTTCTGCACTGGACCTGGGTCACAGATGGAGCACCCTACTGCAGCAATGGACACCCCTGGAAGAGATCTGGAATAAACTTTGTCTCAGTGATTTCAATGTTTCCTGAGGTGTCTCTAGATTCTTACCTTGGCTGTGCCAACTACCTCCCCACCATTGCTCAGGGCAGCTCTTGTCTGCCTCCTGATTTGTTTCTCATTTGCCAAAGTATCTTGTTTCCCTGATTCACTTGGCTGCTAAGAGAAATATGTTTTGGTAACATTATCCTGTACTGGCAAACTGCCCACTAGGAAATATATCTGGAAGAGCTGAGCATAAAATAGGAACAGTTTTGTTCCTTGATTCTGGCTTAGATGATCTATCTTTTAGTCAGACTCAAATTTTCATAAGCAACCTGTTGGGTGGGTCTTAGTTTTGCATATTCTGTGTTTGATTTTCAGGACTTAATTTTCTACCATTCTTGAAAACCTGAACATATCTGCAGATGTTAGTAAGGCAGTATCATCCATGTCTCCTCATGGAATTCTCAAATTATCACCATGTAGGTGTGGATTTGATCCTTAAGAAATAGCATTTTTGATAATGGAAAAAGTATCTGAGAGAAAAAAGTAGGATCTAACAAATTCTAAATCTGTAGAGATCCAGGGAAATATAAAGGAAAGGAAAAGGAAGGACAAATAGCCCTAGTCTAATAGAAACAATTGATGATTAGAGAATGCAGATTCCCTAAGGAAAATAACAGACAAATGTTAAGGATGACAACGGCAGACATTTTTACCTTCCTTTACAGACATAGTATAGAATGTGCACTCAGGTATAGTAAAGCAGCACTTTCACAAGTATTTTTTCCATGAGCATGTATCAAAATGTATTTTTACTTTTCCAGAATGTCAGTTTCTTACCCTTTAATTCAGACTTTATTCCAATGCATTTTGTCCCACTTTGACTATGAATAGCATTTATTACTTTATTACATTTATTATTATTTATATCTCAGTTTTATTCAATGAAACAATGCCTTTTGAAAAACATTTTCTACTTGAAATTTTCCTCCTGTAAGAGCTGTTGGAATTTGGTCAGACAAACTTGGAATCTAGGTGATTTAAGAATTAGGAATATGCGATGGTAGCATTATTGTTTATTAAGGTACATTTTCATCAGGTTTTTTTCTTTAAAATCTGCCTGCTGGGTGAAACTGAGTAGTCTCCAGTGCTCCAAGGAACCCTGAAGAGTTGTACTTTAACAACTGTATTTCCTGTCTTTTTGAAAAATCTCTAAGAAATTGTTTCATGTGGAAATGTTCTGTTAAAGAGCCAGATGCCAACTAGATCACAAACATGTTTATTGATTTGCATACCTGAGATGGTCCAGGTTCCTTTCTCAGTTACTGGTGGGTGAGCTCTCTGAACAGAATTGCTCAGATGCAGCTCCTGGTAGAACCTGCCCTACTCAGTCCTGAGAACAACTGCATAATGCTATATACTGCCCCAAAATGGTTTTGCATTTATACAGCAATAAAAGATGCTGAGGAGCCTCCCTTGAGAAGTTCTGGGAATAGGAGCATAGGGAGTGTGTATGATGCATAACCACCTACCCTAAAATTTCCAAGCACATCTAGTTCCCATGTACTTTTTTTCTTGTAATTTCAGCATCCCAGCAGACACAGCTCCTCTTTGCTATCCCATTTCTCATCATCCACTCTCAGCTGTAGTGAATGATTGCTCCCAGTGTTCCATAAACACCAATTCCCAATTCCAAACACTTAACAAAGGTTTGCAAAACAGTGCATGTAAAACATGGTTGTCAATCTCTAAGATAAAATTAGGTACTGGCTGTCCAGGAATTTCAATGAGTTTGAGTTCTTCCTTTCACTGAGAGACGACAGCAAAAGGCACCAATAATGTCACCTATCAATGTCACCTCAGAGCCAAACTTTTTCATTCTTATACTATTTTCTGAATTAATATTAAAGATGTGAGCACAAAAGTGTATCTATTCCAGGAAGAAAAAGAAAAGCCCCATTCTAGCATCTGTTTCTGTCTCTCAAGTTCTTTTTAAGCTACAGAGCTGGTTCCATCTGATGAGACATAATGTCATCATAAATCTGTCTACCACTCACTCCACCAGAAAGTAGATCTTGCTTTTTATTGTGTATGTTCTTTCCACTTTTGTGGGTGACTTTTTTCCAACACTTCAAAGTGCAGAAGTCCTTTTGTTCTCAGGATGTACTTCCCTTGACATTAGATCTGCCTGTGAATATCATGCACAGAGGAACTTCTGTGCTATACCTCAATTTAAAAAAAAAAATCAAAATCAGCAGCAACCTCAGAAAATTTGTCCAATCTATTCTCTTATATATCATGCAGAGAACACAAAATGCAAAATTCCTCTTATAAATAAGCCCTTCTAACATCAGTTGTGCAAAAGGCATGGCTGCCTTTTTGCTGCAATCTAATCCACTGAGGTTAAAAATAAATATTAGAAGGATGGTTTTATAATTATGTTATTAATAAAAAAATACCTTCCAAATAAAAAGGGAAGAATTACTTTTCTTGGCTTTGTGAAAATTACTGTATCAGAAAAAGCTCTTGTGATTTTTTTTCAACATTATCCTTGTTTCATGACTTACTGCCTCCTGTTTATGTCCCTGGTGAAATAATCAGAACCCATACATCTGAACTGACCTCCATCTCTCTCCTCTGTCGAGTACAGATGAAATAAGCAAAGAGATCACAAGATTAACTTTTCTGTCAAATGCACATCTTCTGGATGTTGTGAACAATATATACATAACATGCAAGGCACTTCTAAATCACTACTCTCTTTTGCTGTCAATATCATCTCAGCATCTTAATCAAACTTTGCACTCCCATATTCTTTAAGCGCTGACTTCTTGCAACATTTCCCTATTTATAAGCAAAGTCAGGAAAAAAGCCATGTATGAAGAAATGCAGCCAAGGAAAAACCATCAAGCCATCAAACTGAGTAAACTCTGTCCCACTTCAATGAAAGTAAGAGAAAACTTATTTACCTGACACTGTATTTCGGTCAAAATAACAGCTATTTATGTCTGTCTTCAGGTACCAGACTTAGATCAGACTCTTAGGGAAAAGACTGCTCATGCTTTGTCTCTAGATCCTTGTCTCTTTCACTGTAAATTCTGGAAACTTTGATTGGGCACAATTCCCTGGCCACTCCACAAACCAAACTGAGATGAGGCCAATTAGGGGAGTCTTTCATCTTGTAGAAGTGAGATATCAAAGAGTGTAGTTTGATAGAGGCAAAAACTTCTAGTGAGACATTATTATCACATGCATTACACTCACACATGGGACTATGGACATAAAAGACCAATGCAGAAAAGTACCAAAAGGTCAGTTTTCAAGATTTCCTGAATATTCAAGGATTCAGCATAGATTTCTTTCTGATTATTGAACAAAACCAATTTAAATGAAAAACTCTGCTTGTGGATTGCCTGGTCAACTTCCCAGACCTTCCATACTTGCTATTGAAGAGAGTCAAAACAAAAAAACTTTCATAAAATGTCTATTATATATTTAAATAATTTTCAAACAGAAGAATAAATCTTAAGTAGATTTCCTCATTAGCCAATAGTTTCTATATTTTCTCTGAAGTGGTAATTTAATAAATACAACTACAGGATTTTTTAAGGGTAAAAGAGATATTCTTCAAAAAAAAAAACAAAAACCAAAAAAAACCAAAAACAAAACCAAAAAAACAAACCACCCAAACAAGCAAAAAAAAAAAACCCAAACCCACAAAAAACCCACCAAAAAAAAAAACCAAACCTACCAAAAAAACCCCAAACAATAGAAGAGATCTTACTTTAAGAGAGAAAAAAAAGCTTATTTACTTTTTTGAGGGGGGCTCTACTGTGATTATACTCTCTTAGGAAATGCAAATTTTTGTAATTTTAGTTATATCAACAATTCCCAAATTTTTTTCCCCTATTTTCAAACTCACACAAGAAAATTAGGCTGTCATACATAGAAATAGGTGATTGTGAAGTGTGGCTTTACCTAGAATAATTTTTGAAAAGCAGAAGCCTGACTAAAAGCTAAAGATAGAGTTGTAAATTTTCACTGAGAAAACCAGCAGTTGTGTCCAGGAAGAATCTGTAGATTTGCAGAACTTTTTAAAGCAACTTCAGTCTTCCCAAAAGCTGCTTTTTGCCTCCTTTCTCTCTCCTTTTCTCACCCAGAGACACACATACACACAGAGCAGACAGGGAGATGTTTGTGAAAACTGCAGTTTCCGCAATCAAAAGTACAACATTTACTATGGCTTTTATCAAAGATTTCAATTCCCTCATCTTAAAGAAAATGACCCTTTTATTTTGTTGTGGACATAAAATTATGGCTCAGGGAAAATTGGAAGCATTTCTGTGAGGGAAATCAATTTTCTCACTGCCATATATGATCAACATGTCACAGCCATCACCTAGATAATAATAGTAAAGTACAAGTAAAATGGCTGGTAATACTGGCTTCAGGAAAAAAAAAAAAAAAAAAAAAAAAGAGCAAGATAACACCTTTTTTTCCCCCAACATGTTTTCAATAAAAAAATGTAAGAAAGAACGCGAAGGTTTCTCCTGTGATCATAGCCTTTCAGAACGAGAATGGGGTTATTTTTTGTTTATTGATAGTCTGAAGTGTTGATGAATCTGATGAGAAATTTGGTCTTCCTGGAAAATAGCGCTTTGTGTAAGCTGTGCTGGGCCCTTTTCAATCAGCTTGTTAATGGGTGGCTAATGGTACGGAGAAGTGACCAGCCTGAGATTACCCAGGAGTATGTTTATGTAGAGGCAACACTCAGAGCAGAGAAGCATCTTAATTTGGATACTACAAACAAAGGAAACATCAAATTTGACCTTGCTGTGGAAATGTTAATGGCTTCTGCTCATCCTCCTTCTGCCACTTAGCATCTCTTGTGCCCCACCTTGGGAAGCTTCCCGGCAGAAGTGTGCATTAGCAGAACTCTAGCCTTACAAAACACTGGCCCAGGCAAAGAAAAAAACATTACAAATTATTAAATGGTCTTTTGATGTTCACTTTAACAGATGTAACAGGTCACCGCAGTTAAGCACATCTTCAGTGATGCCATAATAGTATATACAAGGTAAATCAGAACTCTGTAAACAAAAGGAAATAATTTCATGTTTCAGGCTGAATTTTTAATGTTGCCAAGTAGAAATCAAGAAACTGCAGCTGCAAAGGTTAAGGACTGCAAAACTGGAAATGAGAATACATGCCAACACTAATTTTAATTCATTGAAGAAATGTAAATGTGACAGAATCCTTCAAACCCTGGTGGTAACTGAGAGTAAATAATTTCTAGGACATAAAATAATAATCACCTCTGCTCTTCCATCTCTGTTGTACTTTGAACTTCACAAAATTTAAAGAGAGATAATGTCATTCATATCATGCTTCACAAATGGCAGTGGGCTTACAGAACAAGCTGAAAAATTAGCGTAATAAGGTTTGTCTTAAGACAGAAATGGAACAAAGAAGAAAATTAGGGCTAATCCATCTCCCATAGTTTTTGTTGATGATTCTGGACTTTGCTACTGTTCCCACTGCTAAATCCTGAAAGAACATTCCTATTAACCAGTTGCCTTAACATCTGCAGCTAGATGTAACTGGTTTTACCTTTGAAAATGGAGTAGGTTATGCATTCCTAGGAACTTATGTGGGATCCAAGAGCAAAATTAGTGACATCAGATCATCAAATGAGTTGGAGTCCTTGAAGAAAGGTATCAGCAAACTGGCCTCTAGGTGTTTAGCACCAGTTAAGCACTGTTTGGTAGAGTGCACAGATGAATAACAAGAAGTGATTTTCCTTGGTTGTGCTTGACCCATGCCCTCAAATGACTCCCTCCAAATATGTCCAAAGTAGTATGATTATGTAGGGTGGTGTAAACCGGGATGATTATATATCAGGATATGAAAAAGAAATGACAGCACCAGATTGTGGTCACTTTGAAGTACAGCTTTTCCTGACATATCTTTGCCAATAGTTTCTTTTAGAGAAGCCCCCATTTCCACTCAACACAAGTGAAACTTGTGCTTTGGCTGCCAGATTCCCATGACAATTCTTGTGAGAGGTATTCTCACAGAGAAAGAACCTATTTTGTGTTCTTATTAATGACAAAAGTGAGGAAGAGACTTTCTGCTTAGGTTTTCAGGCAGCAAAAACATCTAATTTAAACACTCTGGGAGTTACATTCTTCACTAAACTGTATAAAACAAAGCATATATTTATATTTTCTGAAGGACTTATTGTGAATTGCATGAAAGTCCACTATGTCCTTGATTTGGCAAAATGTTTAAGAAGAAAACTAGTCTAACTCCTAAATACTTAAGATCAAGCATTTGCTTACTTAGGTGAGGAGCTGTGTGTAATAATTGATGAAGGTTAAACATTAAATCTTCCAAGTCTATCTGATCATTCTAAGAATGTGCCATGTCATGACATGCTTCAAATTTAAATACAGTCTGGAAGTGTGCATCTAAGGAATAAAAAGTATAACTGAAATGTGCTAAAAATACGGTGAAGACCTTTCAAATCCTTTTTTAGCCTTTAATCCATTATTTAGCACTTCATTCTTTAAAAGAAACCTGCAGAGCTATACCCTCAGAAGCACAACCTTGAAACAAAGTGTTTTAGACATGCACAGAAAGCATTAGCACCTTTCATTGCAAAATGACACCTGTGTGTCCTGATCCCTGAAGTCATACTTCACAGTACAGACTTATTCATTCAAAAAAACTTCATCCGATTTATATCAAAGTACCTGCTCCTGTCTACACAGACTAAGTACACATCCAGCTCAGACAGCAAACATTATTGTCTTGAAATCTTTCATTCTGGTGTATTATCATACATTTATCATTATGGTGTTTCATACCCACATACCCATAAATATTTGGTTTTGGTTGTAGGTAGACCTGAGTGTCATGGAAAGCTGACCTGCAAGTAAGTAAGAGAAAAATCTTATCTGTGGCCTTGGAGAAAGAGTGATAAAAATGAAGGGAAAGCTTGAGCAGTGTGAGCAAAACTTTTTTTAAAGGTAAATTAAGTAAATGTCCCGTAGTCAGTTATTAACTTCACATGGTTAGTGCTGCTGTTTGGTCCAGGAAGGTTATCTGCTGTAACATTTCTTAACATTTTCATAATGTTATCAAGAATTAAAAAGGTAACATTTATCAAACATTCACAATGTCTGTGAGTCAGAACAAAGAGCAGCCACACAGTTGTGACAATGTCCGGCTGTCAGTTAGAAGCGAGTCCAAATACCTTGGAGATATTTGCTTTTGGATGATGCATTCTCTGTCATGTAAAAATGTAACTTTTCAAAGTACACATGTTTCTGATTAAGTTAAAGTCAGAAAATCTTATTTCCTTCTAATTACTTCTAAAGCGATATGCAAAAGATGGAGAAGGATAATCAACAGGATGATCCAGATATAGGAGACTTAACATGAAGAGAAATCAAAGGGCCCAATCCTCCAAATCCTTCTATGATTAGTCTTTAATCTGCAGTGAGATTGCTCATGTGAAACAGAAGTTACAGATCTTAAGTCTCCCAACTGCATCTTCCTAAGAAAAGAGGTGGATTAAAATCCAGACCTAATGTCTCATTGTGTCTGGCAGATTCAGAGAAACGATGGCAGCAGCCATTGAGTCTAAAAAGACTTGTACCATTTCAGCAGGCTTTGATTTGGACAGTTAGGACTAATCCTCAATGCTGAGAAGGGAAAATTTTGATTACAGCACTTTGTGTTAAAACCCTTGCCAACGAAGCAATTGAACCCATACAAGTGATCATACCAAAGGCAGCCAAAAAGCTGGGACCCACAAACCTTTTCACTACAGCAGAGCATAATCTCTGATTGAAAAGCTTACTATCATTTCAAAAGAAGTGGAAAAAAAAAAAAAAANGTACTCTGCCTTCTTTTTCTAACATTTCCATCAATGGCTATCATTGCTGCCAGAGTGCTGGAAGTGTCTTGGGGCTCAGGCTAAGACATTGTATGCTGATTTACATTCTACATTAAAAATTATACATGTGGAGGCTATTCCAAGAAACAGCAACATGCAAATTAGGGAATGGAGAGGCTTGAAAACAGGGAACTGAACAGCCTTGACTACAACTCAGATCTGTTTTAGGTTCACTTCCAACCATTCATCCCCCTGTTCAGGTCTGGGCAGATCCTGGCATTTCTGTATTAACACCTCTCATCCAGACCTATTTCTGGTCAATAATAAATAACTTGGGAAGAGTAAATAGGTGCATAGAATTGCTAGTTACAATCTCTAACAAATTAAAAGGCATCAAATCAATATCATTTCTCAGCGGAACTCCACACTTTCCAATTCACTTGATACTTCCTAAAATTATAATTTCACTTGTTAATCAGGGATTATTTAAATTATGTGTTAAAAGTGGCTTTTCTGTCAGTGCATCTCCCAATATGTCCAGTAAATCCTGCATCAGAAGTGGGACTAGAAGAGGCACCTGCTGGTGTTTCTCAGTGTGTAGGCACACACAAAGGCTGGATTCTTCACATCTCTCCTTGGCTGGCAGCCCCTCTTATGGCAGGAGCTAACAAACAGGTTGGCTCTGCTTCTGCCTCAGCAGGACAGGGGACATGGACAAAGAGAGCAGCACAGGACAGCTCTTACTACTTCTAGCTGTAGAGCTCTCTAGGACCTACAAATGCCTTGACTTCTCGGGAAGTAGAACGTACTTCTGCTCTACATTTTTATAATTTCCCAGATTTGCTAATATTTTAATGTAAAATACATCAAAATTATAGATGGCTCAGTGTCTTCTTTCAAGATGCTACCAAGGCTTCCTGATGTCCTGACTCCTCTGTGGAATATAACAGGTCTTAGAATAAAGCTGTTACTCAGACCTATAGATATTACCAATTCTGGTTCCGTTCCTGATAGGCATGACACAAAATCCCTGCTCAAAATACATTGTGGGTTTTGTAGCAAAATGCAAAAGTAGTAGAACAGCATTGTAAATTTATTTGGTTTTCTAAATAGGGAATTGAAAATATTTGCCATTTTATTTAGTATTTGGTATTAATTACAACCATCTATATTCTCCTTTGAGAGGTGCTAGTCCAGGATGAACAATCAATTCCAGGCCAAATTCTGATCCAGGTTATAACCAGCAAGTACAGGATGATATTTTGATTTCAGTGACATTGCTCTAGATTTCCTCTAATCTAACCAAGATCATTACCAGGCTTTCTTTAAAGACATTGTTCACTCAGATGCCTTTCCAGATTAATTGGCACAATCACATCCTTCTTTCACTCTTCCCCCTCAGGATGATCTGTATGTCAGAGGGTTACAAGCTCTGTTGATTCAGAGCTGAATGAGTCCTGTAGGGAAACAAGTTACCACAATTCTCCTCATCTCTAAAGGCCCAAACTCTTTTGGGTTTGATGTAGCAGTCACAAAAATACAGTAATCTTTCAAAATACAGTAATCACCCAGACTTCCTTTTCTTCATTTGAGAGGTAAGAGACACTTCCAGGATGCAATGGGCTGTCTTTCACATGTGAAGCACTTCATGAAACCCTTACATGCTCTTACTACTTCAGCTTCCAGAGTAAAAAAGACTATTGGCATTTACAGTCAGAAAGTAATTTTTCAACAGGAGAATTGCTAGGCCAGAGATGATAGCTTAGTGATCTGAACATTGAGGATCAAATTAAGCCTTGGTGCAAAAGAAAGCAACTCATCTGACTTCAATGGAACTGAGCACATTTACATCACAGGTGAATTTGTCCTGAGAGTCTGCATGGGAGCAGAGACCTAAATCCCAGCAGCCACAGATAAGGGAGGAGTGGATTGTCAACCCAGCAATATGAGAGAAGATTTCTTATGAATGCTAGCTTAAGAATGGCTACTGTGAATGGAAGTGGAATCCTTTTGTGAAGGATATAGCACACCCAACAATGAAGAAGGCCTGGCTTGGAAATGTTTACAAATACATGGCATATCATACAGGAAAAAAAATCCCTACCCCTTTCCTTTCAAAATTTCTCATTACTTTATTTCCTTCAAATATTATTTGAAGATATCAAGATATTTTTCAAAAATGTTTATCAAGACATCTCACCAAAATGTATTCAAACAGGGGTTTCCCTTATATAAAAAGTTATTTTATCTAGTAAAAAGCCTCAACAACAAAGTAACATGAAATATAAAGAGCCATTTACAGTTTGCCATGTGTTTACCTAAGTCTAAATAACAGCAACCAGAACTGTTGCTAGTTAACTTTTCCTGAAAGTTAAACCAGAACTGTTTCTGTTAACTTTTCCTGAAAGTTGTGATAATAGTAGTTTTTCCTCTTCTATTTTACTATTCAAACTCATTGGCTAAATAGCTGACAAATTTTCATCAGGAGAGAATACTGCTAGATGTATTTCAATGGACCATCCCAGGTGGACTGTGGATAATGTAAATTAAAAATCCATTAAATAACCATTTCCGAATATCCCCCACTTTTCTTCAAAATTTTTCTGCTGTTGTTTCCATTATGTTAAAAAATTAAATAAAATCTTCCTTTATACCACAAGGGAGCAATTAATACTGCCTTTTTTTTTTTCCCACTGCCCTTTGACTACATTAATTATTTCATCAAGGCTAAGTAATCAATATTTTCATTTAAAAATAAAGACAAAAATCTTTTTATAAAGAACATAAATGCCATTTTCAGACCTGCTGTATCAGACATTCTTAGGGAAAGCAGGAGAAATCAACAACAGCCCCTATTCTCTCCTCTGCTGTTTAAATTTCCAGGGGAAAAGGCTGTGGGTTAGTAGCATTCAAAGACAATGTTCTAATATTAGAAATCTCCCAACCAGAAAGTTGCATTTTGGACTTGTGTTTCCCAGACCTCTGCAGCAGCAAAATCCCTCATTGCTCTTGGATGGCAATTACACTTTAAGCAAAAAGATATTGCAGATCATCGATTCCTGCAAATCTCTTCCCCTTTGAAGTAGCAGCACTTGCTTATGAATGAAGATACACACACTTTCACCTTGAAATCACATCAGCCTATTTTCTCCATTTAGTCCTGGAAGCACATGAATTAGATGTGCCAAATTGGATACATCTCATCAGAAGGAAAGAGGTTTGGTCCTGAGAGCCTCCCTTTAAGGAGGTAAGATACTTGCCTGAGGAATCTTAGCAGTATGACCGACACTATTTGTGAGAGTAAGAATTACGAACAGGAAGCTTGTCTTGGAGCTGAGCACTCACAGCTCCACTCAGGAGAAGAAGATCCAAGTCCTCCTGAAGCTTCATGTCTGAATGTCTGTGTGTGCAAGGATTCCTTGCAGGAGGAAGGCTTGCACAACTCCACTGTGTGAAACTATGCAGCTGATTGACAGAGAAAAAATAGTTGAATTAAGCTCTTCTTTGATTTTACGGAACATTGACTTCTGTAAATGTGACCTTAAATTCAAATTGATTTGATCTTAAATGCAGGAGATTTCATCTACCTTCCAGGCAAACATCCTCCATATGTTAAATACCAGTAAATATAGTTAAGTTCTCCATTGTCTATGAATGGAATACAGAACAGCTTTTCTGTAAAGACCAGATTCTCCCTTAGCAGCAGAAGATTTAAAAGGTCAGAACTGGTAATGATCAGCTGAAAACAAGGGCTTGCTGAAAGCTGTTAGAATTTGCATTTCCAGCAGGTCCCAAAGCCCAGTGTTTGACAGTCCTTATAGAAAAATTCAGGTGAAAATCTTGTGGATTTTTTTTTTTTTTTTTTTTTTCTTGGGGTTTTTTTTTTTTTTTGGTTTTT
>VZRH01007423.1:249133-326582 GCA_013397555.1 Urocynchramus pylzowi
TTAAAAAAAATTAGGGGAAAAATTTTTTGGTTTTTTTTTTTTTTTTTTTTTTTTTTGTCCTGGTGATGATTCTTTCTTCTTTATCTTCTGATGGTGAACAAGAAAACTTAAATACTGTTTTAGGACATATCATCAAAATTCAGGTATTTCCTCTGAGAAACTACCACAGGTTCGGTATTTAAACTGACCACTACTGCAAGGGGTAAGAAAATAACTTTTAATTAGTTATCTCCTAATTGCTTCCTGTAAGGTTTTGTAATTTTTCTTAAGGGAATTGTACTGCTTGACACCCAAAGAAGATTTTTTCAACAATTTTGGATACTTGTTTGATATGCAGCCCTCTGATATCATTCTGGATAGCCTCTATTTTTAGCTCTTGGATCACACATCCTGGGGAAGGAGAGTGATTCTATTCTCTATCCCAAAGATAGATTGCCCCTGAGTGCCAAAAGCTGGCAATGGAAAAAAAACAAAAACAGCAGCAAAGTGCTCATGGCAGAAGGCTTGATGGAAGCTTTAGGGGACTAATTCTGATATGTTTACTTTATTTTCTTTTTAATGGGTTGTCAGCTGAGGAGAACAAACAGCTCTTCCTGCATCCAGAAGCATAAGCATTTATTGGTCCAGATAAAACACAGAGAAGAAAAATTGTTCAGGGTGTACTATAAGTCATCACCATGTCTCTTCAGGTAAAAAGCCAAAGTATTTCTGCTGTACAGTTTTCACTGTGCTGCTCTGTGCAGCACACACTGGAACCAGAATGTACCATGGCCACTGGAACAATGCAGAGTTCAATATTGAATACAACCTCTGAATCTCACCAAGAGATTCTTGCTCTCTGCAAGAGCCACTCAGGTGAAAGCATTGCTGGTATCATTAACAGAAAAAACAATTCCCTTGGGAATGATACATGTGTACTTTCAGGAGAAGGGTACACACTCCTATGCACATTCAGGGCCTTCCTGAAGCTGGGAGGGGTTTGGGAAGGTTTGAAGAGTCAAGGATTGCAGTGTCCCAACTCTGACAGACCTATACTGGGAAGCCCATGCTGTTAAATCTTTCTGTGCAAAAGGAACTTGCTATATTTTCCTCTTCACAATCCATATCACCAGTAAAGCCTTGATTTTTCAAACTGGCACAGGATCAAGCAAAGGGTAAACATGGAAATCACTTTCCTAAATTTTCAGGATAAGGACCTTAGTAAAAACAGAAGGGATTGTTTTCAAAATGCTTGTGAAAGAAAATCAAGTTGATACTGTTTAGCTGTGTTTCAGAACGTTGTCAGTAAAAGCAGAAAATTACATTTCCTCATGCCCACACTGGAGGTGTCTGGTAGATGTACTGCTGAGCTGACATTCAGTGTCCTAGTAATGAATCAAGTCTATGTCTTTACAGAACCTGGGGTTTACAGCAGTGCTCTGAGTTTATACATGATGGTAGTCCTAAAGATCCATGTTTATGATTATCTTTTATGTATTTCAAATTGATTTGAACCATAAGCCTTTCTTTGCAAAGAATTCTCTAGAAAGTAACTCTCCTAATCACCTTGTATATTCTGGACTAGGACATCAGCTCCCTCAATAGGATACATTACAACTGCACCTGTGTTGCTGTGCAAAACTGCCCAGAGGGAGACCAGAATGGCAAATAAATCTCATTTCCACAATGGCTGTTCTTCTGGTCAGCTTTGGTGTGGTTCTCTTGAACTGGCCAGTCTTGAAACTTGTGAGCACTGGTTCTTTTCATGTCCATGAGTATTGTGCATGTCAATGAGTCAAACACTCTGAGCAGCCTTTAGCTATCTGATGTGCCTTTGTGGTGACAATGATATTACCCTCAAAGGCAACCCAAGGACATTCCCAGACTGAGAAACTAGGTTTTGATGGTAGCCTGAACACATGCTGGTGCCAAGCTCTCAGAAGGAGCAATGGAGATGCCAGGTGTCAGCATACAGTGAATCCAGGGAATTGCTGAAACCCTGTCACACACAGGGAGAATACAGCCAACAGAGATCAGCAAACCCAAAACCTGGCTGGTTAACTCTTGGAACTCCACAGTTTTAGGGATGTAAGAAAGGTAAGGTTGCCATTTTATCAACAGTATGTCCAATAATTCCAGTCTCAGATTCCGCTCAGGCATAATCATTAATCTATATCTGTTAATGACAATTTAATTGCATATCCTTATCTCATAAATACGGAAATATTTGTGTATAGTAATATGTGCTAAAGAACACATTGAACTTTAGTTTGCCATCAATTTGTTTCCTATATATATACAGCATATGGATTTCAAGTTTTCCTTTGACACTGGCATTGTTGAAACAACCACTTGATCTATTAAATATTTTTAGTAGCTCTTTAAATTATAAATAGTACCCAGTTGTTTATTTCAAGTGCTTTCAATACTCCAAATGTGGTTTAATTGTATTTGAAAACTGCCAAAATATCAATGGAGATCAATCCCATCCCATTGATCTGTTTATGCAGTTAAACATGTAGAATATCAGATGCAGGCTCTATCATGTTTAAATACTCCTCTATTGATCAGCTGCTGCCATGATCCAGCACAGATGATGGCATAGATGATTACAGGAAACTGCCTGCTCTGGTTTGCTCAACTGATACCTTCATCTTTCAAAAGGCATCATGGAAAAACTGACACACAGCTCAAAACCAGAGGGTGAGTCAGATGGACACATGAGCTTGCCATATAAAAATGTTTAATATCCATGGAAAGATTTTAGCATCTGATGTGGGAAAAAAACCACATACTGAAAAGCAGAGCACATTAAAATCCTGGACCCTTCTGTCTTAATGGGACAAGAGATGAGTTAGGGACATCAAATAATCTTTGTTCCTTCCCAAAAGCAGACAACTACCCTCCAGTGCTGCTTGTCCAGCTACAGGATAAAGGTCTAAACTTACAATGCAGAACTGTCTTCTTTAGAACATATGGCAGAAAAATGCAGTAATGCCAGGTCTTGCAATGATGGTACTTCAGTGATTTGGATGAGTTTGTGATCCTGATTAGAGAGCTCTACAAGCAAGGGAAAAATACTTTGCTTCAACCCAAAACACGCATGAAAAGATTTTCAAGAGCTAAGTAAAGGTCCCTTTTATTTGTTAGCTATTTTGATTATCCACAAAAAGGTGGACCAGGAAACACTGACCTGTTGTATTTGTAGTTCAGAACTAACAGGGCACAGAAAGAGTGATTGTTTGAATCCCAAAGTGAATTGGGACATGTTTGTCCCCAATACCATGTACTGATCTGGGCCAGGTAACAGAGGAAAATCACTCTCTGGCCAGCAGTGAGGCTTCAATGGAGCAGTCACTTCTGTGTTGGTATCTCTCAGTCAGCAGAGGGGGAAGAACCTCACATATCCCTCAGGCATCCAGAGAGCTAAATGAAAGCTGCAAAAGGCAGAGGAACACCAGGGTTTAGATCTTGGGAAAAGAGGAGGAGTGGGATGGATGAAAGAGCACAATTGCTCTAAAGGATTTGCAGAGCCTTTCTAGGTGAGAAGAAGAAAGGAATCTCATTTATAATTCCATAAAGTGCCCCATGTATGTGACAATATTTGAGAGAGTGGAGTGATGCAAGGAAGTGTCAGGAGTGTGGTCCTCTCATTCCTAAGCACAGGGCCTCAGAAAAAAATCAGCCTTGCTGTGGATGAATGAGCAGAGTTCAAGCAGTTCAATAGCTCTTTCTGAGACCTGAATGCTTTATTTCTTGGGTTTCTTTTGAAATTTCAGCTAGCTATGTAAAACTATGGTGAGAGCAAAAAACAAATACATATAAATGGCTCTGTGGTGTTTCAGGTGAGTGAAATACTTGGAATGCAACCACCCATCATTATTATTATTGTGCTTTGTTTGCTAGTTAAGGTAAGTAAGAAATCGTCCTTGTGGACTTTTCTTCAAAACTGACCCTTGCTTCAGGACTTAAGTAAACAGCCTTCTCTGGGAAAGCTGCATGTGGTTATCTGCATGTGGTTATCTGTGGAAAGCTGCATGTCATTATCAGATAGGTACTTTTTCCTGAATTGTACACAAGACAGTGTTTGAACAAAGTCTAAATGTTTTTCAACTTCTCTTCATAGCACAAAATAAGACAAAATCTGGTTTATGGTAACTTACATATCCATTATGACATCCTATTAATTGGCCCTGAAGCTAATTCATATGGCCTCAGATAGGAAGCAAAATACTTTTTCATTATTAGAGAGAATTATTGTTTTGTTTACAAGTTTTGAGGACACTACTGCATCTGCTTTAGACTCAGGACTCCACAGCTGATGACTGTCTTTGGCGGGATTTAAATATTTCAGCAGCTGCTGAAAAAGAATTTTATCAGAGATACAACACCAAAAGAATTTTGCACATTAAAATATGAAAAAAGGAAAAGTAAGATTTTGTTGAGTTTAGAAGACTTCTTTCTTATCAGGAGTCAAGCACTGCAGGCAATGCACTGCTGGTAGCAACAACTTGAACCAGCACTCATCAATATTTCTAAATTACTAAGAAGAATCTAGTTAATCATTAGTTTCTTTACAGCTTCTGGCAACTTGAAAAAATTGCTATGAGTTAATATAAACCCCATAAAGTTCAAAAATGTCCTCTGACTACTGGAACTTTGTGGGAAACAGTAATAACCAACCTAGGGGTTACACTAAAGAAGGTTTGTTGAAGGTACCTTGGTATCTGCTGTGACTGACAGGGTGATGAATGATGATTGCTGGGCTGGCTTTGAACAAGCGTTCTTCTTCCAGCAAAGTCAAACAGACCTTGCAGAGGAAGTTATGGAATTTGCTTTCTGTTAAGGCAACTAGAGATTAAAATCCATATGCCAAAACTTGAAGACTTGGAATCCAGCTTCAGGAGTGGATGATTCTTCTCAAAAGAATCTCCCTGGAGCTCTCTTGTCACTGCTATAACTAAAGACTGATACTCTTGTGCTCACCGGCAGAGACGTTGCCAGCAGAGCCCAGCACAGCATTCAGAGGAGTGATGCTGCCTTATCCTGTCTGCCAGGCAAATGCAAAATACCTGCCCAGGACTGGAATAAATAATATTTGACTCTGTGTGCTCAGCAGATTCTTTGCCAGGAGCTTCAAAGTGGGCAGAGAGAACAGTAAATGTTGTCTTTGTATGTGTGAATTTGAAAGCCTCAGTTAAAATTCACCATTTATATTTAAAGGCTTAATATTCACATGATCCCTCTTCTTAACACAGCCAATACACACCATAGCATTCATTCATAAATGCAAGCAGACAGTCACAGAAACTGGAAAAAATAAGGACAGAAGAGGCTAAAATATGCAGGAAGCTATCCTATCCCCATATGGCCTGAAATTTGCTCAGGGTATTATACATGTGATTAGCAACTGTCTGTCAACGAAAGGAAAAAAAACTTGGGAAATTTAAGGAGGATATGGCTTTTACTGAAGATGCAGTAGTAAAATAATAATGAAAGATAAAAGGCAACATTGAAAATTTCAGCTTGAAAGATTAAGTCTTTGAAAACAGAAAAAGTAAGTGGTAAGATTCTTCTATCTTTTGTTATTTGGCATGTTTGCTAAGACCTGCCTCATAATAAGGTAACATTTCAAATGTGAAGCCAAGTCTATCAAGTGTATTGTTGTGGTCTGATTGCAAGAACCAAGATGAGACACATTTATCTTTAAAATACATCTAAAAGTACCTCTAAAATACCTCTAAACATATGTGTGTGTGTATAAAATTATAGGAGAGTTTGATGAGGCAATAGTATTGATTATGAATGGACATGGGCTAATACACATAAAGATTGGTGTGCAATACATATGTGCAGAGGGAAGAGTTAAGCATTGCCACAACCATTCTTTCTGCAGTCCTAGAGCTGACATTTCCTAATATAACTGCAATCTTCACGTTCACTATTAAAATAGGACTAAATATGGAATATACAGTAGTGGATACAAATAAATGCCTACACATACACATGCTGTACATGTACACAAGGCTTGACTCAAAATACTTTGGAATCAGTAAATCTGTTTTAGGGGGGGCCACAGCAAATAAATGTGATGTTCTTAATATAAATTTGCAACTTTGAATCTTAATGCATTTTAAAAACCTAGTAAACATTTTAATTTAGCATCTCTAATAGGAGATGTTTTACACCTTCACATATAAGTTTCATAAACCAGACGTTCATCATAAGCATGTATAATTTTGTCTCTCTGGCCACAGGATTTTCTGGATTTATGGCTAGGATAAACTCTGATAGTCCCTTCACACCCTGCATTCTTAAGATGCCACTCAGAATATCTCATAGTGGTTTCACAGTTATTGCTGTTTCTTTAGGCTTCACTCTACAGTTTATTTCAAAACTTCTTAGGAGAAGGAAAATTACATTTAATCTCTTAATATAATGACCAGGTATATGAATCCATTTACCTGCATTTGTTCCATTAATGAAATCTAACAGCTTAGTTTCAAAAGGTCAGTGACTTCTGAAACACTCTTGATTCTGTAGCTGAGAAAGAGCAGAGACCACTCTATTCTCAGCAGTAAAGTGGTTCTGTCTACTTAGCTAATTTCCCCACACACTTTGTAGTTCACTGGTGACATATGTCCAATGCTTCCCCAGGTTTTAAAGAAAGGAACTTACATTTTGCCAAAGAAGAGCCAAGATCACAGAGGAGATGAAATATAAGATAAAGTAGTAACACTGCTGTGGAGTGAACCCAAATGGGACCTTGATTTTTTTAAAGTGACATATTGCAGACATAAACCCGAGCTGGGGAGATCAAATCTATTTCAACAGCAAGAGCTAAGCTCTCCAAAATTTAGCAGGGCTCAGATCTCCTGGCTGGGCTTGCTCCCATCCTTCTGTGAGATGAAAATGTAATAGGAAACTCTAGCAAGAACATGTATTTTCAGCTCCATTATTTGATTAATACTGGTAGAATAGTATTTCAAGATTACTCATATTGCATAGCATGCATTTCTCTTGAAGAGGATTCAATCCACTTTTATCACATTCAGGAATGCACAAATACTATGCTTTACATACATTCCATCATCCTGTGCACACCCTTTGTATATGTATCTATAATAGCAATGTTCCTCAGTTAGTTTTCTGGCAATGCAGCTAACTGGCAATAGAACTAAAAGTAAGTTTGAGTGAAAACTATTTTACCCCCCAGAAAAGCATGGGTATGTTCAAACACTTCCTATCACAGACATGGTCATCAGGAGTGTATTACTTGTTGTAGGTCAAGGGCATGGAGACTGTTCCATCTTTTTATCAATTTATGTAATTTTTCATACCTGAGAATGTTACCTCACTCTAATTTATCAGCACAGATACAGCGTCTGTTTCTACAGTCAACTTACAGTGAGTCATACCTACTTGTATAAATACATAGCTATAGTACTAAAACCATGGGAAAGAACATAAATACCTCATAAGGAAAAATAGATTAGTACTTAATTTCACAGTGTTGGGCTCAATAGACCAAGGTTGTCAGAGAAGAACAGTTATGGATTAGTTATGCCCATTTTCATCCTATAAAATTTTAAGCATTTTATTTTCATTATTATTTACTTTCTAAGGATAACTCCAGACAACTAGGTTTACTAGTGTGATCTCACTAGTAGAATTTCATTTATTGGTACCATTTCAGCTGGTAGGTCTGAGAATAGAAAGAGAATAGAAATGCTCTTGCTGGGAAGGAAGTGTCTGAGGGCAGAGGAGGATGAAATATCTGCTGTGTTTTTCTCTGGATACCACTGCAAAGTTTTAGCCATGGACTGCCATAGAGGACCTTATGATAGCTTTCACAAGAACAGTTCAATGCATTGCATTTAGTTCTCACTTTTTTCAAAAACACCATTGTGCAATGGCAGTGGTGTGGAATAGAAGTTGAATTTCACTGTAGAGATAGCTATGTTCCAGTGGTGGGTGAAGTGATCCCAGCAGACTTTGTAAAGCACTTTGGGATTCTTACAGATGAAAGGTGCTACATAAATGTCAGGTATTGTTATACACCGCTTAGGAAAAACGTTCCCATTTATTCCTCTGGATTTACTGTTGAGCATTTAGAGATAATCATCATTGCTGATAATAACAGTAAGAATAGTACCTTGAACGCTGCAGACTGTGCAGATTGTTCTGTATTCGGCTTGTCTGTAGCAGGAGGTCGCATACTGATAAGAAGGAGGAATTTTTTGACAATGTGATTATAGAGAACAAGCTATTTTTCATATTATATGGTCAAAGTGCAACTGTCAGAGTTATTTACATGGCTGCATCATTTACAACCCAGGATTATTGAAAAGATTCAGCTGAAAGGTAAGCTGTTTTCATGACGATATTCAAAACAGCATAGTACAACAGCTCCCTGTAGTAGGGCCATTTGTTTTACTGTATTACCTCTCTATACTTGTCTACGTTCTACTCATTCATTTTATTAATAGAATTTATTTAAATGCATGACAGATGTTTCTAGCAATGCTTACCCAAGCACTGATTAGAATTTGTTAGAAGGATTCCAGTGTTTATCCTAACATGAGCAACTTTGGATTTTGGTGTTTTGTTTAGGTTTGGGGGGGCACTTCTTTTTAGTGTAGCAGAATTTCAAATGTAGTTCAGTATTGATTTTTTTTAACAGGAGTGTAAAAGGCAGACGATTTTGCCAGGTAGATGAGTAATTTCAGCAGTGCACTAACAGATCAAATGGTCTTTATAGTACTGGAAAACAATCCCGCTCCAGCAATTCTCTCAAGTGAGTAACACCTGAATATAAAGAAACTCACATTTCCTTGTGCTCTTCTGCTTCCCAGTCTCTCCTCTCAGATTTCTGTCTTCCAGTTGGGGTATCTCATTAACTTGCAGGCTCTATCCCTGCCTCATTATCTTCTGAACATCTGAGGGAGGCAGAAGTGAGGCTGTATTAACCCACTGATTGCTGCTGACTGAGTGATGCCCCTGAGCCCTTTTGGAAGCAGCTTTGGCTGAATAAAAGCTGCTGGAGGATGTGGTCCAGGAGTGACTACTGGATAAGTATAGGACTAATCTACAGTGGGGATTCCTTTTATTAAAACCTTGGCAAAACCTTTGTGTGGAAGGGACCTGAGTCTATCTCTGAGGAAGGCGTGCAAGCTTCCCTGCTATTCCCAATGTCTTTTAGTACAGAAGTCTCAGGTTTACTGTGGTGATGTCCTGGGTTCCAACACAGAAGCTGTAAAAGCATTAAGATGTACACAACTATCTCCTCTCCTTCCTGCTAGCAGCAAGAGCACTTTCACAGGTAATCCAGAAAAATTACCCCCTGGAGAAAGACTAAATCCTAAAGAAAACTTAATGTTGCTGAGATTCCTTTTACAGTCCGATACCCCTATCAAAAATGCAACGTGAGAGCTCAGTGCCCCCATCAGCATGGGTACCGTACCCAGTACCTGCAGGATTGTAGTTATGGCTCTATGTATCCTATGCAAATTCCCAGAAATTTCCAGTCTTCCTAGAGTATTGACATTTACACCCACCTTCATAGTACTGTTCAGAATTATCATAAAAGATCAGAGTGCAACTTGGAGGCCAGTGTAATCCTAATTTGACCATGCTGGTATATTTACTCTAGATAATAGAGTTTATTTTCTCTTATTTTTCCTTTTTGCTGCTTTTACCTCGGTCTCTCCCTGTGGTAGTTTAACCACTATCATGGGAGGAAGAAAAACCTCGGAAAAAATTTGGGAAAAAGTGTGATAGATTTTTCCCACACACGAAGGAAAACTAGACAAATAGCACAGAGATTAGCATCTATAGATTAAGGGGGATAACACAGGATGCTACATGTTCCATGGGCTAAGCAAAAATTTAACACCAATTAAAGGACTTACATAAGAGAAGGCATTTTTAAATGAAAAATCTAGAATGAAACCTGTGAAGTACTTATGCAGTTAGTCGGACGTGATTTAAGATGTGAGGAAAGACATTTCTAAAATCTCATATAAAAAACCCACACAAAGCTTAAGGTTTACTCCAACAGTATCACAAATTCTCCTCACACACAGGGTTAGTACAGGAGAAACCAAAAGCATGGAGTGTCTTTCAAATATCAACTCTTCTCAAGTGAAGTAATATTCTTAAATATTTAGTCAAATAAACATGTACACAGAGTAGGACACATGCTCATCATATGATAGGTGGTGGATCCAACTCTTCCCAGAGATTTCTTTATGGAAACCACCAAAGAACCTCTGTAATTTAATCACTGGCTGCTGCAACTGGCTGCCTGCCTGTTAATTGCTTGGACAATACCCAAATTGTCAGACCAAAAGACCACCCAGTGATTCACTGGGCTGTCACTTCATGTAACCAAAGCAACAATATAAGAAAGAGTGCCTGAAATGAGTCTTTGCTTGCGATGTTTTCTCTGATATTTTTTCAGTATCCAGCCCATTACAATTGTTCATCACCTTCTTTAAAAAGCTTGAAATGTTATTGCTGCAAATCTCAAGTTCCTAAGGAGCAGTTATACTCCAAACTGATCTGCAAAAATATCTCTAAGGAAAGCCTGTTTGGTAGTTCTAAGAGTTTCTGTATTGTATTACTCAGGTGATTTTGCTGCTTAAGCCTAGTAAGTTTGGGCAGGGATAACAAAAATCTACCAACATTTTTATTATGGAATTTTGCTTTTGTATTACAAAATGCCAGAACCTTACAAAACGCCATCTTTTATATATATATCCTTTAAAAACTGCTCCAATGTACTACACAGAGATAACACTAACACGGTGACAGTTATTTTAAGTTCCTAGGAGCTTTTAAAATGTATTTTCATTATAGGTCATGAATAATCAGCACTAATATGAATTCTACAAATGTATGCTTGGTTGCAATGCATAGAACTCTCCCATAACTGCACTAAATATATTACCAGTGAGGTAGAGGGAAAGTGAAAAGATATTTTTTATTACTTAAGCAGTGGCATCATTTTGAAAATATAGGAGAAAAAAGTGGATTTGGGAGACCTTGAAGCAGCTTTTTGACAAATGTCTGCTCAATGAAATGAAATCTAAGATTGATTTAATGGATGCTATGAAGTGAGAAGTAAAACCCATTAAATCTTCAAACTATATCCTAAAAGCAGCAAAAATATGGTCTCAGCATGCATTAGTCTGGAAGACATTTAAGAAGAGAAGTGCTTTTCCCATTACTGATGTCCAAGGCATTGTACTCAACAAGTGTAGGAGAGACAAAATCTGCCTACCCCAGTGCTTTGATGCAACACGTGTCCAGTTGCTGCTCTTTTCTCATCACTCATCTACTTTTACTGTTGTCATACATTTTATCAGCCAAGAATTTCTGCTTTTCCTTTGTAAATCCTTTGCCTGAAGCAGTAGTTAAGGAGTGCTGTCACTCCAGGACATATCTCATGACATCTGTACCTTGTTTTTGGTCACAGCCCCATTAGACATTAGAGGATTGTTTGGTCAGAGCCCATCCACTGAGTGCAGTGTGAAGCTGTGACAGACCCTCCCATGTGGAATCCTGGCCCCTGCAGACTGCCTGACAAACAGCTGGATGATCCCCTGTGCCAAGGGTTTCTATTTCACACCACACAGCAAGGGCGTAGAGGGATACCAGTTCCCATTTGTCTCCCAGTTTCTGCAGAGGGTTAGAACAGACCTGCCCAAATATGCAGCTGTGGCAGTGGGATGAGGGTGGCTCAGTGCCACAGTCTGCCCACTTTCCCAGTTACTTTAGGTGATCCCATAGTCAGTGTGGCTTAAACCTCCACCCAATGCATCCTCAGACAGGATCCTATGGAATGAGATATGCTGTCCATTGGATATTTCATCTCCCTCTTCAGTTGCTACTGGTTCAGAAATATTGAGGGAGCTAGTGCTGATCTACTTTGTATGACACTACTGTTTGTCCCCAGCATTTAAACAGTATTTTCTAGTTCAAGGCACTAACATCATTATGCTTTCTTGTGCTAGTTTTCCCTCTGTGCACAGTTACACGAATAATACCTGCTTTTATCTCTGAGGGCCTGGAGATGATCCCACAAAGTCTCCCTGAGGTTTCAGCTGATGCTGCAGAGACTAAGACTACTAAACAGCTTTGATTCTGGGTCACAGTTTTGTTGCTTCTCTTTCAAAATCTCGCTACTTTGCCAAAGTAAATATCAGTGCAGACAGTTCTACTCTACGCAGAAAAAGATATTTGGACCTTCAAAATATTTTTTCCAAATAATTCATTATGCTTTCTAAAAAGCACTGCAATTACTAGAACCCGTAGCACAAAATCCTACACTGTGTATCCCACTACCTTTATCTGTCCTTCATCTTTGTATCTTTGACAAGGATGTCCACAGCCAACAGCTTTTTCAACAGCAGCCAGGGCTGCTACTAATTCTGCAAGGAAATAAAATTTTGAACTTTCAAAAACATCCTATGTGTCTTGCAGCCTAGTGCAGTAGGAAGAATTCTAGAAATTAATACACAGGGAAAAGTCAAAATGTAGAAAAAAATAACAGTGGCAATGATGTTAATACAGACAGATATGACTTACTGTCTTTTAAACTCTCATATTACAAAGTTCAAAGCTTCTTTAGAGGCACATTTTACTAAACTCATATCCATCTTTAAAGTAATCAGGCTTTCAGTTCAGTCTCAGCAATAATATTCTTAAACATGTTTTTTCGAACAAGAAAAAGCTGGAGTGAATTTCAACGCTTGAGTGCTGCTGCCATCTACATGGCAGGAAGATTATAAACCAAAACAAACAACAAAAATCTGTATGTTACATTTACTGGTCAGAGCTGTAAGTCTGCTGATCAGTGTGATGATAGAAAATGCAGTTCTGAAGCTGAAAAGAATCTTTTACTACCCTGAGTTTCTGTGTGGAAAATTCATGATGATTTAGGGTATGATTTCTCTACATCCTTATTATCAAAAAGACCATACATTATTTAGACAAAATTTAAGAATAAATAAGGAAAATACCACTATTTTACTAGTTTTGGATATTGTTAATATTTTTCTAATTAAAAAAAAAATGAAAGAAAATCTACCAGTTGATGTAAAACTGGAGGGACTAATATACTTAATGAAACAACATATATTTACATATACTACTTTATCCAGTAAGGCTATTTTTCACAACTGTCTTATTGAGAGTATTACAGAGGAAGAAAACCAGGTTTTATTGCTATATTTGCATGGCACAATGTAAATTCAGGCAGCACAACTCTGTGTTCTTAAGTTAAACCTTCTTGAAATACATGAAAGAAAAAAAAGAATGTAATTAAATCTGTACTGCTAAGAAATTTTGTCAAATGCACAGTCTGCTCTAAAAAACTTTGCAGACATTTGCCAAGTTTCATAATCTTTGACATTGTTTAGCAACTCAGACTGCTTCACCTTGGCAGCTCTGTTTGTACTCACCCATCACAGCCACATCCATCAGAAGATGGGGAAGGTGTTCTTGCTGTGACATGCCTCTGTCCCACAGCACAGCTTGCAGACATACTTTAGACCTTCCAGCGGGTGTCATTCAAAAACCAAACTTCCTACGGGCCCCAAGAAGACAATCTTGAGTTATTGTGTGAATTTTATGTTGCATCTGAGTTCAGAACTACTTCTCCAAAAGTAAAATTGATGAATTTTCAGTTTGAGGATCTATGAATTCAAATGATACCCCAACTCAAATGCTAGCAGCAATGCTAAGATCTTTGTCTAGCAGGTCAGACTACATATTCACTGAGGAGGAAAAAAGGGGAAGACCAGGCTTTGAAATTCCTCTGCATCCTTTTCTCATCCGAGAAGTATGGCCTGAAAAATCCAACAGAAATCTCCATTACAAGAAGCAGGACTTTGTCTTCACAGATGCTCCATCACAGATGTGGGTGCAATGCTATTCAGCACTGGCACAATGACTCTGGGATTTGTGCTCACTGTCCTGTCTGCCTTCAGAGAACTTGTTCTTTCCAAAGGAGTAAAATCCTGGGCAAAGGTAATGCTGCTCACTGAATTGCCTCCTTCTTTTTTGAATTTTCAACACTTCAGCTCAGTCAGACTTGCAAACCATTTCCCTTGCTAAACTGCTGCTGTTTGGAGCTTGTAGTCCCACTGCATAGTGGTTTTGTTCTATTTTGTTCATCTCTATTTCAAACACTGAATCTCATCAATCCCATGCCAATGTGCTTTCAGAACATCTTTCATTGGATTAGGGAAGGGCATTACTCCACAAAATACAATCCCAAAATGGAAGCAGTTTATTACAATAATCAAATTTAAAATATGTAAATGACACAAGAAATTTCAAAATATAATGTTTGGATCTGGAGACATAAATGAACAGTTCAAATTTTAGGGAGGTTTCCAGACAGGAATCTAAGTCAGTGACCATTCAGTATGACCAGTCAGACCAAGTATGAATTATTTGGAAAACTCAAAATCTCTCAAATAAAAGAGATGCTGAAGAGTTTTGATTTTGTCTTATACTAAAAGCAGTAAGTGTTCTTTAATTTTTTTAAAATAATATAATGAGCTATGCATGTAATGTAAAAAATGCTTATAGGATTGGAAAGACAAAAGTCCATGTTTAAGTAAGATCCCTGCACATAGCACTCTAAACTTCAATTTCATGCTCATTTTTGTGTGAACTGTCCCACATTTCCACTCTGGATTGCTTGTTCCTCCTCTGGTCTTTGCACTGAGGCCAGTGCTTGCCTTGGAACAGCCTGGGCACACAAGCAGTAGTGCAAACATAAGTGAGGAGACACAGAAGCCTGAGGCTGGAGTGGGGAAAAATCCCCCTGACTGTGAAATCACACCTTGATTTCAGGTCATTGGACCCTGTGACTTCAGCATGGAAAAAAATCCAAGCCAAACCAAAACACCACATTCCTTAAGCAGTTTAGGTATTCATGAATTTTCCACCCCATATTTAAAATTTAAACAACTACTCAAAAATATTAGCATACTATTCCTTTTGACAGAATTCTTTCAGAGTAAAACAATAGAAAAATATATTCATAATTGCCTTGGGACTTTGTTGTAAACTCCGTCTCCACAAGCGTGAATGCAGTGGTACATCAGACCACACTCATAGAAAATGCTTCTTCAGTTTGGCTTACAAGAAAGTATTGCAGGAAGTTCATCTGTATTTGTGTATTCAGCTCTGAAATTGCCACTTTGTTGCAAAAAGATTTTTCTGAGTGAGTTCACTGTGAGCACAGTGACATCCAGAAGACAAGGGGAATATATTTGCTTTACTGGGAAATAAATGTACCTAATAAAAAAGCTTCTGCCTTACCTTACTGATCCTGTAATGATAATTAGCAGAAAGCATGCACAAGCATGTGCCAAACACCGATCATCACTGCACAAACCATTCCAGAGGGCTGGCTCTATCAGTAGGCTGCTGATGTGCACTGCTTTGCAGAATTAAAGACAAGCAATCAAATACCATGTTGTACAAATGTAATTGCTACTACAGCAGTACCGGATGTTATGGGCAATGCCAATCCCTTGAGCTATGAGACCTCCTTGACCACATCCATTTTTGAACTATCTAGATGAAAGAGCTTTCAAAAGATTTGTTATCCTGGCCCAATGAGCAGATGCCCATGCAAAACAGCAATGCTTGTTGTGAACAGACTTTTTAATGACCATGGAAGAGACTGCTGCAACAACTGGATGTGGTTGTTCATATGGAAGAGGAGCAAAGGACAGAGACGGGTCCATCCTTTGTTTGCAATTCGTTCTACTGCCTGCAAGGTTCCTGTAGGTATATTTACAATTTTATTTTTACCTCCTTGATGTTTGCAACTCTCATTCAGCCACAAAACTTAAGAGAAGGATATATGTTAGCTAAAGATGTATTCTGCTCTCAGTTGTGTCGTGCAAGTATAAATACATCAATGATGATATTCCACACATCCAGCACAAGAAATGCAAGAATGAAGCCATAGCACTCAATATTTAGTCATCATAATTCAAATACAACCACATATGAATAAAAGATACATTTTAGAGAGGAAAACGCTTTCTATGAACAAGGAAAGTTGTTTCTGAAAAATACCAAATATATTAAAACCATTAAATTTTCTGTCCAAATATGCCATTTTTCTGCATGGTATTCACAATCACAAAAAAAATAACATTAATTATTTTTATCTTCTCTGGATTGCAGCCAATTTGAATTATACATTCTTTAGTAAATAAAAACTGGATACTTCTTCACACAATGCCCTTTCACCACCCAGTGTGTCAGAATACCATACACTGCACTGAGGGACATGAACTTATGGGATTAAAAAAACAGAAGGAAGAAGCTTTCATGCCTACTTCCTTCAAACCACATTCTGGCAACAGAAACCAGGTTTCATCACTCTTGCAGCCATGGCAATTCCCCACAAGGGAAAAAGAGATTCATTGCCAGAGAATCTTTCCATGCTGAAGAAATCTCCACTCTCCTAGTTAAGGGATCTTATGGCTAAAGTGACAATTAGAAGGGATAAATCAGACCAGGATTTCCACCATGATGTACAGATCCATAAGGCACATCCTCAAGACCCTTTGCCTTCAGTAGCACTCCAACTATTGGCAACAAAGAAAGTGAGCTTACTGCTCTGATCAGCCATTATTTGTCAAACCAGCTTAAGTCCCACAGAATATCAGGTGATAAATGGGTTTAATCAGTTGTATTTATTCTACAAATATAACAATGTATTTTTTTAGGGAAAAAAAAAAAGTAAAAAAGGTATAGCTGCTTTTCCCAATGAGCACAAATTGATATTCAATGAAGTATATGATTTCAGAAGAGGACTGCAATGGGCTTCTCCAGTTCCATACTGGTACTACATTTCTACAGATGATGGTAATGGCAGTATTTAGAGAAAAGGAAAATCTACATCCTAGACATGACCAGATTTGTTATCAATTTCCCATTCTCTTCTGTGCACAGAATACTCTTTGTTTAGTTATTTCTAAACTAGTTTAGAAATATTTCTAGTTTAATTCAAACTGTGAATTTCTCTTTTCAGTGAAAACAAATTTTCTAATTATTTGAAATGCTTTTGGTTTTGCTCAGTGTTAAAATGCTATTGATAAGTCATAAGAAAAGAGAGAGAAAAATCCAAATTCGATGTATATAAAGCAATACTAAAATTGATATAATTGTTTAATGGCAATCAAAGTTGCAAAGATCACTACACAAACAAGTGAATGATATCTAAAATTGAAGCGCTGATATTTTGTACATCAAAACAACTCAAATTTAGTTGAATATATGTAAATCTATTAGTGATGGAATTGTGAATTGAATCCAATAAATCAGCCAAAAGAAGCTGGTATTATGGAAGGTATTTCTTCTGAAAATGAATTGTTAAAGGTACCATAAGAAATACAAAAAGCCATTTTATATCCACCACAATATATACGTCCTATTTCTTGGCTGTCCTTCTACATCTTCCAATTCTTTTGTCTTGGTGATTTTTTTCTAACACAGCTTACAGGAGCACACCTTAGATATCCAGGGATGTTGCTTCATGTCATCTGGAAAAGAAATGCATGATTTCTTAATGATTTACAATTTGAGATTTAATGATTTTACAATATGAGGTAATAGCTGAGACTTTGTTACTAAAACATATGTTATTTTACAGTCTTTTTATGGAGTAACAAACTCTATAATTTTTGTAATGGAATAAAGACTTTCAGCACCCTCATATTAGCATTAAAAGGTGCAGAAATCTACCTCCAGAAGACTGTTCACATTATATCTGATATACCACAGAAAGCAATATGGAACCTGAAACAGCTCAAGAAGATGAATGGCATTCCTCAAAACTCTTCTCCTGCACAGACTTCTGCTTCTGCCTTTCTTTTGTTTTAAAGGAAAGTGCTCCAGTGGATCAGCAATAAGGTAATTTCTTTTTTAAATTAATAGGGTTTTATGTTTCCTCTGCAAAAATAATTGTCAAATTATATATATTTTTTTCTTAGCAGAAATAATCCTACAATAGCTGTAAGTAGAAGTAATGTTATATTATATTTTAATCCAGTCAAGGTATTTTAAAATTTCACAGAAAAGCTTTCAATCATCAATTTCTACCTTCATAATTTCTTTTAATTTGAGGTACGGTAATATTTGCAACCTGAATTTTAAATATTACTTGCATTAGAAACACTGCTCAAACAGGTACCACTGCACCTTTCATGACTCTATGAATACTGAGAAAGCAGCACACAGTATTTTATTCCCATCTAATAAATATCTTGTAAATTTATCATATTGTCTGTGACCTTTCTATCTGTATCATAGACACAGAGACACATGCATTTTCTTGATGATTATAATGCAGTCTTCTGAGTCTACAGTTTAATCTGCTATTAAAAAAAAACAAAACTGAAAGCAAACAAAAAAAATCACAAATCAAATCAAACATATGAATCATGATTCTAGTAACCCAGAACACTGACAGGATATGATAGTACATCTACTGCAGTGAAATGATGATGAATTCATCCATGCCTACACTGGAAATTCCAGAACTTCTTTCTAATAATTCCTGGGCACTGGCATTTTATATACAGTCCCTGGCCAGCAGTGCCTGTGACCAGTGGGCTGTCCCTACATTGCATCTTCTTCCTGCTTCAGCATCCTCACCAGCAACAGCCTCCAGCACTCCATTCCCAGGTCAGTCGTCATTTACTGCCTCTTGCTTTTCATAAGCATGCAAACACAGAAAATCATGACTTTCTAGGGTGCTTTGTACCTGGAAATTTACTGAATATTTACTTTTACATTCTGCCTGTGTTCTGATCAACAGCCATAGAGGTGACACAATGCTGATTTAAAAAACACTCTTCAGTGGATGGAACTTGGAGCTGGTAAGTGAATATTTGATGCAGTAATTATAACTTGCCTGATAACAAGACAGTCATACTTTTAGTGTTGTATTTTTAAGCACAGTGTGGCTAATAAGAATCTGCTGTTCTTCATACATTTTTGTTTCTATTTGCTGCAGTTCTGCCTCTGACACACTATTTCAGGGACAGTCAGAGACCCTTCCCATTTCTGTGCCAAGGTCTCTAAATAGGATAAGCAATTAAGCAAGACTGTGAAAACTGCTTGGATTTTCCCTATTATCTGTTATGCAACCAGAATTACATTCTGTCCTAAAAAGTGAAAAATTGAAGAGAAAGAAAATTTAATATGTGCAATGGTTTTGGAATGAAGGGATGGGAGAGATCATGAGCTGCAGAAGAGACTGTCTGATACTAAAGGCCATAAGTATACATGGGTTTTACTATTTACGTGGTTTCTAGCCAAAAGATGGAAAAAACTATACTTTCCATATACAGCTTCCAGTTCAATCTTCCATTAGTGAGGCTCATTTTCCCTCTATTACCAAGTGAACTAATAGCCTATTTCCTACTCTACTGCATGTGTCTTTTGAAGAAAATAAGAGGGAAGAGGCATCTGTGTCTACATGTTTTCTTGTGACTTCAGCTCAAATCTATTCCTTTTCCCCACAAGAGCTGCATTTACAGAACTGTCCTTAGTGGGACCGCGCCACATATGCACCACACCTCAAACTGAGTTTAGTCCCACTACAATTCTCATGGATTTTGACTAACAAAAGTCAGAGCATTTTCAATCCCCTCAGGAACCATTTCAAGCAACTCCCTTTGGACATGATCTGCATCTGGGGTGTAAATTTTCCATTACTGTTTGTACAAGTAAACTCAGGTGAATAGCTCAGACCTAGAAGTCTAACACACACATCCATGGACCCTCACTTTCAGCTTCTTTTTCAGTTTCCTTAAATGTGGAAAATTTGTCTCGTAAAATGGAAAACTACTGGGAATATTTATTTAAAGAAAGAAGAACTTTAAGGGATAGTGAATTCTTTAGGGAGATTGATATGACTAAAAGTCAAGTTCTACAGAAAACTGTTGCAATTCTTATCTGATTACTACATTCAAGGCCAGAGCAGAGACAAATTTGAAAAGCCAAGGCTTTGCATGTCAAACAGGAGTAGTCCTCAGCATGTGGGGAAAAATGGCAGTGATAAACCTACTATTAGGCATCTGGGAGAGAAGCCCAGCATCTCCTCTGTGTGGCGCCTAAAATAGACAGAAGCCACTATCACAGATAATGGCAGCCTGTAGCCACACGAAGGGAGAAACTAAAATCCATTTCACTTAGACAAGAAACTGTAGTCTGATATTTACCTGTGTCCATCACTTGTGAAAAGTGTTTACTGTGAATTATCCAAGAGAAAAGTGCAGGTTGAGGGGTTTCATTACCCATCTGAGAGTAGTTCAGATCACACATTAGACACAAGAAATCACAGGTAAATCTTGGAGTGGTGTCTTGGGTAGTCAAATAGATTCCTGCTATTCATCTGAGTATCTGCCTCCTGCAATTGCGGAGGCCAACGTGCAGAGCAGTGAGAACATGTGCAGACAAAGAAAAGGTGAAAGTAAAACAAACAGAGCAAGCTTCAAGTGATTTTTGAAAACAATGATCATTTTGAAAATGATGCTCATTCTAATGTCAAGGAAAAAGACTGCACCTTTCACCATCAAAAACCACAGTGTACAGATAGATGTGTTAATGGCTGCTCTATAGCCTTCCTGAATCTGGTAGAAGTAGTAATAAGAACCTCTTTCTAGCAATAGTTGGAATTCCTTCCAGGTATATTGTCCTATTTTCTTCCTCATCAGAAGAGATAATAAAATAAAATTGTTTCTTAACATCACTTTTGCACCTATGACAACATCTTTTAAGTGAAGCACAAGACACTCTTTATAGATTTATTGATAAAAACATATAAATTTGTAAGTTTGCCCAGACTTTGAATATGTGTGAGAGAGATCCTTAAGTCACAGGTTTCACCAAATGAAATGCTGACCTCCCAAGCACTCTCAGGTTCCATGATTCAAAGTTAAAGCACCTGAGAAAATCATAGCCAACTGAATGTCATATTATTGTTTCAATGTTTGCTACTAAAAATAAATGGTAAGCTTTAAGTAAATGTATTGTGTTACCAAATCTTTCCTTTCAAACAAGCACTTCTGTCAGAAGTGTCTTAATTTCTTATCACGGAATTTCATCCGCACAAGGAGCAATAAATAATTCATGCTCCTAGCTCTTTGTTGTGTGTCCCTTAACTGCACAGAGCTGGAAGGCTGACAGCTGTGTCAGGACAAGCACCAAAGATCTGACTTGACAAGTGACTAACAAGTTTCTTTCAGTCCATAGTGAAAGAAGACAATGGCATAAAGTGCAAAAACGAAATCCTGAAACAAAATGAAACTGTTTTTTTCTCTTTACCTAAGTGTTTGCTATGAGCTTATTTCCAACCCATAACCTCTGGTCATTTTATAGTACTGCCCAACCCCCTTTACTCCTCACATTTGCCTGGCCATTTACGCCTGTCCACGGATCAATATGAGCAATTCTTGGAGAAATACGATGTCTCCATGACAACCAAGCCACAAATTCTCAGTGGAAAGCAGTGAGACCAGTAGTGAAATCTCCTGAGGTTTTCAGACCTATAAGGCAAGATGTCTTAAAATGCAGGAATGGACAGAAACAAAAGCCAGAGTAATTCATTGTTTATTACTAGTTTAATGATGTCAGATGGACCGATTGGAATTCCGTTTTTAAGTTTGGATGCTTTATCAACATGTATTTTTGCCAGTCAATATTCACCTCCTGAAAGGCTTTTACTCTTTCCATTACTTTATATAGATATGCAGAGTGAGGAACTGGATATGTAAGTTCCCATCCAAACAGGTACACTTTGCCAGAGAGAATTAATTTAAGGTTAAAATTAGTGTTATCTTTAAGGTACCTTAATTCTCCCATGAACATTGTAGTGCCACCTTGCTTTAATCCTTTTGCACTTCAAAACTGATCAAATCTTGGACAATCCATATTTTGGCCCATAATTGTTGTTGAAGTGACTACAGATGGTTTCTTAAGGAGATACTAAACGTCACAGATTGTCAAACCTGGCTCCTTTCTGAGTAGATCACCTATTTCTTTCTAAATCTCATGTTGGTTTCTGCTGGACAACATTGAGTCTAAGTCTATGTGGTTTTAAAATGAACAGAGATTTACAATTCATTGGTTTCAATTATTGTAGCATATACTGGTGTTCAGTTCTCTGGAAAAGATGAAAAGGGAATGTAGTTCAAATCAGGTACATGACAGTAGTTGAACTCCCAAGGAATCTTGGAAGAGTGGAGTGTGCTGAAATATAATCCCCCAGATACGGGTCCTATCCGGGTTCTGAGATGACTTAGGGGACCTGACATGGATTTCAGACTGCACCCTTAGACTGAAAATTAAATCTCAGCAGTGTTCCTTGGGGAAGGATCAGGGGATTGTTGGCAGCTGCCCCCTGTCAGCACAGGCTGCAAGATTTGGAAATCTCTTAACTAAGCTGACAGGCCGCAGACACGATGAATCAAAAATATGATACACGGATCAGCACACAAAGATGCAGGAGGGTACAGAGAAACCAGATAAAACAGGAAGGAAAATACCCACTGAAGAAAGACGTTTAACTCTTTCACTAATGAGGACTGTGTGCGGGTTATCTGTGTGGTGTATATGGGTCAAGCTCACAGTTTGCTTAAAAGATCTTAGTATTTAGTCTCACAGAATGTTTTTAATCAGCTGTGACTTGATACAATTTATATTTAATTGTTTCCTTTTGGGATTCATTTAATAAATTTCGTAGATGTTCCATAACAAGAAAGATAATGAAACTACATGAAGATAAATCTTTCGGTTACCAAAAAGATGCACTTTATGGATGTTCCTGTATTTAGCTGAATCAATGTTAAGAGTCATTAAAATGAAATGATTGTGAGCTGATTTAAAGGAAAGAATCAAGCTATTTAATGCCACCAATTTGCTTTCCTCCAGAGATACAGTGTTTGAGTGCCCACTGCTGCATTCAGCTGCAGTACATACAGTACTACTATTTTTTCATAATCTCACGCTACCTTCAAAGGGTCAGACATTGTACATATATTAAGCAAGCAGTGTAGTCCAAAAGTAATTATAATGAACTAGTAGGGTCAGCTTTCTTTTTGGTCATAAAGCCTTTATCCTTTCTCAGACCTGAACTCCTGATGAAAGAGGAAAGGATAACAGCTCCACACTGTGATCCCTGGAGGTGACCATTAATTTGACATTGCAGCTGCTAAAAAGGAAACAGCATTACAATCTGCTTTTTTTACAGACCCAAAAGCTGTGTCAGATTTATCACTTGATACTTGGTGGCTGTCTTTAAATGCCCCTCACCTGGATTCTCAGACTCTTCCAAGACACATCTGTCAGACGTATCCTCCACATCTTGGAAGTTTGCCGAGTTGGAGCTCTTGTCGTGCTTCAGCACACTGACTGGAGCAATAAGAATAAAACACAGGGAGGGAGAAATGTAATGTATGCAGAAATCAACACTTCCTGGCTTTCTGCAGAGCCTTCAATGCTGAAGACACAATTTGTAAACACAAATAATAGATTGAAAAAAAACCCCCAGAAACACAAACTACTTATATGCAATCACAGGACAGTTGAAAAACTTGGAGACAAGAATGTATGCAGGGTGAAGTTTGAGGCACCAGCTTAACGAGGTCCCTTTCAAGTAGTAAACCAGTTTTTTCTTACAGAATCCTAAAATAATAGAATAATTAAGAAGTAATGAAAAAATGCTTGTCTGTTTCCTCCAAAGAAGCCAGTAAACAACATAAAAGATCAATTAGATGGTTTTGTAATTACTGGAGTCATTCAGCAGGGAGAGAAATGGTGTATGTTTTAAGATGAAAATACAATGTATATAACAAGCTGGAATGCATAAGAAAATTACTGATAATTCCAAAATGCAGTGAAACCCAGACTGAGTTGCAGTCTAAAGATTACCAAATTTGGTTACATGTTTTACTTAACTGCTAAAAACATTTCCATTACAGAGCACAGAAATATTTCCAGGGAAACAATTACCTGTCTACATGACTTTTTAATTCACTTGGCTTTTGAACAATACCCATGTAACTTTTCCTGAGGAGAAGAGAGGTGTTTCCCTTGTCAAAGTTCATTTCCCTCTCTTCTGCTTCATATCTCTACATGGAGCCACAAATACAGCTTGAAGATGAAGTACAATTATAAGTAGTATATTATGGAATAACAGCACAGTAAAGACAGGATCTCAATTTTTCTATCCTGCTAAAACTCTTAGCTGATCCTATTTCCTAAGATAATAGCAGTGGCTAAGAAAACACTTCTTTTTTTTTGTAATATCTAGAAAACATAGAATATCTAGAAAAAGTTTATTGGAAGCAAAGTTCCAAACTTCTGGGGGATGGGGATACCAATGGCTAGGCACAATCTCCATGTTCTTCTTTCTTCTTTTCAAAAGAGAAATTCCTTCCCTTATAAATTTTGATTTTTTTTTTTTTTTTTTAGACCAAATGAATATTTGCTGAAGGATTATGTAATTTAAACACCTATTTAAATCTTCCAAGATTATGAGTGAATCGACAAGGCCTCAGGGCAGTATGCAGACATGAGGAACTCAAAAGACACATATTCCACTTCAGTGCTCTGTGCTTTCCACGGGTTTGCAGCTATTGATCCCAGGTCACCAAAAGGTTCCATCATTCTTGACTCTTGCAACTACACAGAGTCTGTTTGAAGCAATCAGGGCTTCAATACTATTGTGGAATTAGAACCTTGAACATGTAATATTAAAACATAATATATAATAAAATCTATGATTGTAATACCATGCGTTTCACCTGAAAAAACAAAAAACCAGTCAATTTTGCTTAAAAGCTTTGCCTTGGATAGCAACAAATCAGTACATAAAACCCTGCCCAGGTAAAGTAGGAAGTGTTGACATGATAATCTGCATGGGGTGAGTTGACACTAAAGAACAATTACAGTAACAAATAACAAATGTTCTTTTTCACACATAAAAAACCTATCATACGTAAAGGAAGAAATGTCTTTAAAGATATTTGTGCTTTTCTCTTTTTACAACATTTAAATAATTTTCAAATACACTAAGTGAAGGTTCCCCCTTCGAAAGAAAAATTGGAATATACAAGTATTCATATTATCTTTAAAACCAAAATAATTTACGGCCAAATTTTTAGAACACTATTTTCTAAAACAGTTTTTCATACTGTTTTGAGTCAGCTGCACTGTGCTGAGTGACAGATTGAGTCATTACAGCTGCATGAATTTAAAAATCAGAACTACTCTGAAGTAGAACAATAGGGAAATTTCCAACAGAGTACCCTGTGATAAAAGAGAGAAAACTGAAAGTACAGCTATGCCTTTAGAGAGAAAGCAAAAAATCACAAGACCTGTCTGTTTTGGACTAATAGTAGTCACCAAAAATTCAGAATCGACCTTTCAAAATGAATTGTGTATTTTTACCCAGTCAAGAACTCTCATAGTGAACCAAAGATGGAAGACACTTCCACAGCACCAGAATCAGTCCCAGGTAGGAGCTGGCAGAGACTTCCCTAACTGGAAGTCTGTGCTGCAACTGCCTTGCATGGAACTAAAACAAACCTGCTCAAGTGCTGTGCTCCTTCCCTTGTCAACACAAGTCAGATAATTTCAACTGACCAGCTGGATTCTACGACACAGTACTTAACAGTGTTATTAGTGAAGATACCACATTCAGCTGAGAGGTAACTCAGAGCATAACAAATAAAACCCAACTAGAAGCAGGTCCATACACAGATGAGGTACTTCACAAGGAAGGTGTGAAATGAACAAGAAAGAAACCAAGACAGGACAGAAAGATGCTTGGACAAAGCAGGAGGATTTCTAGTTGGTGTATCTGAGTAGATACTGCAGAGATTTGGGGATATCTGGGAGAGGGTGGAGTCATTAAAAGCCAAGAAATACAAAAAATGAGAAGAAAAGGAAAGACAGGCAGAGCTGACAGAGCTGGAAAATGCCAAAAAATCATGAAACACTTGCAGTAATAGCTGGTCATAAGGAACAGTTTAAAGGGAGTGGAAAGCAGGGGTGAAAAAGGGTTTTCATGGGGACAGAGAGACAGAACTCTGGACAAATTGTGCAAAAACAGCTGCCAAAGAAGGCAGTTCAGCAAGTGTGAGTGAAAGGAGGGAAGAGCTAGCTTCAGAAAAGCAGGAGACAGGCTGGGATCTGGTCACTGGTGCAAGTGAGGGAAGTCTCCCTCAGCCCTGTCACCTGCTCAGAAGTACAAACCCCTCCCTAGACAAAACCAGGCAGATAAACTTCACAAGACCCTAGTTTATGAAGTTACATAGTAAGTGCATGCAGTGAGCAAGAATGAGACCAAGACAGAGACTTTCAGATCTTTCTTTTCTGAAACATCACATTATATGCTCAACTGGAAAAAAAAAAAGGTTTCTTAAAAATATCATAGAAGAACAAAGGGAATTGAAAAGTTAAAAATAAGGAAAGTACAGTCTGGCCCAAATAAAGAGTGAAAGTAAAAATGGCATTATATAATCAAGGAAAAATATAAAAAAAATCTCAGCACTAACACCTACTTTACTGCATGTTCTCTTAGGGGAATAGGATTTTATGTACAAATATCAATAGAAGAAAGAGTGTTCTGAATTTCTTATACTGAGGATGCTGATGGAATTTAAGTTATTTAAACATAAACAGTGTAATCTTTATTCAGCAGACACTCTGTCCTACTTTGGGTTTAAATGGACCTTAAAATTACTTTTGCTTCCCTCTGAAAGGTAATCTCTGTAGTCAAAGTGACATAAATAGAGTATAAATGAGCCCCAAATCTACGAGTCCTAAGCAAGTTAAAAACCATTTATGATATTATAACTTAAGTAACATTTTCTTTCTATTCAGTGCAGTGTCATTTCCATTGTTACATGGACAGCAGAGATTACCTTTGTTAGCATGTAAACAAGGTAAAAGCACATATTTCATTGAAGCAAATGACCTTGAACTTAGCATCCAAAGATGACATAAATCTTCATTGCACAGGATCAATCTTGAGAATTGTAGTATTTTTTTCTGATGCTTCTTATTGAGCTCTTAGGATTTGTTTACTGAACTTGATACCCATTTTCTTACATTATTGAAACAGAAAAAGTCATTAAAATAGATATGGGATTTAGAATAGTAAAGCAATGTCATAAGGTAGTAGCATTTGATGAAACATTTATGTATGTAGTTTCAAAATACTTAATTCCACACAATAAATGCAAATAATTTCCAGAAAGATACTGGTGATCAGTCTTTAAAGAACAGTTTTTAAACAAACTGTTGAAGCTGTTCTTTGTGAACATAGCCTAATCACAAAATACAGCAACAACTCACCATGGTCATTTATTTCTACACATTTGATTGAAACTCTGAAAAGCCTTGTTCCACTCTGTAAATATCCTGCACTTAAGTTTAAAAAACATGCTCTGCATACCAATTTTTAGAGGGCAGACCCACTGGAGAAAGAAGTTTGCATAACTCCAGCAAATGAAACATTTAGCATTTTCTAATAAGATGCCTGTGTTCTTGATAAGGTGGATTAGTGACTTAAAGACAGTCTGTCTGCTGGGAAAACAAGAAATTATTTGTCATTCAAAATGACTGGATTGGGCAACAAAAATTATTTTTCATTTGAAAAATGAAAATAGGCAAGAGAGGATGCAGGTGATAAATATATTTAAGGTTCAATATGGAACACAAAGCAACCTGAATCTAAATAAAACTGCATGGAAAAAAAAAAAACCTGTAAAGGGAAACAATATGGTGGTATTTTTTTATTTTTGTAAATGGATAAAACAATTGGGCTGAAATGTCACTTCTGAGCTGTTTGGCTTCTAAAAGCACTTACTGTTTTATATCTAAGAAGCTTGATGGAGCAATAAATGCTTTGAGTACTATTTTAAAAGCACATTTCATAGATATCATACAAATACAAGGAAACGTTTAAGAACTGCCATATTTGCTGAGATTAAAAATTATCAGTTTAAGAGTCCAACAAACATAAAATAATACTTTATCAGAAATTTCTCTTGAAGTCCAATCTGAAACTCAAGGAATTATAAAGAATTTTTTCCCCTCCTGTTATAACTCACAGTAGATTTCTGTTTCACAAATTTCTTCAGTATTTCCTTAAATGTGGAATTTTTGCATCCTTTACATCCTACACCCTAACTCCCTTTGACATGGCAAACTCCATAGCTTTCTCACACAGGAAGGCAACTAATTTTGTCTGTCTGCCTATTCCCTGTTGGCTTAATGTGCAATTTCTTGTTTGAGAAAAGGCACAGGTATGAGCCCAGCACGCTCTCTCCATAACCCCTGTGGCTGAAATCCTTTTTCTCTCTTTTCCAGACTGATGGTTCCTAATCTACTTTGCTTTCTCCATGTATTTCCAGCCAAACTAAAAGGGTAAGATTATTTCACAAATACCACAAGAGAACCAGAACATATTCGTGAGCTGCCAAGAGAAATACCAGCAGAAACTTCACAGTCCCAGAGCCACAGGAGAGGCAGACACTGAGGTGACATGGCACAGAGCTGACAGGTGGAGCTCCCACCCTGCCCTTCCCGCAGGTGACACTCCTGCTCAGTAGGGTCCCAGCAGGCAGGAGTCTGCCTGGAATGGGCTGTGCCCCTGTGGCACCAGTGCTGAGCACAGCTCAAGGATCTCTCACAGGTTTTCCAGGTGACACTCCCTGGTATGGTGATTGCCTTTGTTGCCACACCAGGCATGTTGTTGACTCATGCTCAGTTTGTGATCCAGATTCTTTCCTGAGAAATTGTTATCTTGCTTTTTCTTCCCCATCCTGTCTCTTTGCAGATTAATACTACCTCAATCTAGATCCCTGTCCTCATCCTTATTTAATTGAACCATATTTTCTTTTTAGGCTATTTCTCAGGCTCTACAGACCAAAAATTCATTTCACTGACAGAAGACATCAGATTCTGGTAATTTCATAAATTTTAGTATAATTTGAAAAAATCTGCATAGATGTATGTAGTTGTCATTTAATTGAGAACGGCTGGTTGTTATTTTCTGATGATTAAATATCACACTGGCACAGTTTTCATTAGATTTTAATTAAAATTAAAAAAAAGAAAAATATTAAGATATTAATCTAGAGAAACACATTATTATTCTGAAGTGAATGCTGCAGTATATGGAAGTTGAAACAAGCCAGTATGGAACCAGCCAAACTGGAAGGTCCTGTAACTTGAATCCATTACAGTGAATGCAGAAGTAGGACCTGATGGCAGAGCTCAGTTTGCAGAACAACCAATGTGCCTGGGAAGCCTGAGCTGGCCCTTGCACTTTGAAGGCACCTGCAAACAGAGCTCGTGCCACTCACCAAGTGAATTGCAACTAAACAACATTTTTCCTTCTGTATGTGAGAAAGGTTTTAATACATCAAAAATACCCTCAAAAGTCCATTTTCCTCTCTCCCTATGTCTGTGACAGCAGAATTCCTCCAAACAGAAAAACTGAAATTTTCAGTGATTCTTTTCCCAATATACCTTGAAGTTTTATTCACCCAGAGGGACTTCTCTACTTCTCTCAACTAAAATATAATGGCATGTAACAAATTATGCTCTCAAAGGACATCCCATTTTTGTTTCATTAGTGCAATGAAACATTCACTCAATTTTAAAGTAGTTGTCTTGATCTTAGTTGTGATTTATAGCAGATTCTGTTCATGTCTTCTGTGCAGTATATATTATAAAACACCTAACTAGTTAAATTTGTCTCTGTGGGTTCTGCTGCAAGAAATAAAATACTTTCCCATAAAATTCCACACAACATCTACTGCACAGCTCTGAAGCACAAGCTTCTGTAAAACTTAGGAGGATTTTAAAAAGGAAAATGCAACTCCAAACTGTCTTTTATTAATTCCTCTATTGTTATATACTGTTTCTTCTTCTCAATGTCTTCTCTGGCTAGAAAGCCTAAATTTCTCTTTTCCAATTTCCCTAAGTGTGTCTTTTAATCAAACATGATGTAAGACTGAATTATTTCATTAACATTGTTTATCACTCTCTAATTTTTTTTTTCCCAACCAGTAATTGGGAGGCAATAGCAAAGAAATAATGGTTACAGAATTAGTAAAGAAAGCCAAAACCTGCTAGTTACTAGATAATCAGTCTCTTTTAAAATTAAAGTGTATAGCATTTCCTCACCTATCCAAATTTCTAAAAATATCACAGAATATGCTGAGATGGAAGGCACCCACAAGGGTCATCAAGTCCAGCTCCTGGCCCTGCACAGCACCATGCCCAAGAATCCCACCCTGTGCATGAGAGCATTATTCAAACTCTTCTTGTGCTGTTTGGTGATGTTTGGCACTTCCCTGGGGAGCCTGTCCAGTGCCTGACCACCAGCCACCAAGGATGAACAACCTTTTTCTACAGAAATACAGCAAAATTCCCCCCAGTTTCTGTACATTAGATCAGTAGTGCTGCAGAGCATACAGTGCAGATGTGAACCCTAGCACTGTGTCAGTAGCACCTACAAAACCAACAAAGAAATACTTCCTATTTTTAAAATTACATAATTGACAGCATTGACATTATTTTCATGCCAGTAGATTGATTTGGTATTCAAATATAAAATCATTAATCAGGAAGCTTGCAGAGGATTCTGGTTCAGTCCCTTTATACAGAGAAATTCTTGCTGTAGATTGCACCAATTTGCTTTTAAAACCAAAACTAAATTAATGTGTGCAGCATGGTTATGACACTGACACATCCCCGTGCATAATATGAGTGTTACAGCTTTTATAGTTTTCCCATCTCTCGATCAAAGCTGTCCAAATAGCTTAATCCATGAAAAAAAAAAATACACAGAGCCTCTTTATTAACCTCTTCTGGCCAGATTATTGTTATTCTTTTGCATTATGGCCTTGGAGATGTATTACTGATAGGGAGGCAAAGCCAACTGCAGCACAGCATGACTCTGCTGAATGGCTGCTGTAGGAAAGTGGAAGTCCTTATTTCCAAGACATTTCTGTGATGCTCCCTACTGTTAAAATGTTATCTGACTTTAAAAGATTTTCAGTTCAATTGTAAGCAATAAGTAAACTCAAGCAGTACAGAACCGTATACTGAAGAGTTTCACTGGCTGGTCAAACAGGCATTATTCCAAGAAACTAATGTTGTATAGGACTGCTTCCTGGTGGCTGAGACCTCTGATTGGCAAAAGACAGTGGACTTTTCAGTCAGCAAGCTATTTACCCATGGATGTGGCTCAAGGCTGACACACAGATTGACTGGTTCACACTAATTTACTTCACACAGATTCCATTTATCTCCTAGAAGATCCCCTGGCAGCAGCTTATAATGGCATATCCTAGGATGCCTGCCTGCATGAGTTTTTAAAGCGGCAGAGCTTGATGAATCTAAGTCCAGAAAACAGTTCACAGACTGAGGACTAGGTGCAATCAAAAAACATCAAGTAACACAGCTGGGACTTGCTAGCTTGCTTGACTGGTTTGAGCAGCTGAGCATTAACTACGCTTGCTTTCCTGCTGGCAGCCCTGTGTCACTAGGACAAATTGGAGCACTAGCCAACAGAGGAGGAGAAAAAGGAAAGGAAAAAGAGGAAAGAAAAAAGGAAAGGGAAAGGGAAAGGGAAAGGGAAAGGGAAAGGGAAAGGGAAAGGGAGGAGCACAGATTGCATGGCTACTATTTACAGATGCAGGAATAACTCATTAGAAGATTTAATCTCTTTCCAACCCTAGGATTATTAAAGTAAATAATGCACTGTTACAAAATAATGCATGTTTTGAGGCTGTAAATTTGAAAAATTTTTTTTGGTCATGGGGACAGTTCCTAGGAAAAAGACCTGAATTAAACTAAAGTTGTTCTCACTTCTTTCTTATTAAAAACAAAATATATTCAATGTACAATTCATGTACATTGAAAAATAGTTACCAATATAGTTGATTATTCATTACAACAATGTGAGCTACATGTCAATGCATTGCCTTGCCCCCATGGAGAACAGCAGACTTCATTACATGCAAGTTTGTAAGCAGTATTTTTAAAATGATTAAAAATAAAAGGACTGAAATGACAGTCTTACACTCTAGCTCCCCAAACTCAGATAGATAGAGCCTATTCTAAGAAGTACTTTTTGGAAAGGAAGCAAAAATTAATATTATCGGAGAATAACATTTGACAGCAAATGTATTGTGCGAGATCCAAAGCACATTTAGTACTTAGAAGGTTAAAGACTCAGCTGTAGTGCTAGTTGATGAAAAAGTAGGATTAAGGCTTTAGTATGAGTCTTGACATGATCATGTTGTCTGCCTGCTGTCTTAAGCTTTGAAAAACAGCTGGGATCATCTTCTTATAAGCTCCAACTCAAAGATGTTTAAGCAGTTCCAAATCCAATTAAACAGAGGTAAATATAAGGAAGGGACCTACTGAGCCAAATAATCTTATTTTTTTTAATGAAAACCAGCATAATTGCAGGTTACACAACTCCTTAATCTCACTTTAAACCTAACAGACTGCTGCCTTACAGTGCACATGGCAAGTCCAGTTAACCCAAGCATTCTGTATTGGTGCACTTAATTTTTGATCATTATCCTTTATTATGTTACTTGTAATCCTAAAAGCCTATGATTGTGTCCAGATATTTGGCAAGGATTGTACCTGGATATACAGGGATTCCTCTTCTAAGAGTAATGGATTAATTGGATAGCACTGTATGACTAGTAGATGGTTTGCAGTGAAACTGCTGTGCAGTTTTTAATTTGTGAACTCCACTTCCTTCTTCTTCTGTGCCCATCCTTTAAACAAACTGCCTTTTTGAACATTAGCAGTGTTGCTGGAGTAGCCTATCTATTCTCACCCCTAAGGTGACAATGGATTAGCAACAACACTGCCCTTTGGAGTGGGCTGCTTACTAAATTCCTCTTCAAAAAAATTAATGGAAGATATGGAAATTGTATTTTTCACAGGGAATTGCATATTCAATTTAAAAGTAGCTATCTGATGAACATGACCCAATCAGACTATGATAACTTAAAGGCTTAGAGCATTAGACCCTTTATTTTCCATAGAGTCAAAAGATTTTTGAGGTGATCATACTGTACCAAGGTATGTATTTTTACATTAATACATTTAATACCCTAAAAGCAAAAAACACATATAGGTAATCCTTCTACTTTGTCCTATAAATATGTAGAAGGACATTCTCCAAGGATGAAAAGGAAAAATCTCATCAGGGACTACTTCAAATACAAGCTCCTCATGTCAGTAAGAGGAAAAAGGAAATTTAAATGATCAGGAGTGGACTGTTTGCAGTAGTTGTGTTACATTATGCATGATTCTTGGCTGCACAGGATTTAATTAATGATTTCCAGTTACATGGCTCAGATTTAGTGAATTAGTTAGTTAGTTTAAGGCAGCAAACTAACATCTCACACCATAATTTTATAATTTTTCCCAAACACCAGTTACTAGGGGTTGCTGTCCCTTTTGTTACTTTGTAGCTAGAAATCAGTTTTGAATACATGGGCAATAATTCTGGGCTGTGTTACAGAAGCATGAGTTTAGATTAATTTCAAGGCAGTTATTCTCCTGATGCAACTTAGAACAAAATTTGTATAACATCTATAACATTCTTTCTCTGACCCACAGAGGTCTGTCTAGCAGGTCGAGTCCAGGCACACTCTGCCTGCTCCCGGGCTGGTGTCCACTTCTTACACTATGAATTACGTGGCCACTGTTTACCATGATTTTCCAGTACATATCACCTATGTTAGACTGTCTACTTCTATCCTAAACCAATCCAAATGTGCCAACATCACTCAGAAGATGGAAGCTAGGAAGAAGAAGGAAGAAGGACAGGACAATGCCCAGATCCCTCCATCTTGTCTTCTAGATCGCCATAGTAAAATCCCCAAAATTCTACTTCTCACCCTGTGCTTAATTCACTATCATTCTACTAAAACTTTTGTGACCCGTGATTCCTCATACAAAGTTGGTAGTTTGCTCCATGGGCTAAGATCGAATTCCCAAGTGTCTTTGGCTTTCTGCCAGAACGCCCCAGCCCCTGTCCGGGGCCCGGGACCAGGGCACCCAGAGGGATGTCCTGAGTTCTGACATATCTGTTGCTATGTGTAAACATCAGAAAGGTGCTTGTTGAACTGTTGGATGATACATAATTATATTGGTAATGAATGTGGATCACCTGCTCCACAAAGCAGTTACACAGGTTTGTTACAAAGTTACCACAAAGCAGACACAGGTTTGGGAAATAGGCTGTCCACTTTAGGCACCACTGGATATATCTCCAGGAAACAAATACGGCACTTCCTCAAATGAATAGATAAGGAAGAATCTGTGAAGTACTTAACGGGTAAAAGATGACTGCTGCCAAATACTGCACCTTCACCTACACTCAGCTCTATTCTTCAGGCCATCAGCAAGACCTATCTGTAAGTGAACAAAAGAGCCTGGAGCCTCCCCTTTGAGACAGGTAATAAAGAGGTAAGACAGACACCACAGGCAATTCCAAGAAGTTGGACATCCAAGGAGGGGACTGACAACTGTCTCTGTGCTCCAGGGGCTGTGTGAGACCACATCTGTGAAGAACTAAAAAGCATGGGTCCAAAAAGGGCAGCTGATCTGCCTTGCCAGGTAAGACACTGTACAAGATCACATTCTTATTGGAGTTAGGGACCATGGTGGGATAAAGAGCCAAGGAATAACACAAGTGTGAGCTTTTCCATGAGCTCTTTGATGCATTCAGGTGTCATGTATATGTATATGTGAGGCAGAAATTATCTAGATGGAGAAGTGGCAGGATATTTTTAAATGTCAAATTCACTGCACTGTGATTAAAAAGTTTTCCTTATTTTTGTTTAGGTTCTTTTTTCACTTGTTTTTTAAGTGTTAGACTTTTTGGGTGTTGACCCTTTATTCCTCAGGAAGAATAATTTGCATATAGCAATAATTGCATACTATCACTTTACCATATGAACTGGGACATTTGGGAAAGAAACACACAAGATACCATAAGATTTACCATAAAATTATGAGGGTTGGTGAAACATTACATTCACTGGCTGCATTTATATTACCATAGTATCCAAATCCCTAATTAGAATTTGTTTTTTCATTAATTAATTCTTGTTAGTTCTGAAAATAAACATTTCTATTGTTTTTTTTTTTTATTATTACACCTTGTCAAAAGTATATGGAATATCTTTATTTAGGTGTTCTGGAACTTAGGTCTACGAGGGTGTTGTTTAATTGTGCACATCTATACTACAATTCACACACAGAAAAGGTAGGTATACACTGACTATTGGGAAATTATCCAGTCCTCCACAAGAAATTCCATATGGAAGGGTCCTACCAGTCTGCTGCAGATACTTCAAACTGTATTGCTGGTATTCGTCTCTTTTATTGGTTGATTTGTTTCTGTTCCTATTTCCTTTCAACTATCAACTTGTCTGAAAATTCAAAGGGGAATCTAGGGACAGTCATATATATCCTTGTTCATATGGAAGGATAAAAACAAATTTAGTGTTTCAGGATACAAAACTGCCAGTTCAGGAGATCACTGAAGGTTGCACTCCAGCTTGTAAGATGAGTGAAGTGGAAATGCCAAAAGGGCTCCTGCACAAAAAAGCTACAAATGCGCAGCAGGACCTTGACTGCAGTTTCAAAAGCACTGTGCAATGGCTGTAGCATAATTAACAGAAAGCACAGCAGTCTTGTAAAATAAATCACAGAATGCTCACTCCCTTCTTCACCTCTATGTTGACTAGGTGCACTTTTACAAAAAGCAAGAGTTGCTCTTGATTTAGCACAATCTGAGTTCGGCCAAGGTGACTGAGATGAAGCAAGCAGTGTAGAAATTCTAATGGATATGGGACAAGGATTAGAACAGATACTGTAAAAGTAAGATGACTTTCCATAAGTACGTTCAGAAGAACAGAAGACAAGTTCACTTACAACTGGCACTCAGGAATCTGCTTAATCTTTTCCAAAATAATCCAAGTAAATTCTGAGCTTCAAAACAGAGCTTCAGACTTCTTATTTCAGTGATTTGAGACTGCACAGCTGTGGCACCAAAGTGCAACTGCTTCTAATTTTTAATTAAGTGCACAGAGTCCACTGAAGCTCACAGGCACCCCATCTTTGCACATCTTTTATCACAAATGACAATCACAGGTAAACCTCTAGCCATAAACTGCTCCCATAACCCACAGCTTTTTCCAGAGGAGAATAGCAAGAAGGTTTTTTACATTACCACATTTTTACATTGCTACAGAATTGCAAGAACTCTTGTGGCAGTCTGTGAAAAAATACCTACAGTGCATGTAGCCTGTTGGACTTCAAGAGGGTGCAAACAGATCTACAGCTGTGTAAGGCATTAGTTCCTGGGAGTATTAACTCACTTAGAGACACTATTTTTCCTAGAAAATATGAAAGGCTAAAAACAGATTTAAATAATTCTTACAATGGGAAATACTAAATTCAGTATTAAAAAATTTGGATCAGCAGTATTTACCATACTGTATTGTTATAACAAACATTACCTCTATCTACCTGACACTTTTATAGTTGCATACACAGCTGCCACTTCAGGTTCCATTCCCAGGGAATTACTCATTCAGAGCTAAAGGAAAGTGAAAATGTGGTTTAGAAGAACAAATTACTTGATTTGATTCAGCTCATGAAGACAGCTACAGTGTGTAAATGAATAGGTAGGGCTCACTTTCCTTCCTGTCTTATTTTTTATTCTAACAATGTTACCTTCTAAAAAGCAGATCTTTTAAATTGGTTTCTTTAAGACTGCACCCTCTTTTGCATACATATTTATTTTCTTTACTTTTGATTTTTAGGGAGCTTTGCTTACCACTCAATGTAAAGATAGTAGAGGGGTTCTCCTTTCTCTTTGTTCATTTGGTTAGTACTTGTAAAGACAGGTCAATCTCTTCCCAGTTAAATGTTTGTTAAAAGAGGAACAGTAAATTTATTTCTTCATTAATCTGTCAAGTACTGTTTTCTATGTATTTTTCTGCTCATTATATGTCTGCAAGTATTTGTTATATACTGTTTTCTATGTATTTTTCTGTCTCATTATATGTCTGCAAGTATTACTGTTGAGTTGCTCTTCCCTTTTAACTAGCAGTATTACTGTCTTTCATCCAGCAATTGGATGGCATTCTCCACATTTCCTGAACCTAAATTTTAGAACCTTTGAAATGTCCTTATGATACTATGAAATCTAAATTTGGTTCCTTCTGTACACGAATCTCCTGCAAATTATCTTTCATGGACATGTAGCATTCATAATATGCCTAAGGAAGAATGATGAAAGAAAGAATGAAAATGCCTTTTTTCACTTTCTAAAGTACACTAAGATATGTGCTAGAGTGCTCCACAAACGTTAAGACAGTGCTTGTCAAACAAACTACTGTGAATATTTATTGCACCATGATATTTTTGTTCTGTTTTGCACAATAATAAAGGCCAGAGTAGGACCCAGGGTTAACTCGCATATGACCATGTTTCTAGAAGATTCAGAGGGAACACTGAGAACTCTCCACACACTTCATCTGTACAAAAAATAGGTTATTTGTTTGGGAGGACAGTGTAGGTAGAAGCAAACAAACATGATATATAAAATTACAGAATACCTGCAAGATACAGACATTACTTATGAACAAGAGAAACAGTCACAGGGCTAAATCCTGCATTTCATTAATACCAAATGGCTTTAACTTTCAGTTTAAAACAACCCAATCATAAAAATCCTAAATGCGCCATCAAGACTGTAATGAGTACAAGACTGTTCTTAAAGCTAAGGAATTTGTTAAAAGGACTACTGCACCCTGTTACAACTCTCCCTACAACAAGCAGACTTTCAGCTTACCATAGTTAGAAGAAAACACTTAATTCCAACCAAATGTTGTGCACACCTTAACATCTTACTAGTATACTTTTTTTTTCTCTCCTACTAGAAATACCAAAAGAGAAGAGCTGATAACCTTACTGAAGACTAATTAGTGACAGAGCTGCATTTACAAAGGTGATTGACTACAGGTATTTGAAACACTAGAAATAGAGTATTTGCAACAAATCAAGTATCTACATGATGTTCAGGGGTTTTAAATATAATTTTATCACTGCTTTTTCATAGAAATTTTCTTCATTTATGTACATATGATTGGTCATATTTAAGATAGGCACAAATACTATTACTTAAAGAAGTTATTTTACAGCAGCATTTAAGAAACCATAAATTTATGACAGTATTACTAAAGGAAATCCATTTCTATGAAAGCTGTATATTTGCAATACACTGTTGAAGTATATATTGCATTAATACTTCTCTGTGCTTCTAAGCGTTAATATAGGTTATTTGTTTATTACTACATCAAGGTTATTCATCATATGCAGTGTCAGAAAGCACAAGCTGACATCTCATATTGTCTGCTTCAAGGGCAAGACCAATGTGACCTTTGGCTCCTTCTTTTAAAAAGGATGAAATCATTCCAGAGGGATAATGCTGAACTGCACAGCTCCCTTTAAGAATCAATCTGCCATTTATGGTTTCCAACTTTCCATATTGTAGTACGGCTTGTTAAGATCTCATGGCTAATTTTCTCTTCAAAGTCTAGTGCTCTAAAATTCCCCAAATATGTTTCTTACTGCAGTGTCACTTATGCCTCCTATTATAATCATCACAGAATTAAAATTTCAGATCATCAGTTCTTTTTAATTTTGCTAGGGTGCTTCTGGATTCTGCTTGGACTAAAATCATGCTGGCCAGTGACCTCCTAGATCTAGATCACACCTTAAATCAAAAAATATTTTAGACTCAATGTTTTTTCTTTCTAGATTCTGTTAAAATCTCCAAGAAAAAGTCTTCATATTTATTGACTTTTCTTGCTTTACCATGCTTCCAAGCTCTCCTATATTCAACTGATACAGGTGTGCAACTGATGGTAGAAGATACAGTTACCAGTGAAAATAGAAATGGTTCTTAGGTAACTCTGCTAAAATATGGGAGCGATAAAAATGAGAGGTCATCTGTTAACTATGGAGCTCTGCCTTCAGATGCCTCTGTACCATGCCAGGGGAAAGCAGATGCACAAGCAAATAATGAGCTAGATGTGAAGCTACATGTGTTATTTCACAAGGATGACAAGGTGCCTCCATGATCTTGAAACAGACATGTTTGTACAGGCAACTCTTCCAACTTCATCAGCCTCAAAGTGAGTACATTTCTGGAGAGAGAGGATGAGATTAACATGTATTGGTAATTTTATTATCTGCGCGCGATACTGATTTCACTATAAAATTCAACCAAGGAGAATGCAGCATTCTTTGACCTAGCTGATAAAAGGTCAGAAAGCAATTTTGAATAATAAATGAGACCTGCTGACCTCATGACCCAAGTCTGGCAGGGTCAGCAGCAGCCCTCTCACCAGATGCTGATGGCAGATATACAAACGCAGACAGCTCAACTAATGAGCTTCCCAGATAAAGGTTTTAGATCCAGGGACATTTAAGTGCTGTGCAGTATATAAAATAAACTTACAAATAATCTGTGCCATAAAAAATTAAAGTGATATTTACAGTGAGGTGCAATATGACATACTTGTAATTTTCACCACAATTATTATTTTACTGCTTCTCCTAGGTGGCCATTAACCAGAAAATATAATACCTGACTAACATTTCCTCTAAGGTCTTTTCACGCTTATACGGTTCCCATTCAGTGGATGTACTTTGAAAAGACAGACTTTGATAGTGCATTTTCTTGGCACCTCATTCAATAAAAGTCAACAAAAATTATTTTTAAGACAAGTTTGAATTTACTTTATTTAAATTCAAACCAACATATTTCTTCCTAGTGAGTAAAAGACAAGCTTAGGGTATGCAAGACCAAGAACTATTTTCTTCTCATTGCTTCATGAACACTTCCACACAGAAATGAATTACACAGTACATGGTTCATGAAGAAGAGAGGGAAGTGTGCTAAAATTCATTCTCTCCCCTACCTTATATTTCACTCTGCAAATGTCTTACTCCATTCCAGACTTCATAAACCCTGAGTTTCAACTTCTCCCTGAAGTGCTGGGTGTGAGTTCCATGAGCTATCATCTCATTCCGCAGGTATATTACTGCTGCTTGTTTGAATTTGTAGGAATAGAACTATTTATGTATTTATGTTCTGCATTAATTAGCAGTATAATGCCAAATTTCTAAATATCTTTTTTGAGATCTGATTTGTAAGGAAAGATAATTGATTAGGTTCTATTCATCTGCAAATAATTTACCGTGAATACAATTAACTACAGCAACCACAAAAATTAGCTTTTCTGTCTTTTTAAAGTCACTATTATTAATTCTATGGAATTAAAAATGTCTTTTAGCCACTTACTGAAGACTATAAACTACATTAAAAATGGTACAGAAAAATTATTGTGCTCTCTTTAATTCTGTGTTCCTTTGCATAACTAGTTTTAACTTATACAACAACTGCTGTTTAAGAACTCAGAAAAATTAAAATTCTAGCTGGAGATGGAGGAAAAAATACTGTCCAATTTCATTGAAGGGGAATCTGAGACACTAGGTTACATGAAGAAATATTTTCTTTTAAACTTTCTGAAGTTTCAGCCTTTTAATTTAATTGCATTCCTGCATGGTCTTGAATTATGAAAAAGGATAAAGAATGATTAGTTGATTTAATTTTGTCAATATGTACACTTCTGTACACAATATGTATACTTCTACAATATTATTTCCCATCTAGCTTCTCTTTCAGCTAATCAGCTTTTAAAATTATACTTATATTGTTAAATTTTTATGCCTATCTCTAAGGTATCCTCTATTTAAGCCATAGCTTTTTAGAGTCAGTAAAAAAAAAAAAAACATGACCTCTCCAAAAGGCCTCCCAATCAATGTACATAATAAACTTGTAATATTTCCAGTGTTATTTACATTCTTCTTCTACCTGCACAGTACATCAGCTCTTCTGAGTGCCACTGTACAACTTTGACTAAAATGTTACCCTTGACATTTATAGATGGAATTTACCCACCCAGTGGTGACTCACATACCACTAGGGAGAGAGCATCTGTATCCTTCTGGTCCAGTGGCTGCCAGGAGCCATTTAGATCTTTTTAATCAGTGCTGATTAAGGCAAGTCAGATGACTACCCTCAAATCTATCACTGCTTCTAAAGACCTTGTAGCTGCCAGTATCTTGGGTAGCTCGTGCAAGGGATTGTCTTGGCCACTCTCCTTCCTTCTGCACTTGTGAGGACTTTGCAAAGGGGAATTACACACTGTCTCTACACAATCTAGCCCAATTTTTCACTGAGTTGAGTGTGTGCCCAGAATACAATTCTGGGACTTCAGTACCGTGTGCAGATACCAATTAAACTCATTGTTAGTGAATCTAGCTTCTAAATCTTAGTGCATTCATTTAGGAAACCACTAACAGTAACAAGCTCCTGCACTTTCAGCCTGCATGCAATTGAAATAGAATTTGATTAGAAACAGATTAAATCATAAAAGTTGCTCAAAAATCTGTGGCTTTGCCTCATGTATTTAAAACACCAGTAGTTTCCACTACCAAGAAAGATTTTCTAACTGCATCAGTAAAAGGTACTCAGTCTTGCTGCTTTGATTTTTGTCTTTCCACTAGACAATTATGTGTATTGCTGTGAGTCTGCTAGATTTCCTCAAAAACATTACATTCAATCTGCCTTAAAATGGCTTCTCCATTTCATAGCTATGAGAGTACAAGAAATTTTGAAAGAGTTCTTCATAGTAGCTTCATACACATTTTCCCCCAACAAGAAACTACAAAGCTGTGCACCAGCAGAACCTTCTGCCTAGCAGAGTAAATCTTTCATTACATAAATCAGCAGGACTTATGTTAATTTTTACTGGTGAAATAGTGTGAAGCACTACTCACTAGAACAGTGCAATATAATCTGGAATTAGATTCAGGGTTTGGAGATACATCTCTTAATGAACACCTCAAAAAGTAATCAAAGAGAGAGAGGAGGACTCAAGAGATCACCCAAAGGGATCACCTATGAGCAGAAATTCCATTTAGCTTTGCACAACAGGAGAAAGCATATGCAAATGACAGAGTGGATCTCACTATAGGCTTGCAAGGATATATGTATGGAAAGGAGAATCAGAAAAATTACTGTACCCAACTAGTACTATAATAACAGGAAACAATTCTCTTACAGAAAATTGTCCTAGATAGGTAATACACACTAAAATTGTTAAACAAATCTAGCTGTGTTTTGATGTACCCTCTGCCCCTACACCATTGTAGTGACAGCTAATGCATGGTGGGCTGCTCTTTTCCACTGCTTGTCCTGCTTTTCATGCAGTACAACACCACCATCCCATTGCATTTTTTATTCTGCACATTTATGCTGTGACTACATCCACCAAAGGATCCATTTTACCTCTGTACTCTAAATGAAGAATGTGTAAATTAGTACTGTTCACTAAAAACCAACATGCTTTTCAGAGTGTACAATATTTATTCTTCTTAACCTGGAACAGCGTATTCCCAAAAGCAATTAACATGCCTTATTCTCTTTCCTGTCCTCCTCCTAAAATCGCTACAAAGAAAACTAGAAATTAGATCTTCATCTTGGTACGTTTTATCCAAATACAGGCCAAAAATCAAAGCCCTAGTTTCCAGCTTTCTAGCAAAATTATGCTTCAGAAGAGCCATGTTCATATATTTCAGAACAGTTTCTGCTATCAGTGGCTTTCATTTTCTTTTAAGTAATTACATGCCACTTTTCCCTGAAAAGATTGTTTTATTCTGATTCTGAATGTGTACTACAGTTTTGCAACTTGAATGAAATAATCAGCTGTGAATTTTTTAAAGTAGAACTTGCACATTATCACAGTAATAAACATACTGCAATTTTTTTTTTTTTAATTTCAAAGAAACAGTTTCTCTGTATATAAGCTCCAAGATGTCTAACAACCCAAAAACATAAAGCTTTTACTTGTATTCTTGTTTAGGACCTTAATTACTATGACAGATTTTACAAGTGTTTTGTCATGAGTCATCATATTTTCTCAATCCTTAAACTGCACTTCATTTCAGTTTGCTCTTTTGAATTTCACCTAGGACTCACTCACAAATCAGAAGTGAGGAAACACTGGTCTTCATACATACTTGTCTAAAAAAGTATTAGAGATTTATTTTTCTTGTTCATACAGATTCCCTTTAATTTTATTCTTTATACTTGGCAGCTTATTCACCAAATAAAATCTAGTTTTCTAGGAGACCATTGTATGCAGGGAAGCTTTCAAATGTTACCATTGCTGTAGGATAATAGAAAAAAAACGAAGAGATAATCAGAGCCTCTGGAATAATAATGGGTTAAAAAAAAATGCTTCTGATGAAAACAATTAGTTACAAGCACTACGAGTTGAAATTCAGTTCAGTGTTAAAGAGACAGTTTAGAAGCACATGGTACATTTATCACAGCTCCACAGACAAGTTATTGAGCTGTCTGTGAAAAACAGAGCCAAACAGGAAAGCTTTCAGCAGAAAGCGGTGGTTGAGGTCCTTGATTGATAGAGTTAGATGATGCAAAGCTGTCTGATGGCCTTTCTGCAAAATAAAGTGAAGGAACTCAAGGTCTTTCATGACGATCTCTGACCACAGATGAACAGCTACTTTATTACAGCGCAGATTGAGGTTGCACCTTAGTCCATATTCTGCCACTTTTGGATGCACACGGTTAACTTTACCAACAATCCACTGTATTTAACATAGGTGTCTGCCATCTTTATACAATTTTAAAAGGGCAGCAGATTGCAGTGGTTAGAAGCTTAACCTCTTTTCTGTTTAACTGCAGTGATTGAAAAAATATAATCAGTTTTATCACAGGGTTCTTATTGCAGTGATAGGGCTGATTGTTCAGGGAGAAGTGCCTCATTTAAAAGATACAGCAAAATCCCTGCTATGTGTAAGAGCCAAAATCTACCTGTGCTGTCTCCCTCAGAAAGGAACTTATTTACTTCTTCCAAAATGTAAATAATACTATCTTCCTACTGACTTGGGCATGGTTCCATTCTTCACTGATGTGATGGTACACATATGACAGAATACATCTTTGCAAAGCCTGAGGATGATTATAGCACATTTACTTTTAGTAGAAATTGAATACTTATCTCCATGTTTGTGATATTTAACAAACATATTTTTTTACTACACTACCTGACAAATATGAAGTACTTACAGCCACCTAATCAATCCTGAATTGTGGGGCACAATTCAGACAAGAACAGTGACATCACAGTACGAATTGAGGATATTTTGTCTGGGGTTCTCACAGCTGCCTGTGATTCACACTGGCTAAGGCTGTACTACCTGTTTCGTTTGGAATTCCAACTTGGATTCAAATACTATGGCCCAGTCACTTCTACACTTCCCACATTGACTGACACTTCTGATTTTAGAAAAGCAAAAAATTCCACAATGAAGTTTTAGAGTATGTGAGTTTGACTCTGGGCTATATTTTAGTTAAAGTTTCTATTAGCTTAATTGGCTAACAGGGCTGCTAAAACAACTTTCCAGAAGTTACTCTCATTCATTCTTTTCAACTGTCCTTTGAAGAAAAATAGGTTTTCAGATATTTAAAGTCCTTTCTCCTTAATTATATGCTTATTTCCCTCACTGACAAGGCCAAAGTAGTGTCCTGGACTAACCAATTGTTGTAGGCTCCTTCCAAATGAACTACTCCAGTCTAGTGCAATTTATATTTGAAATGCTTCAATTCATCCTCGCATTTATTTGTAGACTTCATTCTGGGTTACTCTCTCAGCTCTAGTGCTCCACTGTGAGCATCCTCAGAGCAGAACAAGTTACAGTAAAGCAGTAAACATCTTTCCCCAGGAAGTGTCTCAGTAAGTAACCAAAGTGTCATTGATGGCAAAAACCTCAGGTCTAACAAGGAGAGGTTCATATATTCAGACACTGTCTACAAGAATTACTCAGTTTTCTAACATTTTCTGTTCTGCAGTGATGAGTCTTGCTAACACCAACACATCTTCTCCCCACATCTTTGACAGCCTTGGTTTTAAAGTCAGTGTTAATCACTACTCCTCAAATTCTTTTCCTCAGAATAGCTTTTTCTTTCCATTACCTTAGTTTAATATTTACTTTAGAGGCTACTGCCTAAATTGTCTGGTTATGGAATTCAGTGTGTCATCTATCAAAGGACTGACAAGAGGAAGCCTGCCCTGAAATTCTGACTTTTGAATTCACAGAACTGCCTAGCTCCTTTTTCATGGTTGAAGTGGCACACAGATACTATGACCTATGTACGCAGCTTTCAACTCAGTTATTCTACCAATTTTACAATAACATACACCAGTACTAGCTTTAAATTGTAACATTTTAAATACCTCACTTGATATTATTTGGTTGGATCTATTCTGACTGCTGAAACAAATGTCACAAGTCTTGCAGGATTTTTATGCAAAATGAGATTTAGTGTATTATCTAGGCTTTTCCTCCTGTATCATGTAAAAGACTCCACAGCACAGTGCCACCTAAAACTTCCTAAAAAGGAATATATCCTCTGAATTTCCTGAGTTTGATACTGGTCCAACAGAGTTAAGGAAAATAAAAACAACACTGAGTGCTGTCAGTAGAGATGGGCACTGGGAAAGAAAAAAACATTTCAGTCTTAAACTTAAACGGATGTTATGTGTTTCTAACCACAAAACAGTAAACAACTTCTAAAGCATTTAATATTATCTCAAAGTAGTCTTTCCCTCTGATGAACATTAGGAACACTATGTTTTGACATACTAGAGGCTGAACTATGAAAAGGATTGCTTTATTATACCTTGGTTGCATAAGTTCAATCTTGAAATAAAAACCCTTTAGAAACAAAACACCATGTCTGGTTCATATAAATAAAGGTGTTTTAAAAACATGTATTGACTTTTCCATGTTATTAAGCTTTTCAGATGAATCCAGTTGTTAAATGGTTGTTCTAGTAACTGGCCTGTCATCTGGAAATGTTCTTAGATTGTTTTTTTGACACAATGTCCCTGCAGAAAGTTGGGCAGTGTGACACAGAGAGCACAGGTTTGCCTATCACACTGATTACTTGATGTAATAGTAAGCAAGCTTAAGTGAACTGTGTGTCTTCAATCTTTCCAATCACTTAGGGATGGGCACCAGAGGATACCATCCATCATCCATGGCCTGAAACATATGGTGCATCAGCAATCTTAGGCTGACCTAAATGATAGTAAAAGCTGCTATGCTGTTCACAATAAGGAATTGTTGTCCACTGAATTACAGGATTGTGATTAGATTGCTAACATGGCCAACTTGATGTATAAGTGAAGTGTCCAGGAAAGATATTCCCTAGGATCCTTTGAAGATTAATTTATACCCTTGAAATGTGCACCAATCACAGAATGAAAAAATATGTCAACGTATTTTTCTTGTGAACAAAAAAAAGCACTGCAGTAACAGCTATTAATTTATTTTTGGCAGTTTTAGCCAACAGAATTCAATAAACAAGGTTCTTAAAGGTTTTGTTGTTGTTGTTGTTGTTGCAAGGTTTTTACTGCTTGACTCCTAAAAGCAGTGAGTTCTACAACAACATCTTTTATAAGGGGGACAGTCCCACTCATATTCCATTCTAAAATATCATAAAGAATTGTAAGTATTACACAAAGGCAGCAAGAAAAAGACTGAATAATCTTCATTTTAACAAACAGCATTACTATGTAATGGGCATGTACATATACTGCAGTATTATATATCTATTTTTAAGATAAAAAACATACACATCTGACCACTGATCCCAAAATTATCAGTTTTGTCTCTTTGTAAATTAGATTATGCTTGTCATGTTATTCATTCATCAATTTAGGAAAAATAACCCCCATCACAGAGCTAAGGCTTCAACTGCAGTATCAGCTTTGGTGTGACTCAGGGCAGGGGGCAACAAGGAAAGGGGGAGTTATTACTCCAGAGTAGTTCTATCCCTTAAATTCTCTTTAGGTAGTAAAACAGAGATAGTGAAAACCAAATTTTAGGAAGCACAGACAAAGAGTGAAAAAGAACATTAACATAATAGCTATGAGCTGTATTAGAACATAACTAAAAACCATCATACATTTGTGCTGACCATCCAAGGCCATTCAAAAATCAGCTTACTCCAGGCTAAAGGAAATTACTCCCTTATAAGATATGGAACTTTAAAGAAATTGTTTTGCAAATATGTCTGCTATATGCAATTATCATGAAAAGACTGGAAACAATGGCCTTCTCTGCCAGTCTTTTTCTTGGTGACTTGCTTTGCTTATCCTGGAACATGTGAGGGAGTTGTGCCTGCTGTGCCTGTTAGCTCAGACCTTCTGCTGGTGCTTTTACTTTATTTCTAATGTGTTTGTCACCAGTGTAAGTCCCTAACCACATACAAGTCCTATTTTAAAACATTCCTAACCATGCAACTGAACCATTAAATTTCATTACATAAAAGCACAGGTTTAAAGTCATGGACTTTCTTTTTTACTATTCCCCAATATAATCTGCTGACAGAAGTGTAATTCATGTCATACACTATATATCACACCTTGACACAGATAACAATGGGCACTAGTGAAAGGGGGCCCTATTGAACCTCTCAAGGGGACATACTAATTAAATAATAAATTCTTTCCTGTGCATTAAGAATGGCCTTAATCTGCTAAAAATATCTGAGACACACCTATTAGAACAATTTGCCTAAAAAATCAAAATGCTATTTTTCACTGAAAACACAAGCTAGGACCAGTGTCTGTTTAACTTATATTAAAAAAAATACTATCTTTTCAGTCAAGACAAAGACTTGTGTTCATTGCCAGCATTAAACTTGACAGTTTGGTGAAATGCAAAACCCTGAAGCACTTCATGTCCAAAAGAAACAGAATAATTTTAGCATTAGCTTATTAGTAGTATATTAAATTGAGCTTGCATGCTCTAATTATGTCAGATGGGTTTTGCTTCTCTCTTTTTACACTTCTGAAGAGAAAAGGAAAATTAAAAATATTCCAAAACCTATTCAGATAAATGAGTGGTAGAGAAGAAAGAATACATAGACAAGCTACTAATTATTCTACAGGAAATACTTCCTGGATTCAGATTCCTACTTCACCCTCTTCACTAGGCTATCTGAGCATCTCCTAGTAGTGCAGCAGGTGATGTGACTAACATCCATCATCTGCGATCAATACTGGCACCTGGTCTTTAGGGAATTAGTGATACATATCTTAAGTGTGATAAAAGTTGGATTTTTCCAAGAGTAGGGAGAAAAAATTCTTCAGCTGAAACACTTGGAATTTGACAAAAAATTTCATCAGATACACCAGAAAAATTTCTGTATTCTTTAATTCTTACTTCATTACCAGCAATGCAATTGAAGAACTAAAACATGATGCTGAAGGACATAGGACACTTGGTGGACATAACTTAGGTCCTTAAAATAAAGCATACAGTGAAACATTAAATATGAACCAGCCATGAGAGAATACTGAACAACTTAATTTTCAGAATCTGGAAGTCATTGTGTGCTAATTGGTTCCATGCACCATGCAAATATGAAATACCATTTCTATTAATGATGCTCATTTGCTTTGAAACAACAGTGAGTTTACTTTTATATAACAAAGAGAAACAGATTCTGTACACATGAGACATGAAATTCAAATAGATGCACTAAGCCTTCTAAAAATGTGTACAGGTGCAGGAGTGCACCCAGAGATGAACACATGGTCCATTCTGAAATTTAACAGTTCTGTTGAGATACATTCTAGTGGTGATGTACCTCCAATTGCTTCAATATTTTCTTGATAAGCTTGGTAGGCAAGAAAGGCTTCTTTTGAGCTATTTCCATTTTTTGTTTGCGTAGACAGATACCTTGATCTCATTATTAGAGACAAGCACTGTTCAGTTGTGTCAATCTCCTGTGTGTTAGCTGGGAATCTCTACTTCCATACTAATAATGACTTGCATAAATAAAGTAGTTTTACATTTCAGCATGTTTTTCACAAAACACATAATGAAAAATTTCCATCTTACTGAAAACTCTTAGGAGCAGCTAGAAGTAATTTCTCTTTCTGCAAGTTTGTTTTTTTTTTTTAACAAACAAAACTACTAAAACATTTAACTTGTCTTACTGCCAGATAATATTAGTCATTCTGTTGGTTCAGTATTTGCATGATTAATTTTATAATTTCCTTCCAAGTAAGGTAGGCGAGTCTGTTATTCTGGAACTCAAGGACAGAAACATCTCAAATATATGTAGTTATAGACCAGGTTCAGGAACTCATTCTGTATCTCCTAAAAGTTTAAAAAATATAAGATGCAAAATTCGAAGGTACCTTGCTTCATATATCATTAAAAAGAATCCCTTCAATAAATTTTATTCCAATTACATGACGGAAAACTAACTAAAGCATGACAAAAATTGTTAACTGCACACTGCAGATTTTTCTGCCTTCACTATTGCCCAGTAGAAGTCATAGGTAACTGCAATCAAAATGTCTCAGAAAGATTTTATTCCCCATGATAAGGAAAATTCAGACAAAAGAGCCTGAAGAAAATATTGCCAAACTCCTGCAAGCCTTTTTCAAGCATGGCAGCAATATAATCACATAATGTGGAGAAGAGAACTTCTGCCTGAGGATCATCACCTTTATCCATGCTGTCCAGAACCACTCCTTTCTCAGAAAGGCATCCAGCTCAACAATCTTTCTAGTGTAGAACCTATTTAAGTCTTTCCTGCCCTTTGTATACCCATAGTACCATACATGAATTTCAAACAGCAAAGAAATTAATAAAAATAGTATCAGGAGATTACAAAACATCAATACAGCACAGAAAAACTCTAGATGGTGCCTTATAAATATGAACAAGGTGTTCCTGTTCTGATACTATATCTATGGCTGTTAGCACAGAGCTCAGTTTCAGTGTTAATTACGGACTATACACATTAGTACTTTTTCTCCCACCTCAGCCTACTTCTCATAATAGACCCATCTAGAAAATCTCCAGCTTTGCAAGAACTATTTGCACAAAAAAATTTTAGGGGAATTGCTAGAATTTAAGTAATCTATATTTGCTATTTTATTCACAAGATTTTACAGAAGCCAGGTGAGCAAAAAAGCACAGAGAAATAGGGAAGCATCACTAAAGCCTATGTGCTCTTAAACAGTGTAGACAATAAAGAGGACAGAGTCTGAGCAGTTAGAGATTAATTATTACCAAGTTAAAATAGTAGAAGGACAAACTTCAATATACAACATAACCAAGGTGAAAACCTTCAGGTTTTGTTCTTTCTACCTTTGTGAATAAAATTAAGACTAATTATGTTATACAGACACAAAATGATTAAAAAGAATATGACACACAAGAAATTAAAACATTACTTTGTAACTCATACACTTATTTCTTTTGGTATGTTCACATTTCTTCCAGTTCTAAGAGTTTATTTGACCCATGGCTCTCTGTATTCAATTAGCCACAAGAAATCCAAGGCTCCAACTAAATTATAAGGATTACAGACTATATACTATTAGCAAGTCTGAACACTGTGCTCAACTAAGAACAATGATATAGGCAAGAAGACATTCATACTAAGGAAACAAGATGTGACAAGGAGTGGCTCCTCAAAAAAACCCCCAAACTAAACAAACCCAAAACCCAACAAAAGAACAAAAACAAACCAAAAACAACCAGTAGAAGACAGTCTTAGAGGAGACTAAGCAAGTAACAGGAAGTTACTTGCAGTTCCTTCACTCATTATTTTGAAGCCCCAAGTCAGAACTGTGAAATCTAAGATTAGCGTTGTACTTTGCCTCACCAAATGAACTTCTAAATAAACAGAAGAGACTAAAAATGAACCAATGATAATTTCGTATGTCTGTATTAACAGCTCCTCCCCTAAGTATTTACCTTTAAAGATTTAAATAGAGCATTAGAGATTCTCCTTGCATTCAGTAAACACTGAAAAAGCACAAAAGCACATAGAAATCAAAACTGACTAAAGTTCACTGTGCATTTGAATTTAGAATATATGTGATCCTGATGCCTCCTTGACCAGTGAATTCTATCCATCCTAATGTTTTGTAGGAGTCTGATATGGCGCCTTTTGAATTGGATTTTGTGTTAAAATACACACCAAATCTGATTTCTGCTACATTAAGGAGTCCTCTGGTAAAAGATATGACACATGGTATGAAATAAGCTGTAGTTCCAGAATGAATCTTTAAGCTTACTTCCTTTAGTACTTGATCACTAATATTAAAGACTACTGGATCAAACTACAGTTTTAATTGGATATATAGGACATGATACAGTGGTATAGTTAAACTGCAAGTTAGATGCTAAAATATAGCATTGATTTGTATTCTTTTACTGGAAATATTTGTAATATGAAACTAGGATACAATACACTCATTTTTAATGCATATTCTGTACAGAGGAAAGCTACTGCCGTCACCAGGTTATGCCCGAAGTACAGTCTTCAAATAAATATTAGATTAATTGGTTTGCTGTTTCTCAGTCTAAAATGAGATTATAGATGAATCTAATTCACATTAACAGTGATGAAACGTTGATTATACAATTCTTACACTGCTTATTGCTAATGCACACACATAAAATTGGCCTGCCATATAATTTTTTAAAATAGCCTGATCTCTAATAATTTAATGAATTGTTATGTATAGGAACTTGTCCAAGAGCACAAAATACCAGTTCCACCTAAAAACTTTGGTTTATTGGATGAAATGTTTGTGCTAATATGAAGACCAGACTGGACAGAGAAAAGAAATTTCATTTTTGAGATAATTTACTGATTCCTCAGATTCTGTTGGAGTTTTATGGACATTTAGTATCTCACCAGAACACAAGCAATATAAATTATATGAATGTGTTTATAGTTAAAACGTGTCAATGCATTTACACCCCAAAAAGTTACTTCCCCAGCAGTTAGGCAACAGAAGTTTTCATTAAAATCTTGTGTAACCTTTGTTGGCCTCAGTGATCCAAATGGGCTACTGCTCCGAATGAGGATTACCTTTTGGGTCTTTGATTGTTCAAATGCAGAGTCAGAATGCATATCTGGACTAATATGAAAAGGCAGTAGGTTATAACAAGATGACAACGTGAAAGAATGTATCAGAGACAGAACAACCCTTCTCTTTGGCTGCACTTCCTTGACAAAACCTTCAGACAGCAAGCAGGCAAGGAGTTTCATTTGCTATATAGAAAGACAGACACAATTATTTGCTAAGAGCTGACATAAAAAAGTCATCTGCAACTGGGCAGATTTCTGAAACCCTAACAATGGAAGTGTTTAAAGCCCTGTGCTGCAGGTCACTATTCCTGTCTAGTGAACAGGAGCTGTTATATCCCACCTTGCATTGATTTACCATTACTGAACGGATTCCTCATTTTAACAAAACTTATCGCTAGATTCTAGGTAAGTCTTTGACAATTCTTTACACTTGCCTATAGAATTCAATTGCCACCATTAATTTCACTCTGGTATTTATCAGCATAAGCTTTTTTCCTGCATGAACCAATTTATTTAATTGAATAGTTTAAAGAGTTCCAAAACCACATACAAAAGATGAAGTTATAGCTAACAGCTTTCAAATATACTTAAAAGCTTGTATCGTTAGCAGTTGACTAAACTAGGAATTTTTAAGTGCAAGCCAGAATTTATTGCAAAGTAGTCTTAGTGTTGTGATTTTTCACATTTAATTTTTTCATAAATACAGCAGGCAGTTAAAATATTACACTGTATTTAGGAATAAAGCCTGTACTTTGCTGTCCTTCCACTTTTCCAGTTTTTGGCATTCCTGGAATATCACATGCATAATTTCCTCAATTTATTATCTGAATATTAAGTTCTTAAACACATTTATCCCCACAATTTTCTTAAATGTAAATAAATACAGTTCCTCAAATTTCACAAAAACCTGAGGCACACAATTCCAGAAGAACTGCAATGCTGTAATGCTGTTCCAGATAAGAAATTTTTGGCTCCCTATGCATTAGAAGAAACAGACATCAAAGGATGGCACATGGGAAACTGCTTCAGTGCAGTAGCTGTTGGGAGATTGCAGTCCTACACACAAAATTCTCCTGGACATGAGAGAATCTCTTACCTGTGCAAATATTTTGATATTTCCACAAAAAAGGAAAAAAAAGAAAAATACTGTAGATGGCTCATTGCTGAATGCCCTGAGGATAAGCAACGAGCTACCACTGAGAAAGATACAGGTTCAGATCTACTCCAGGAGGGAATATCCAATTTCTTTGTGTCCAATCAGTGGGCTAGGGAGTGACAACAGTGGTATTATCCCCCCACTTCCTCTGATCAAAGCAGTTCTGCACATGACTTGGTATAGATTAGGTATGTGTGTCATAAGATCAAACACTACAAATGAAAAATGAATGCCAGCATAGTTCCTCTTAGCTTCATGCTATGTGGATATAAAAGTGGATAAATAAATTTTCAAGACCTGAAAGTCACTGTCTCTGACTCACATGAGTGTGGAAAACAACACCACACTGACAACCTGTTAAATGGTACTATTAACCTGAGATTATTGGTGTGTAAAAAAAGGCAAGAAGGGATAAAGTCCAATATACTTCTTCAGAATTAGGATGAATGTCAAAAAAATTAGGGAAAACCTAAGCTTCTTTGAAGAGCTGAAGAAAATCTTGCAGAAATCAATAGTAAGATTACTATCAATATGTTCAGAACAGGTCCAAAATTATTATCTCTGACATTAACATAAAGAAATTGCAGCTGTTTGCATTTATAATTAGCAGCAATGGAAGAATGTACTAGGACAGAACGGAGTTAACCCTTTCTCTGGCATGCATTACATGCACAGTTTGGATTTTTTAAATTCTTTATCTTTGTTTCTGGAAAAATATGAATTTGGTGACTTGGGTTTTTTTCTTTTGGTTTTGTTGTGGTTTTTGTTTGTTCGGGGTTTTTTATTTAAATAAGCAATTCTATCTGTATGGAACCACAGAAAAAAATGGCATTTTAAATTATTCATCATGTGAAGCTGTTGACTACATTTGATCACCCTTAACCATGAAGTAAGGATGCAGGAACTTCAAAGGAATAAGTCCCTTTCTGAGAAAAAAAAAAAACCAAACCCAATTATATAATATACTATGAACTTCAAAGATTAAAACTGAATGGCAAATTTTGAAAGTTTGTATTTTGACAAAAAAACTTCTATTCACTTCAGTGGAAATTTGTTGAGTTAAATAAGATTAAACATCTCCAGATCTAACCTATTAATTCCAAGTAAAGAAAAATGCAATACAATGCAATGATGATGGCAACAAAGATTCAGATTCTTTTACTTTGCATCAGAGGGCACAAAGCCAGTCTTGAACTATAACTTAAAAACCCAAAACAATATTTAACCTTTACCTTGATATTGCAAAAGATGCCAACTACTGTACAGCCCATAAATACAGAGTATTTAATAAAATATGACATATGTATCAGATAAATTACTAATCCGAACATAATTACTTGTCTTAATTACACTGGTCGTGGACTTACTCTGCATGGATTTTTAATAATTTCTGCATATCATTACAAGACACAAATAGTTACACTCTTTCATCTATTAGAAATCATAAAATTTGCTCAATTCCCTATGAACTCATCAAGTTTTACAATATGTATGACAAAAATCTACAAGCCAAAACAAGAATACTTCTGCTATTTACAAATTGTGATAAGTAATGCAGCAAACATAAGTGGAAATGAGAACAAAAAGAAATCTAATATAATATTGAATACAGCGCAAAATCTCTTTTCCAATCATTCTGTATGTTTTCTGCCTCTTTCAGACTACATTAAATTCTAAATATGTAAAACATCCACTCTTCTTTACAGCATGTATTTATGTCGTTCAGATCATGGAGTATGAAAAAGTCACAGCCAGTACAAATGCTTAGGTATATTTTTCTCCTAGCAAGCAATTTTCTAGTTGTTTTTTGAAAAACCATCAAATAATTTGGTTAAAATAAAGTAACAGTAAAAACTATCTGTTACCAGATGTAGAAAAAAATCCCCCTTTCAGAGAGCAGAAGTAATTCCCCTGAATTCATAACTTTGAGACTTAATTAGAATTAAACAGCAATTGACTACTAGAAACGTACCAGCACTTTTTATGTTACAGTAATGTTCTTCTCATCTAGTACAGAAAGTTTTGAAATAAACCCAAAGATCTAAACACATTTGGAGTTTGGAGACACCTGCATTTGCAACTTTCAGTTAGTTCCATTTCAGCTGTAAATCTCTGTCAAAATACTTCAATGAAATACACCCTGAAAACTCAGGAAATTGGAAATTAAGTACATACATGAACTCTACAGCTGGGGCTGCTTTAGTTACAACGCAGCTTGAGCCAAACCACAAAACCAAAATTATTTGAAACAATATTCAATGTAAGCAAAGTATAAACTCATATACAACAATCACTGAAAGGGTTTTGCATTTCAAAATTATAGAGACGCCTCTTTGCATTGTGTCCTGAAGCAGGTATCACTGATCATTTTTAGTATGCTGGAACAAGGATAGTGGTAACAAATTTTCATGACAGACACACACACTCAGTGAGATAATAAATTAGTTTCCCAAGTGAAAGCTCGCTAATAAGATTGGATCTAAAATTTAGGTCACTTAATTTTAAGACTCAGCTAATGGGCTAAAAAAAAAAAAAAATAGTATAACTTCATAACATAAATTCAGGTTCAATCTGTTTTACCATAAACATTAGCACCATTGTAAAGTTGCAGTGAGTAAGCTTCTTGTAAAATGAAATTATCTAATTGTAAAATGCATTTGATATCTCCTTGAATGGAGGTTATTTCTAAAAGAAAAATAAAATATTCTGTAATACATTATGAAGTTATAAAATTGAAGCAATTAATTTTTAGTGCTGTGTAAGGTCTGATGTCACTGGAAAGATAAATTTGTAAAACTTCTTTCCAATATGATTTATTGATTCTATTTCAAATACAGTGCTTCTTTTATTTGCAAATACCAGACATATTACACAATCAAGGAAACTTTACCTTTTCTTCTTTGGTATTCAGAGGTGACGAGAGAGTGTGAAATTCCTTTAACTCCTCATATGAGAAAACTCCTAGCCTGACAAAGTTAGAAATAAGCCATTTGGCTTGTCTCATACAGAAATAAAGTATTGTGCACTCATGCTCCCAGCTTGTTCTGATTTCTAGAGGAAGTTCTTTTAAAATAATATACCAACAATTTTCCACTTACAAGGAAAAGAAAATTTTCTGAGAGGGATGTTTTACGAGGTTGTGTAGTGATAGAACAAGGGGTAATGTATTTAAAGTGAAAGGAAGAAATTAAATATAAGGAAGAAATTCTTTCTTGTAAAGGCGGTGAGGCACTGGAGCAGGTTGCCTAAAGTTATGGATGGCCCATCCTTGGGAGTGTTCAAGGATGCCTTAAGCATCCTTGTCAAGTGGATGGTCCTTGTCAAGTGTCCTATGGCAGGCAGTTGGAACTGGATGATTTCTAAGGTCCTTTCCAACCCAAACCCCTCTTATTTTTAACGTATTGCAAATCCCTCTCCTCGCTCTTGGTGAGTGTCCAAAACTTACCATTTCCATTCTCTACTATGGCCAATGGCTCTCTGCAAATTGCTGTCTTTCTCAAGGGATTAATAGTCCTTTGAAGTTCTGCCAGCAGCACTGCTTGCATTGCCTCAACAATCTGTCATAAATGCAAATTATTATTGGATGATATCAGTACCTCAATTATTTATCATAGTATTTGACAATTTTAACCAACTAGCACAAAATCTGGAGACTGTCCTGGTGAATGTAATTAGAAAAGTAAGTCTTTCAGACAGTGATAATCACGTGTCTCTACATACACACTGAGAAAAAAGAGGTTAACTAGATAGCAATAAAATAGTGTAAATTGTCAGTCAGGACTGCTTCCCAATAAACATTCATTTTCTTTAATGTCAAATCTGGAATCAGTCACCTACTGTCTCTTTGATTTCAAGGATAAACAATTACTAACAAAATATGCTAGTAAAACACAAGGTGATAACAGCTTATAATTATCTTCATTCTTTTTTTCTGATGTGTGCAAAAGTGCTTGATACACTGAATATGACCTTGTTGTTTTGGGGTGACTTGGTTTTGACTATTTTAGAATTTCTGGCATCTAATCTCTCTGATAAAATTAAAGAATGTTTTGTTTCTAGTGGTAATGTTCTAGTCCTCCAGCCCAAACATAATACCCCCAAATTTTTTGTCTAACACAGAGAGAAACATCATTCCGCAAACCCCTCTTATGGAAAAGAAACATCTACTGAGTTGTGAGTAGCCTGTAAATGGCACTTGCAGTACTGATCACCTCATGTATGCATTAGGACAATGCAGTGTGGAGACTGGCTGACAGAGTTAATACTTTTCTTCTCATTAGCAAAAGGGTGCCTTAAGAACTAAGGACATTTAAAGATGTAAAGACACTTATAAAGCACATGAAGACCTTAGACAAAAGACTCCAAACCTTTCTAATTCTTAGTCTAAGTTTCAGCATGGTATATCTTCTCTGCATTTGGTATTTCCTTCAGAAAAGGAATACAATTTTTCCCATTAGGGGAGGTATTCATTCTCAAGTACAGGAAATTTCCTGAAAAACAGGGTGAATCTAAGGTTTCAACCTCAACTTAAATATTAATTTAAATGGAATACAAAAACTTGACATTTTGTTGGTTTTGGGGTTTTTTTTTTAAATAAACATTTTAAGTTTACACACTATTTCTATTATTTAAAAACTATTAAAATTATTTAAGTTTCATATGTCTAAAAGTTGATATGCAGGATCCTTCAAACTGTCTGGAAGAGAGATCGTTTCAACTCACTAATCAAGTACTTGTCCTCAAAAATATCTCTAAATGCCTTTGTAAATTCAAATCATTAAGTGGAACAAAGGCTGTGGGTATCCTTTGTGATAAAATCCTTTATTGTAGACACATATACCACAGTCAGGTCCACAATGTAAAAGTTCACTGCAAGTGAACCCAGCCCTATGTGATTCAACAGAGCACAAACCTTCATCTTGTTATAATAGAACTTTATTTTACAGGGGACACCAAAGGCAGTTTCCAGTTCCTCACATCTATACAGCCCTGAGCTTTGGGGATTATAGTTCCTGACTTTGCAGCAGACTCTTATAATGTATCTGTAATAATTAAGAAAGAAAAAGAAACACAGACACATTTTCATTGTCCTGGGGAAATTTTTGACAAAATAATTCTTACACAGGTAGACAAAAGAGATCTGCTAAGAATCTGTCACTAATCTGGATCAGATGCTCTTTACAGCTCTATTGCTGTGCATGCCAGGCAGCATTTGTAATAACTTCCTCTAACATCTTAAAAGAAAAAACTGTAACAAATGGCACAACATGATGTTATTGTAGAGGCACCTGTAGATGCCTCTGCATGTTACTTGACTGTGTCTGTATCTGCATTTCTACAGTGCTTGGTGTGGTTTCAGGTTTAGTTTTGTCTTCTCAAGGAGTCTTACCCCAAAAATTTATATACCTCATCTATCCTTATCAGCATGTTTAACAATCTCCAGTAGTTTTTCCTGTTTCTAACATGTAACAAATCTACATGTAGCTATAAATTAGCTACATTATTGGCTACATATGCTTTCATTTTTTCCCCTATAATTGTAATTGCTGTTGAAAATACAACGTGTTTTTTAGTTTGGATTGTTAAATGTGACAAATTATGCTGCTTCTTTGACTGAGGAAGTATAAATAGCATATGTTGACTTATAAATACTGATATTAAAAGTGAAAGATGATTGTTTGACTCTGAAGCAGCAATAATACAGAATAATTCAAAAAGACAAGTGAACAAAAGTTGAGATAAGCTGTACTGTTACATCCACACTAAGTTATCCTGGCTTCCCTTTCTACACTTTAACAATTACTTGCAAAGATTACTATTCTCTTTCTAATGAGTGTGTTTAAGGAGAGAAGTCAATAGATATCACTCCTGGTTATTTCTCAGGCCCTAACCTCTACAGGTCTGAGCCTTGCAGAAACTGCCTCCCAGGTGCCTCCATAACACGGTCACATCATGGGGCAAAAATACACATCAAAACATCAACTTGAATGATCCAGTCTGCTTCACTCTACTTCTGCACAGTAATTGTCAGGACAGTTGTCTAGATACTTCTACTGAACTATGTATTTTTCTTCATATACCCATCTGGAAACATGAACACACAAGTCATTTCTGGGTGGGATGGGAGTGTGGCAAGGAATGGCTATATTTTACCTGAAAGAACAGCAAAACAGATGAAGATAGCCTTTCCTTTCAAATCATCTGGGGAAAAGAAAATACTAAAAAAAATATTTTAAAAACATATATATTTTTAAAATTTGATTCAGAAAATGATCTCCCTACAGCCTTCAACTTCAACAAGTTAGTAAACCCTTGATAAAAAAAATGCAGCAGGTTTTTTCAGTTTCCTTGTTTGCACAGAATCTGTTACAGTGCTGTAAGGAGATGAAGAACCAATAATTAGTAACTCCTTTGGGTCACATCTGAGTCAGTATCCATCATGGAAGATCGCAGTAGAAGAAGTTTTTAAAAACAGCCTAAATAGTGATGTTTTTGGTAAATTATACATGAATGCTTAATCAGGCTGCTTAGGATTAATAAATTGGGCATTAAACTGTGATTGCATAAATAAAAGTTTTTACAAAACCATCTTGTTGTCAACAAAAACTATAATTTCATATAAACTACTGGTCACTAAATATCATACCTACTACCAACATACTTTTTTTTAATCTTAGAAGTTTCATGGCACTTTGGTGGCAAGCAATCCAAAAGCTGTGTTACTAAGTGGGTTTTCAAAGCTTAGTGCAGCTACAATGCTGTACCTGAATAATGTTAAAATTTGAGAAGCATTGAGAGCATGATATTTGCAGTACTTGAGAATTTCACTTTCTTACATTTAAAGTCTTTTCAGGTAAAAAAGTGTGAGGCAGATTATTCCATACCTTATCTTTCAGCACACTAACCTCCCATGCTAGATGAGATCAGTATCATTGTATACACTGATCAGTTGCTAAACATACTCAAAAATATAAATACCTAGATCTCACATAATCAGCTATGCTACAAACACAACATCATAAATATATGAACTACTCTCTGAAGAGTTTCAGTGGCTGACCAGGTCAGCAAGAGATTTTATGCATTCTTCATGAAAATTGCAGTTACTGAGGTTTGAAAAGAAAAGAAAAAAACTCTTACTGTAAGAGAAAGGGGAAAGAAAAAGAATTCAGAAATAATATGAAAGATGTGCAGACAGTAGGAATATAATAAACAACTGATAAGCTCAAGATGAAATGCTGGAATCAATTGAATGTGAATATTTGCAGAAACTATTTTTGTCTAACAGAACAGGGGAAAACTACTGGAGCACCCCTGCAAAACTCAGCTCTGGAAAATATTCTTTGCATTTGAAATAGCAAAGAGTTGCATTCAATTTAAAAAGTAATATCAAACTAGATTTGTAGCAGATATTTCCCCTTTCTGGAATAAAACCCATTGTGGTCAGAGTATAACATCTTGAGTTTTGTATCCCTGAATATTAACTCACTAAAACAACAACACAACTTTATTTAAATGCATATTTCCAAAATGAAAAATGGTCTCTAGATTTCACTGCTTAGATTGTTTCACCGCTGCCTGTAACTCTCAAAAAGTTATTTATCTCTCCAGACTCCAGATTCTTCACTAGTAACAGGGACGAGCACCATCTGACCTGAAGAACCCATAATTACATGACTTGCAAGTTGTTCTTAAAGACTGCTCTAATAATTAGACTCAGGATTTTTGCCCTTCACTAGGGCATTTTCAGTTTCTTCTATAATAATACATTAATATAGGACACTGCCCTTATTTTGGCCTTTTGTTTACCTAGAGTCAAAAATGGCATTTTTGATGTAAGTTACATGTGGTTGCTACAGAAAAAATAACTAATTTCTTAAATAAATGCTATGAACAAGAGCACTTAGATGAAAGATTAGTAAGAGAGTTACTTTGTCACATCTAAACATTTACTTCAAGGCATACTTCATACTGTAATACTAATCTGCTTTCCACAGACCTGAATGGCATGACCTATGTAATAGTTTCCCCATAAATTATAACTATTAGGTCACATTACTGATTCCAAATACTAAATTACAGCAAACAGCACTTAAGGATTACATTGCTACAACTGACACAAACTATTTCCTACCTTTACAGATTGGTCGTTCCAACAACAAATGAGTTTCAGCAATGAAATGCTCCCAAAGTCTGGGGAATGATATCTACTCTTACCTGAAAAACACATAGTTTATGAACTGACAATACATAGAGAAGCACACAAAGAGAAAAATATTTTGACATTTTTAAATTTTCAGCAACGTACCTGAAAAGATCTGAAAAAATGTGATTTCTTAGAACATGCTCTCATCCAATACAGTAAGCACAAAGTGTTCAGACAATCTATTGCTTTAACATTTATTCTCATCCCAAATTAAATTAGTGTTGGGTTTTTTGGTTGTGTTTTTTTTTTCATTTTGTTTGTTTTTGGGGTGGTTTTCTTTGGGTTTTTTTTGGTTTTGTTTTTGTTTGTTTGTTTGTGGGTTTTTTTGTTGGTTTTTAAAACAGAGAACTGATATCCCATGGAGAATTCTTTCATCACAACTTTCTAAATATATTAAGAATACTTTCTGTTTTGGACTACTTAACAATGCATTCCCTGTTCTGCTGTCCAGTATGTCCTTGATGCTAAAGAACAGGTTGTTCCTAGAATCTCTGCTATCTGCAAGTCTCAGATCAGATTTTAATTTCTAAAACTGAACAACTGTATGAACTAGGAGATATGGCATATGAGTTAGATGACCTTAGAATTTTTAGGTCACTCAGTAAATCTATTTTTATGTTCATGAACATTTTAGTCACCATTTCCACGTGTTTCCCCTACTTATTTTCAATTGTCACTTGATCTTATGTTCCATCTCTTTTTTCCAATGGATATTTCTGCTGTCATTGCAATTTTTACAGTTGTGGTGCATGCTAGACTCAGAGAAGGAAAGGCAACTAATTTTTGATGGGGATGTTAAGGTTTACCTACACAGCACAGTGTCAAGATTTGATGTAAAAGGATTTGTGTTTTCAGTCTAGACATGACTTATTCTATAAGAGGAACACTATAATTTTCAGGTAACATGTACTGACTAATGTCCATATTCTGTTTAAGTTTTTATTTAATGTTCTTTGGTTAGTTACATACTGCAAACAAACCAAGGCTGGCTTGCAAAGCCAAGACTGACAAGCAATGGCCTGCGCAACATTAACAGGAACAGATTACTTTATTCTACCCTGAGCCAGAAGTCTAAAGGCATTATTGAACAGTCAGAATGGCTCTTGTATTACTAAGGCAACAGTTTGCTTGGAGGGCTGTATATACTATTGGGTGGGCACGTAATGGTGATGAGAGAGATGGGAGAAGGGGGTGAGGGCAGTGTTTGTCTTACTACATTGCTATTTTTCTGTTTGCTGAAAAGTGTCTTTAGAAACTCAACTAAATGTCTTGTCATAATAGGAAAAATATCATTGATTCCAGTTAACACTTTGTTTACACATTTTTCATAATATTCACAAAAGAAACAATAATTCAGTTTCTCTGTTCACAGACTGGACAGCATAAAGAGCAACATTTTTTATCGTTACTGAAATTAAATTCTATATTTTAGCAACAAAAAGCATGCAAAACCAGACCACTTAAAAGTTAATACTGCCAATTCACATACTTACTGCTTGGTAATTCCGCATAAAAATTGGGGCATGAAAGTGTTATGGCTTCTACATTTCGCCATTTGTCATGTACAGATTCTGGTTTCTGTGGACTTAAAGAATATCAAACTATTAAACAAAACCTGAACACACACACAAGAAATCTTATGTATTAAGGTAGGGTTGGGGCTTTTTTTACAGTAGGTACTCTGATATCAATTACTATCAACCCCAATTAAGTTTCTCCTCAGAAGTCGCTCACATTCATTTGTCTACAACTTAGTATTAAAACATTCACAAATATACAACACTGAAAAGTCCCATCCAAATGCAGAAACTTAAGCCAAATAAACTTTGAGCCAAATGTGAAGCTTTATTTTGTAATAAAGAAACAAATTCATATGTAAAGAACTGAATTAAAATACCATTTTCACAAAAGAATTTGTCTGGGTTTTTTCCTAATGCACAGGATAAAAGTTCAAGGAAACTAAAAGCCTTTTTTTTATAGGTTTCCCTTTTTTTTCCACAGTGGTAAATAACTTACAGTATCATTATAATACTTGGGATTTCAGTGGGTGGCTACAATTTAGGAGACTAGTGTGTATATATGCTTGCTCTTTCTGAGTCACTAACTCAGCAACCTAACCCTTGAAAACAAAGGATATGGATGGCAAAGAAAGAAAGTGAAAAAAAAACCACTCAAAACCCTTGCACAATTTAGAATTATTTCTTCTAAATAAATCACTATCATGACCTGCAAAAACTATATTTATGTGTCATTTAAAAAACAATATATTTGCCTTTCAATTAAAACTCACTGTCCATTGTAGTGAAACATTTCAAGATTTTACAATACCAAACAACTCTGAAAGCTTGCAGCTTGAGAGCTGTAAATTTGGGACACAAATGTTAAAAAGCAGGGGAAAACAAATTCGTTGAAGATCTTTTCTTCCCAGCTTCTTCCTGTCTCTGTCCCACTTTTATGATCTGACACATTTTGCTGCAGGTTCCTTTATTTTCACAGGCTGTGTCGAGTGGCAAAAAAGTGACAGATAGACAAACACCAGAACCCATGTAAGCTGTGAGAGCTGTCCTACTAACTGCTTCTGCAAATACTGTGCTGAATTAGAATTCACTATGTAGGTTTCTTTTCCCTTGAGCATACTGCAGTTTTGGATGAAGCAACTGTCCAAAGAGGTTTGGCTGCATACTGTACTTATTGAAGGAAAATTTGCCAAAATAACATTTGTTAAAGATAGTAGGATTTCTATCTTTACATGTCCTAGAGAAAACTTAAAAGTATATAATATTGTTCTGGTGGGAGGAGGAACAAAAAAAAAGCATTTTTTTTCCTTGCAGCAACTTTAATATTTATAATTTTACAGGATATATGTCCCAAAGCCATGATGTCCATGTCTGGCAAAAATGTTTGATTTTGGTATGCTAATTAATTTCAATTACACAATGTCTTTCTAAAATAATGCTTTCCAAAAGGCAACCATAAAGTACTTTTTTTTGCATGGAAAGGAATTCATGTTCAAGCTGGAATCCTAAAACAAGTATTAATGTGAGAGTTTGTATTGAATATGGACCAATAGGCAAAACGATTAGCAGGAAAAGTAAATGAGAAATGTATATTTGTCCTGTGGGATGGTGCACATGTCTTGAGAGAGTCTGAGTGCCTACAGCTTTTTGGGAGATGCAGATATTTGCTGCAAGATCAATATTTTCTGTCCCTCATTCTTGCCTTGGGGCCATAGCATCACTGAAACTGAAGTCAATTTTCCCTAAAAAACTAAATACAGACCAACATTACGTTTTCCAAACAACAAAAAAGTTGTGGACATTATCCATTGCCTGATTAGCATGCTCTTTTTGGCTTAGTCAAATAATGTTGAGCATGTTATTTTTCCTTTAATTCTGAAAAAGCATTAGTCAATAAATTTGCTTTGAATAACATAAATGCTATTTGGGATTCTCACAACATAACGGATGATGAGGCATTCATTCCCAGGAGCTGCCATCATGACTGGGGGCATTGTGCTTCAGACAGGATAACTAGGGCAGACTACTCTTCTCTCTTATGTTTTATTTATCTGTGAAGTCAAGGGTTCCATGGCAAAGGAAGTATACTGCTTATAGGGAGTGGAAGTTTAAACAGCACAAATGTGCTTAATGTACATCTCACTATGTGCCTAAAGAGACCTCATTATTCTACTTGGTTTGAACTGCAAGAAAAAGAGTGATCTCTGGAAAAACTGGGTGTGAAGCCAGATAATTCAAGTTCTTGCTCTTATGAAAAAACATCTTGCATCTAGGAATCTTAGCAGTTCTTATCTGCTAAGCAGAAAAATGTAAAGACAATTATATCCCGATCTCCTTTTCGTCAAAGAACATCTGTCAAAAAGCTCTAGAGAAAGAACATTAGCTCCAATAAAGAAGTACATATTTAAGAAAATTTTGTTTCACTTTTCATTTGATAACCACCACAAAGGAAGAGAAGGCTCAAAATATTCTTAGCTGGAAGGGACCCAGAAGGGCCATCAAGTCCACTGCTTAAGGGAATGGCCTACACAGGGATTGACCCCACAACCTCAGTGACACTAACACTATGCTCTAACCAACTGAGCTAATCTCAGGGTCCCACAGAGAGAGTGCAGAAGCTGAAAGTATGGAGATGTACTTGTTGAAGATCCTCTTCCCAAAAAGTATGTGACTGTGTGTGTTACCTAATAAGCTTTTCAGAGGTAAGGTTTGGGGTAGGAATAATACCAATTCAATAATTTATGTTTAGAGATTACTCTGCTGTGACTTGTTCTTTGAAATCAAGGTATCGGCTTGGTGTTTTATTTTAAGGCATGCTTCATTTTTATGTGTTTTTGGGACAGAAAAGTATAAACAAGTGCATTAGTGTGACTAGGAGGAATCGGGTTTGAATGTAGAGACATTAGAAAATATAATCCACTCATAATGAAGAAGTTCTTACCTTTCAATTTCATCTCTAACTGTTGAAGGTGTGTTAATTATCCTGTTGATTAAAGCTATTCTGCTAAATAAGAAAAATACTGTTTCCAAGTCCCTTGTTCCATAATCATTATTCTCAGGTCCATCCTTCTTTCCAAATTGTCCTTCAGTTGCAGCAAGGTATTTGTTTGACAAATCAAGGACTCTTTTTGAAAACAAATTGAAAACTCCATGTTCTCCTAGCACCCCACCATCAGTACATTCCCATCCTGGCAACATCAACGAGAGGTGGCTTTCATCTGACACAAGTCCAAAAGAAACAGGACACTGAAGCCTCAAGATGTTCAGGTGTCTTGCACAGAGATCATCTATTTCTTTATCTACACCCCATGGTAGGAGACATGACAAAAGCAGTTTAGCTGTATCGGTTGCAATGTTCACATGGATGTTTCCTGATGCCTGCATCCTGATCTTTCTTGAACTCTTCATCTTTTTCCATCTTTTTATGCCACCACCTTCTTCCATAGGCCTAGCTGTATTATTATCCCAATGAATTTGGTCTGAACAAACAGTCTCTGCCTGCCCATCTACTTGAGGTACAAAGGCAGCAGTTTTATTTCTTTTCAATGTCAGTGCCCTTTTCTCAGTAGTACTTTTAGCTCTTTCTAGAATGTATTGGTTGTGGAATGATTTTGATGACTTTAATCCATTGAGTTGAGATGAGAAAAGTTCCTCAAGTTTTTCCAGGTCAAATAAGAGAATATGAAAGTTTGCATTGTTCCATTTTGTCTTAGCTGGTAAAATAGTAAAGGGCTGTTGGGAGCAGCTGGTATCAGTCAACTGAAAGAAAAATATGAAATGTCCAAACAAAAATCCAACAGTTCTTTGTAATTTTTAAGATATCAACATAGAATTGCCTATGGAATAGAGAAAATCTATTATTTCCGTTAAGTTCAATTAAATGATATTTATTCAGTTTTGATTAAATAAAAAATATTTGCTTCCAAATAGCTTAAGATACACAGAGACATCTGTGCATAAATACTATAAAACAGGCTCCTTCAATTACACAGCCACACTGTAGATAGCACGTATCTTTGCAAAAACTCTAGGCTGGTATTTCTTTTGCTAAGTATCATTTCAAGTTAAAAGGATTTTTGGAAAATTTTAAAGCATAAAAAATTTGTTTTTTCAAAATAAAGCTAGAGAAGCAAATGCTACAATGCTGCAAGATTCTTGCAAACTTTGAGTGTCTGTTTGCCTTTTTGCAATTTCCTGTATGGGACATATATATAAATATATAGGGGATTTGTATGGGGTAAAGACTACACCTTTTGCTATTTCAAAACATGAAAAGCTGTCTAAAAGTTACCTCCTTCTGAGATAAGTCACAAAGCAAGAACAATAAGGAACTTCAGTAAATAAATCTCCACACACACAATTAATTACCTTAGCTGAAAATAATTAAGAAAAAGGTTACTACAATGTTCGTGAACATCTGACTTTATTTTGTGCTACCCTATTTCCTACCTCCATCTTTTCTAGAATTCTCTATACTTTTCCCCCAACTTTAAAGCCCGTTCACAGTAATGGTAATTTACAAAGCATGACTTCAATTCTACATACTAACATAATAAATACACATGGCTAATTACTGTTGTTAATAAATGACCAAAGAACATGATGAACTGTCAGCTGAACATAAAGAAATGTTCAAAATCATCTCCAAAGGAAAAAAAAAAAAATTACTCCATTTTCGCCTTACAGTTTCATTATTTAAATGATAAATTGTCATTAAGAAGAAAACTTTACATTTTCTCTTTTACCAGTGCCCTTGGCACAGGGTGGATACTATGCTGTGACAAACTCCAGTGGAAGGGATGTCTGCAGGCACTTTGAAAATGACCTGATGAGTTCACACAGTAACACACCATCTTATATCATAATCCTGCAGCATCTACCAAAGAAGTATGTTTTGCCTTCAGGTAAACACCAGAAGTGAGGGAATATAAACTCCTTGTTGACACTTCTGCCCTTTTCTTTAAGCATTTACAACTGGTATGTTTTTATTGTCCTGCACAAGCTTATGCTCTCAGCACCATGCTCAGACTTTTTCACCTTCACAAGCAGAAAGACACATCAAGAAGCAACTTTTCATCTCAGTAATACTTTTACAAACCATCATGCCAGCTTCTGTATCACAAATCACACAGAATTTCCCAGATCGCTCTAAGTTTTAATTTTCTTTTGATAATTTGAAGCATTCCACTAATGCAAAGAACTTTCTGTTGAAGATAGTTAAATCTCACAATAAACCATCAAGTGTTAGTAAACAGAGCAGCAACCAGCTCTTGCTGGAAAGCAATATTTTTTACCTCATCTTTCTCATGACCACCTTACCTAACTCCTTTTACATTACAACTGATGATTTTGTAGGATTAGCTATTTTTAAACTGTTAATATTTTAGTACAAATAACACAAGGAAAAACCTGACTGCATAAACTCTATGACATTTGACTATTTAGTTTTGGGCAGTAACATAATTTGGCTTTTTGTTATTTAGGGAATGATGCTCCCAATCAGATGAGAATGTACTATGTACTCTAAATACATAATCTCATTTGAAGATCGACATAGGGAGTCATAAGTAAGAGATTATAACTGCTTGTTCAGGGCTTTTTATCCCTTTCCTTTTTTAAAAAATAATACATTGTAGTTAAATACTAGGATTATTTCAATCTTTAATGATGCTGTTTCCTAATAGATAGGGAGAACCCCATGAAATACAAACACTGGAATTCACAGGCTAGCTTTGACATTAATTGAAGCTATTATTATTTAACCTATCATTTTCTCATTCTATACACTTACATTTGCTTGATTAACATTTAGAAACCTTAGTGAAATCACCATCCAAACAAAGGAAAACACAGTGACAATGTCAACCCATTGAGACATCTGGTGATGCTACTACATATGAAGTCACAATAAACATTCATGTTTTATTGGCAATATGAAAGCTTATTGACATTGATCCTAAAACGGTCTGCCAAGTTATTTTAGCTCTCTGCCACAGGCATTTCATTCCAATGAAAGAAGGTGGGCATCCAAAGCTTTAGACATAAAATGCTATTTAGGACATAAGGGCAAACTATTCTCTGTAATAGATTACAGAGAATGGAAAGACACCCATAAAACTAACTACAAAGCAGAGAGCTGGAAACTGCATTTGTTGAATATTGAAAAACAGATGAACAGATATTTATATTATATATTTTACCTTTCCTTTTCTAGTTTAAACATTTCTAGTTTTGAAGTTTATTTTTGACATAGACAGCCTACTGTTAGCTTTAAAGAAGCAAAAGGTCTGACTACAGATTAAAAATATATCCTGAAACTTGTGGACCTCTTGTGCATCACTGACCCATACCAGAAAAAGCTTTCTATATTGAGGACAGAGCAAGATTCAGGGAGGCTTTGAAATGCCAAGATATTTTCCATGCATGGCCAGTATCCCCTAACATCTCTCCAACTTGCTACTAAACGTGTTTGAGCCAGGATCAGACAAGAGCTAGAATAAACTACTCTAGTTGGAAAGGACCTACAAGGATGATTCAGTACAACTAGACTCCCAATGCCCCTTAAACACCCACTGGCTCAGGGCACTGTACACATCTCTCAGAAGCCTATTCCAGTTTTCTGGCATGCAATTCATCACTGCTCTACAAGTTACAACATTGTTCCTCTACGTCTTTTCCCCTTTACTCATTCTTAGCACCCAAGGAAACATTTTCCTGTGACTATGGGAAGGGGGCAGCAGGGGGCTGTGCTGACTGTGGCCCCCAACTGCATCAATTCATGCCATTATCTTTAACAGATTTAAGACAGACATACCACATAAAAATTTCATGGGAAGAACAATTCAAGTGTTATTTTACCTAGCTGCCTTCTCATCTCTAAAGGCCTTTTTCCACTGGGATCCAACTTGTTCTGGAAATGGTATCCCACTTAAAATACACACTTCCATTAGCTGACAGGGATTCCCATACTTTTTCAGCTCCTCATAGGTATGCACTTTCTCCATGTATCTGCTTTCCTTACCAGAAGTATTCTATTGTGGGTTTTGTACTAAAAACTGTTTTGACAAGAATGAATCTTGACATTCATTTTACATAAAGGAAATAAAGTGGCAAAAAATCACAAGGTAGAAATTTTAGAAGGCAAAATACCAGCACCAGCATTCAAAACATACTTAGAGGCTGCTTTGATACCACTGAATAGAGGTTGCTCAGTTCTCACAGCACAAGTAGTATCAACGCCTATGCCAAGTTCTGAAATATTAAATGTGACTTTTCTTCCAGACTTATGGCCTTCTTTATTCATTGCACTCTCACTTTATCCCAAATATAACAGGATAGATGTGGCAGAAAAATGGTCCCAAAGCTCCCAGTGCCTGCAGAACAAATCATGATGTACAAAGCCAAAGTGGGAGCTATTCTGTTGATAGCTCATATGCTGATTTTGAATAAGTTTTTTCATTATGTAATATTTAAGGGGTTTAATTCTGTTCCTTTGAGTTTCCCCTTTGAAAGAACATATTTGGATTCATTAACACTGAACAAGTTCAATCCCCTCCTTTATCCATTGCTTGCCACCTGCAAAGGCTCAAGAAAATATTAGAAATTTGACAACTTCAATGGGAATTTTTAGGTAGATCAGGCAGGCGGAGACTGGAGAGATGTGTGGAGCTTAAATGAAATAATGCCAAAGAGACTGCAAGGTTGTTTCATTCATAGAAGGTGCACTGCTGTTTTATTTTTCTGGGGGTCAGGGAGTTTCTATTTCTGATTTGCTCGAGAGGTTTTTTTTTTAAGATATATACACTTTTTATTTTGACAGCAATTAGACCATTGGCTTTTAATACAGACACAATACAACAGCTCACTGAAGCGCATGATGAAAGAGTAAGTCTTATCTGATGGACTTTTAGAGAGTAATTGTTTCATTATTAAATAAATCTTACTATTAATAAATTAATGCAAACCTAACCATTAAAATACCAGCACCCTACTGTTTGCTCACTGAGGATATTCTGTGAATATCCAATTGTACAATATATTTTCAAACAAGATTTTTTAAACAAAACCCAATATAGAATCATCAAAACCACCATATCTAGGAAGTTTTTTGACATGATAATTTTTGAAATATCACAATGTTGTTGTAAACAATTGATGTTTGATAATATCAATATGCTTATTTCAATGAAATTAACAATTGTTTTTGCCATCTGTCTTTACTGTAGTCTTTTTATTACACTAAAAAGAAAATAGAAACTGTAACAACTTCTATATAATGCCTGAATTAGTCTTCATTAACTCTGTAACAATCATTAGCATTAGCAGCAAACATTTTGCTTTTAAAAAACTAAATTGTGGAGAACCTGTTACAGAAAAGAAAGAGGAGGGCAGTAGAATTTTCTGTGTCTTGATCAGGCCAATCACTGGATTGTCAACACAAGTTCAGAGGTCATAAGTTCTCAGAATCTCATCTCATCACTGATCTGGCTCTGGGCGCACAAAAAATAAGTACATCACACATCTGCTTGTAAAAGCTATTTAGGTACTTCTACCCTCCTGTTACACTTGCACTTTGTGGAGATTGAAGAACTGTTAACTGAAGCATGGTTACCACACCTAAGGGTCTTATACATTAAATTATACTGCCAATGAACTGTTTTATTCTACATAATGTTTTATCCTCAATGGTGGGAAGAAAGATCTGTCTTAGCTTTTGCTGGATTTGGGTTTGCATTTTTTATCTGTTTTTAACTACTGAATAGGTTAAAAAACATCTTTTCTTGAAAAAGTATTTTTATCTTCAACCTTTTTAATGAAAATAGTAGCATAAGAGTAAGTACCTGCAAATGTGTCCCCAAAACATAAATCTATCTCATGCATAGTTTTGCAAAATAGGAAACTTGTAACTGTCTCTTAAACTGTGACAGAAAACAAATACATAAACAATGCACAAAATTGTTCGCACAGTGTAAATTAAAGCATTAAATTTATTTCTAAATCCTCTGTGCCCTCAGTTGCTAGAGATGGTAGTCAATAGGGGTAAAAAAAATTGCCTCCTTGAAATGTGCTTGGTGAACAGCAGCTTGATGATTGGCAGCACAAATAGAAGACAAACGAGAAAGCCTTCAATCTGCAGCTGATGCACAGGAAGAACATGGGGAGCTGAGTTTACAATAGAGAAAACATTACCAAGCTAATGGCACAGGCAATCGTTTGACCACCATGCATCTCTGATAGCAGCAGGGCATCCATTTTCAGTTAAGTGTTAGAGTACCTTTTTGCTTTCTCTGACCACTACAGGGGTAAAACAACCCAGTGCGTGAAACTCACTGTCTGGTAATAAATTACTATACTGGATACTTTTTGTTTTCTTTCAGCAATGACTTTACTGTGTATTCTTGCTATCATTACCAATTAAAGTGGAGCTCACGTTAGCAAGCTGTATCTAACTGTATATCAGTCCTACGCTCCAATTGCTTTGGCAAGAACCACAGGGTCAAGAGGCTCCTTTGACCTTTATCAGCTATGTCTCTCTGACCACTCACTATTTGAAGCAATCTCGACTGAACAGATGGACACTTTTGCAGACTCTATAAAGCTTAGAATATAAAGATAAATGAAATTGTGTTTGGGGCTTCAAACTGGTTTATGAGCATAAAATATAGTTAGCAAGTTCAACAAAAACCTCAGATTTCAAATAGCACATCTTAAACCTACGCCATAAACAGAACACCACTTTATCTACTGGGAAATTGTATCTTTTGGATGTGTCTTCTACATATAAAATCAAAACTTGATGTAACTTACATGTCTACTTAGCATTAAGTCACTTCCAAATTTAGGAAGCCTAATTTACTTTGATCACTAAACCACAAGCAAGAAGAAAAGCTAGTATAACCTTTTCACATGACAGCACAGCATACAGCACAATATCAAACATAATTCAGTGGAAGAGTATTAAGAGAGTACAGATCACTCATGTATTTTATGACTAGAATTTTGATGCAATAATTTAAAAAGCAAGGGCTTTAAGAAATGTAAGATAGAGAAATCTAAAATGTGGGTCCAAGTTGTCCCTAGGAGAAACTTCAAATTCTCAAGGTCATGCTTGAAGAACTGTTAACAATTAGATAGAAATATGGTGTTTCAATCCTACTTAGGTATTTGTAACTTAAAAATAATCTAAGCATTGAATGATGTCTTATTTCACGTAAATCCTATCAGCAAACCTGCTTTCTTGAGTTCATAACCCTTTTGCAAATACACAGCTATCTTATTTTCTTGCTCTGCTGAAAGGATGAGCAATCTAGTATACGTGCAAAGATGCATTTATTAAAAAATAGTTACAAGCAGCATGTATATAATTGAAATAGCACTTAAATACACACCATACACCATCTCTAAAATAACCTGCTGAGGAAGAAAATATACAAATTATTGGGTACATTTTCATCTCCACATAAAAACCATATGCAATTCCTAATCCAATATTAGCTCCTATCAGCAGTCCACATATCACACTCCTGTCTAACCCTGCCCACTTCCCAAGCTTCAAATTTAGGGAGCATGTGAAGAGTTTCTGCCACTAAGAGTATCCATGGTCTCCCAAAGTGTACAAAGAGGCCAGCCTACCTGCCAGAAAGCAACGCTGGCCTCTTGCACAGGGTGAGCATCACACAGTTACGGTGCCACTATCCCAAGGTCATTCATATTCCTTACCTTCAGACACCTCACCTAGTCATAGGACAGATGATCCTTTGATGGGGGCATTCAGAACTTTTTTAAAATTTATTTACCCTTTTTATAGCTCAGTACTCACATATAAAGGACTATCTGTAAAAAGCCTGGAGTCAATAGTAGTGCCCCAGTTTGCTTTCACATGCAATTTATGCTTGACCTGAGGCTTCATCATTTGGACAATGCCGTCTGGAACAAATGTGTCAATTCATCATGAATTTTCCTATATGAACTAGTATAAACAAACTTTTGAACTTGCCTTGCATTACTTTTATTATGGTATTCATTACAACTCTGATTGTATTACTGAGGATGCCCAGATCCTCCTAAGAATCCACCTCTCATGAAGAAAAGGCTACAGTATTTTTTGAGTTTGCACCAGTGTTTATCTATCAACTTAATTGCAACATAAGCAGAGTCATCCTTTTTCCTCCCAACACGGTAATCTTTCTTTTTTCTTTTGTTAAGTCCCAGTGGAAGGCTTCACTATCCTCACAGCACTTTGAACAGTAACTGCAGCATCACTGCTGATGCATCTGTGGCACAATGTAAGTAATTAAGCCAAGGAGTCTTCAGACTCAAGCTGTGTGATGAATAGTCTAAGTAACTGAATAAACCCTCTTTTTATCATGTATGGAAGGTCACTGTCAGGCAGATTGTAGTCCAGATGGATCTACTGGGCACAAAAATTTCAATTGTTCAGGAAGAGTTGCTAACACATCTATTCAATTGCTCAATGTGGAGGTCTGGTATGAAAATTTAATGTTTCACACATTTTGTTTTCAAGTTGACACTCTCTACATAACACTCATCTTAGAGCTTTCTATTAAAGTGCACATATAAAAGTGATTCTGGAGATAAATCTTTAAAAGATATCAAAGAATAACAGGAAAGTAAAATTAATATCCTGAATATCCTTCACAACGTTTCAACACCAGGAAACAAGTCTAACCTTTATTTTTCAGAAAAATATTTGTGACTTTTTTTACAGACAACTTTCACTTTGTTCTAGAATTCATATCTCTGGCTGTCTGGGCACACGGAGGCAATTCTAAACACAACACTTTTGACAAAATCTTGTCTAATAATTTTATCATAGAAAGAATGTAAAAGTGAACTGTAAATCCACTCATCTCTAACATCCATTTATGACATGGACAGTCTCGGCTGTGAAAAGTTTAGATAGAAAGAAGCAATAAGATGGTGTTTATAGTTAAGTATTATTGATACACTCAATATTCAAATACTCCGCCTACATCTTAATATATTAATTAGTTTGAACATAAATTTCCTAACCATATCTTTAGAAATATTTACAGCTCAGTGCTGTGTGGTAGTGAAAAATTTCCATCCTCACTCAGCACTTTAGAAAAAAAGATGGAACATCTCCCAAGGTTTTCTTGAGCATCAACTGGACAAGAAATGCTACAGCAATCCAAAGCCACAGACTGCTGGCTCAGGATTTAGGAATTATCATATTGAACAGTTTACTGGATGAATGAACATCCTAGTATCTGTGAGATATAATGCTGAACATAGAGATACTGCAACCAGGATCTTTGCAGGAGCTTGAGAATATTGCTTTGTCCTAAGAAGGACTGATGATGTATATAAAAATTAAGTTAGCAATATATGACCAAGTGCTGACTCCAACTGAAACAACATATTTTCCCTGGGCTGTACTGAGTGCAATGCAAGAATTATAAGTCCCACCCAGAAAATTTACCTACATAAAAGTTCTAGATCAATTCATAAGCAAGTAACTTTCTACTAAAGAAAAAGAACCAAAACCCAAAAAATCCTGTGTATTCTAGAAAGAGACATTCTTGAGATTTTAAGAATAGGCAAACTGGACTTTCTTCAGATCCTATAGCATTCTGAGATGTATCAGGATGACAGCTAAGTTTCTGTAGATTTCATACTGTTCTTCCCTTGCAAGCTGTTCAGTCTTACTGCAGAAGCTTCCAAAATGACAGGTTTTAGAAATAAACATTCTCAGGTGTCTGCTTGCATGATTCATCCTTTCCCATAAATATTTCAAGAACTAAACCTGACTACTGGAACAAATTAAAGTTTGAGCATTAATATACAAAAAATATAAATCAAGAGAATGGACATATAACCACCGCTGTTGCTTTGTTTGTTTGAAATCAAACAATAGGTTAGCCAAGGATTTTATTTCTGCTATGTAACTGGGACAAGAGTTTCAATTAGCTATCAGAAGGAAGTTAGGAGATTAGTCTCTTTTGCAGTATAAGGTTTGTTTGCTGCAATTCCTACTTCTAAGTTGCATGTGAGATGATGATGTGCTTTTGAAAAAGTCACTGCCTTTTTTTTTTTAATAGATGTGTGAGGTGGAAACCTAGGAAAAAGTCTCACACTGAATCCACTTTGAATTCTTGTTAATATTTTTCTTCACTAAAATAATACTAATTAAACTATAAGAGGTCAGGAAATTAATGTTTAGAAATAGAAAAGGTGATTATCATAACTGTAAAGACTCCACCATATCATTATAATGAATAGTGAAGAATTTAAAGAACACCATTGAACAACATAAAATATAAAATATTTTAAAATATAAAAATATAAAGGTGAAAACAAAGATCACGTGATTCACTTTAGAATTAGGCAGAGCACTTGGAAGGAAAATCAATTAGGTTGATCTACAGAACAAGTCACACCTTCTAGTCTACAAAAGCAGTAAAGGTAAAATCCAAGACAGGACAACTCAAACTGTGCCCAGCTCCACAACCAGACCTAAAAGAAACAGTCCTAAGTGGCAAATATGATATCATGAACACCACTTCCATAAGAGAGAAACTGTATGTTTTTAATTATAAGTATAAATCCCTAACCAAAATGCAATCTTTGCAAAAGATTCCAAGAGACAGAAGGGAATTGCAACATGGTAGAGGTATGGGAAAAGACAAAGACAACAATAGGTAGGTTAGCTTCAATAAATCATCCTTCAACGTGGAATACTTCACAAGGACTGTGGATATTGACCTTAGATTTATTTTCTAGTAGGATACTATAGCAGCCTCTTTAGCTTTATCACACAGTCCAATTAGCCATCTAGGAAGGGAAAGAAGTTTTAAGTCAGTCACCTTCAATATAGTCAAAGAGTAGAAAAGAATCAGTGTCAGAAGCACTGAAATAAGTAGTTAAGATTTTGTATTAATTTCTGACATCCTGCGTTAATTGCTATCCACGTGTGTAAGACTAAAATGTGCTACAATATCACAATGGCAGTTTTTTGGTTTCATTTTGCTTTGAGGCAATAAATGGAGAAAACACAAATCATCAAATTCTTGACTCAGTGCGCCAATTCAAAAACTACAGTAACTTCCATAATAGATGGCATGTGGTCAAAGCTATCAATATCTCTCAGGATCATGGTTCTTTTTAACTGCTCCCAATTTAATCTCATAACTCCCAGGTTATTACTTTACTGTAGTTATGTTGCTACCTTGGTCCCTTGATAAAATACTTAATTGTAATATTTCACAGGAAATGTAGTACTAAAAAGTTTTGCAACTGAATTATGGAGGAAAAAAATCCTGAATATATTGAGTCCTTTTTTCCTCATTTTCCTATTAGGCTTACTTAATAAACTACTAAATATAGCTACTGAACACTAGTTCCAGAAAAAAAAAAAAAAA
>VZRH01007423.1:326678-347347 GCA_013397555.1 Urocynchramus pylzowi
AAAAAAAAAACCACCTTGCAGCAGCAATGTGATGTTACCAACTTTAAGGAGAAATACTCTACTACTTTGTATTTTGCTTTGTCCACTTCACATACATCACCAGGATCTGTAATTCCCCATAATAATACTCTACATATTATAAAAGGGAAGAAATTAAAGGAATCCATGTTTGTGACACCATTGTTTATGGTAGCACTCCTGATTTCCTATTTACTAAGTATTATTTTGTATTTGTGCTTGTATCTTATTTTCATTTTTCTATCAATTTTTCCATCAGTAAGATTTAACTAGCAGTGATTTTACAGACTTCCAATAACAATTTTATTTTCAAATTGCTGCCCTTGCTATGCTAAAACAAATAGCTGCTATTATCCTACAGTCTTCATTTGCCTCTTACTTATTCTGAGCAGCAACAAAGTAGATATTCCTTTTATTATTTATAACTTCTGGACATTCATGCCTTTACATATTTTTGTTTAGAGCATAATATGTATGCTATTATGTAACTGAGTATCAATTTCTAAATGACTCCTATTACAACATATTTTAAGAAATTAATGAGTTAATATATCAAAAAATACATATACAAGTCCACATATAAATTAATGTTTCTCTCCCCCATCTTTGCCTTGTCTTATATACACAGTAAAAAAAAAAATCTCTTTTCTGATCTAGATTTTCAGTAGTATAATTTAAGAGTTCAAGCTTCAGCAGCCATTGCACAGATTTTATAATCTTCTTTTCCCTTCAATGTTTTTACCCAGATCATTCTGATTACTGAAATCGCTAGAAATATTAGTGGATGATACACACAGGCTTATATCCAAAATATTGAAGCTGAAAAGGTAATTTTCCAACATGAAGGGTTTCTGGAACATCAGAAAAACAATTCCCAGACACATCCAGCTTTTTATGTGCATCAATGAAATCTTCATACGATGCACTGGAGCATTTCACCTTTTTTTTTTTTAAATCAGTTTTTCACAGAGCTCCAATTTTCAAACAGAATTATGACAAAGCTATAATGAGAGCTAGTTCCATATGAACACCATGAGCACAGTCTAGTGTGTATTCTATTGTAATTAAGAGCAGTGATTCAATACCTATTGCTACTGGCTGGGTATCATAGCAACCTTGTGTCACTGACTACTGCTGGAAAACTGTTCAGCACTAGCAAGACCATGCTTCGGGAAAATCTACAATGACGCTACAGATTGTCAACATCTGTGGGGGTTGTTACTGGGAGAACAACAAAGAAACCTGCTCTAAAAAAACCCTATACTTAGAAAATTGACAGGGATTCTACAGTAGCAGTACAAAAAGAAAAAAAAAAAAGCAAAGAGGAAGGAAAGAACATTTTTTTTATTAGTTACACAACTTATGCACCCACATCCTAACATCTAGCCCTATAAATAGGGTTGCAATAATGCTGCATCATCACACTGTTTATGTATATCCACAAAGTACTGTCTTTTACTTTTTAACCAAACACAAGCGTCATTCACCACCAACATTAATCTGGAAATAAAACAGCCTCACTTTCAAAATAATATTTAAACTTTCACAAATGAACTCTAGATAGTCTTGTACAAATCTGAAAAAAAAAAAAGAAAACAGGTTACTATGAACAAGAATCCAATATTGATTTTTCTGCGGTGCAGTAAAGCATCTCCATTCTATTTGGCTGCTGTCAAAGCCACTCTTTAACAGCTGGAGTCAAATTGCACTATTTACAGCAAGAGCCCTTGTCAAGTGGACCATAAGTAGTCTAACAATATACTATTCAAATGGCACTTTGCCACACAAATTGCTGACTTGATGAATACCCTATGTCAATGACTAAGGCCAATATAAAAGTTTCATTTTTATGAGAGGTTTTACATTCACGCATTAAGTAAAACTTTCTTGAAGAACTATTGAGCTATATACTGTGGGTCTTTTGACATTAAAAATAATTTAAATCTGTTTAAATACATCAAGGGGATTTGACAACATTAATATGGATCTTGTGTTAACTGCATTTGTCACAGTCATCTGTTATTGATACTCCCACCGGCACGTGCAGCACACTAAAAGAATTAAAATGGTCAAAACACCATGAAATCAAAACATTCTGATTTTGTATCCATGATGGAAAAAGTTTTGAAAGAAAGCCTTTGGAGCTGGACTACTATGTGAGGATATTTATCTTTTTTAGGATGGAGGAAAGAGAGACCATTATTTTGAAAACATTATTTCATCTTAAATATAATATGAATGGTAAAACAATGTACTAACTGCACGAATAAATGCTGAATTTTACTTGCAATCTTCATGTGGATCACTCATTGTACAAAAGGATCACTCTCAAGTACAATACCAACAGGACAGAATAGCTACCCACTCATTTTTCCTGTCAGATAAATTTTCTGAAATTCAGTTCATGCTAAAATTGATGATGGGATTTTTTGATAGAAAAGTTATTAACAATTTAGTATGTTGTTAAATTTCTAATACACAATTTGCCAAAGAAGAAAATTGATAATGAAACACTCATTCTATATTAAAACCCTCTGATAATCCGAAAATTTTGTGATATTTTTACGTGTGTAGTAATTATATGCTTTAATTAATAGGGCATGGAATGTTGAAGTCTGATAACCTCAGTCCTCTCACTAATTACATGGGATCTGAATTTCTAGAATATTTCAAGATGCTAAAATACAATGATGCAAAAGAGTCAATAGAGCACTTTTTGAAAAACCTAATAAAATTTTTTTTCTGCACAAAACTTAAGAAAAACAGCAGAATTCAGAACAAGCCTTTAATCTAGCAATAACAGAACAGTGCTAAAAAAAGTGCCGAGTTCCACACTCCTTTTGTGTAGCCAGCACTGGGCTTCTGCAATAGCTTTAAGCGGACTTCCATTGTTAGTTTTTTCCCAGGTTCAGCTACACTAAATACATTTAGGCTCCAACATCTCCCACACCAATCTACAGAACCCTCTGCAATGCAGATGCAAGAGGGAAGAAGCTCTGAATGTACTGAATGACACATGTTTGAGGAAAGAAAAGTGCTTTCCCAAGTACAGAACTTAATTTATTATGAATTTTGACAAACCTAACAGGTCTGCAGTGACAAAAAAGAACATGAAACTAAAAAAAAACATTTTGACAGAAAAAGTCTAAGAGATATCAATAGTATTCTTAATAAGTTTGCATTTGAACAAGACAATGAGCAATATTTAAACAAATATAAAATATTATTTTGACAAATCAGAGCAGACAAGATGTATATCAAATCCGAAAAAGCACTACAAATTACTACATTTCCACAGTTTCCTGTTATATTTCTCCCAATTTAAGATCATGATAATTCCTAAAGCATGTTAAACTCCACACTTTAAAGTCTACAAAAAACTCTTCTCCCATATTCCATAATCAGCACATTTTCTTTCCTCCCACCTTGTTAAATCCACGCAATTTTAAATTTAACAGACATACCTAAAACTACTTACCAAAGAACTACCAAAACTTTTTTCTTTTGTTCCTATTTAAGAAGGCAAGAAGAAACTATTCCTTTTAGCAAACTAACAGGGAGATCAGATTCTGTGTCAATGGCCAACTAGTGCACCATCTGCCCCACAACATGCTCAGCAGGATTACACGCTAATAAGACTTTTCAGAAAATGGGATCAAAAAGAACTTTAGAAATCAGACTATGGTTAGTAAAAGGTTAAAGAAAAATATTAAGAGTTAAACTACAATCATTAGAAACTCAATGTTATATGTAAATTTGAAGATACACTGAAGAAAAGAACATGAAATTCCAGAGTGAGGACTTGGATCAAGCTGTACTTTATCAGTTTTGAAATAGCTGCTACTTCATCTCCTATAATTAATAAAGCCACAATAAAGGCCAGAGACCATTCTGAAGGCTGTTTCTATGTGCCATTGAGGGAAAGCATTTTTTACTCTCAATACTTGTGGCAAAATACTTTCGATGTACATTGAGGGTTGAGGAATAGCAGACATCTGTTTATCGCAGAGAACAGAATTCCCAAACCCCATTAATTAAAAAGTGGTAAGCAAGAACAAACAACATAAAATCCCTATTCTTAAGATACAGTCTAATCAAGAGTTCAGTGAATATATTACCTCCTGATGCATAAATAGGGTTTAAGAAAATAGTTTTGTACCATTTTTTCCCTACATGAAAAAGGCAATATCCATCTCATTGAATTTGAGATTGTATTAAATTAGAAACATTTATAATTATCAGTTTTAAAATTAGCAAATACTTACTATATTCATTTTTAAATATCTACAAAAAACTGAAAAGTATAGATTTATCTAGGCCACAATAAAATAGAGTGACTATTACATTTTTAATCTTACTTCTCGTGATTTGATGTCTCAGTACTCATTTTCTCAGTTTTAACACCAAATTAACACTACTTTGAGCATATTATTTGCTTCTATTACTTATTCAAAACAAAAAGAAGGAGCACATCATCTCCATCAGTCTCAATTAGCTGGCTTAATGATTTTGGTAAGAAAGTATTTCTAGATAAAGCTAAATACAAATCTCTCCCTGGCCAAATCTTTCCTGAAGATGATCATAACTATTTGCAGCCCAGTACCTCACACGAGTATTACCATCTTCTTTTTAACCAATAATGTGCCAAATTTAATCACACTAATAAAAGCATAAGGCACTTGCAGTCTATTCTGTGATGATGCTAAGAGAAAACACACACCCAATAAAAACCATCTCTGAATGACAAGAGGGATCTGTGGTCTCATTAGAAGAGCAATAAGAGAAAGACCAACAGCATGGGATCACTCTGTCCTTGTTCTCCAGACATACACATTTGAAGGGGTGTAAGGTGCATTCAGGTGTTCTCAGGGTACTACTGACAGGTGCAGACACAAGCTAGAGGCATGAGGAAATCAGATCTAAATACAGGTAAGGTCTGAGAAAATCCTTTTGAGATTAGCTACTAATGACCTTACATAAGGCCCTCTGCCAATTTTCCTCATTTATCTATGAAACAGGGTTGAAGGCATAAAAACTGGGCCAGCCAGAAGAAGACTTTATAAACTTAAAATCAAGCCACCATCCCATTTACTCATCAGTGGGTGATAGGGTAAAGAATTGGAATCACCACTAATTGCTCTGGAAAAATGCTCTAGTCTTCACTCTTACCTTATCTGAAGATTTGTCTGTATGAGCAGGATGAGGGCTCATGCCATGCTTATATGAGCTGGCATGTTTGTATCCAGAATTCTTGTTCCATTTTGACTCCTGAGACACAGGAATTAGGGCACCTGCCACTAAGTTTTCTGAATGTTCAATGGCAGTAAGAATTGTTCTTGCTGTGTCACCGGTTTCATGTCGTTCCAGTGTGCCTAGAGAAACACAACAGAAGTTGTAACTTTTTCAATGAGCTATACTATCACATCTCTATCATAGTATTAATATAGTGTACGACATGTGAGCAAAAAAATCACAAAATATTTACAGATGAGGCAAATAGCTCCTCTTTTTATAATTAAAAATATATTCTACACAATTACTATAAAAAAATAAAGACTAACTTCTTAAGAAATCACTGCAGCAAATAACTTTGTTTCAGACCACAAGCAGCTCCAGATATTTTATACATGTGGAGTGAGATGCAGTTTTCAAAGGGAGCCAGAGATATTCACAAAAATATCACCTGCCCTAACTGCTCAAAACAGTAATTTGTTTTCTCCTCACAAACCCCTCCCAGAGCATCAATATCATTAACAGTGCAAACAACAACACATTTATGTAATATTTTAGTGCTGTCCTCTAGTGTTCTGGATTACAAATAGCAAGAGATAGCTCAATTTTTTTTCATTCCATTCCTAAAAACTGTTATACACAGAGAAGGCTTATGCATGACTATACATGTAGCTTAGCCTTTAGGGATATGAATGTGATGTTTCAGAGACTATTTCATCACTTGTGTGACTCTCCGGAATCTAAATCCTCTAGATGTTATAGCCAGTTACATTACTTTAGTAAAAATTCTATCTAGTAATAACTTTAGTAATACTATTTTAATTATAACTAACATTAAAAATACCAAAACTGAGCTTATACGTATTTGAAATGAGCTACTATTATATACTACACATTTCCTATAGGAATTAAAAGAAATCGCTGAAATGGCATGTTTCCCATAAATATCAGAGATAAAATACATCTGAAGAGTTTTTCAAGTATTAAATATCAGCTAGAAAATGAAATGTTTTTCCCTTAAGTTTGAATTCTTTCTACCCTCAAGTAATACAACATGAATTTTCCCTTTCACTGCTACAAGAAAAAAATGTGTAACATTGAAGTTCTATCAGTAACACCTGCTAAAAATATTGGACTGGGATTGAGGGATCTCATACAATAAGTGTTTGCGTGTATATGTATGTATAAAATCTCTTTATCTGAAATTATTTCTCTGAAACTCATCCATTTCTTTTCACTGCAGTATCATCTCCACTACTCATACAACAAAGTCTTTGAATTCAGAGCAGAAGAAAATAGGCACCTGATTCTTTGTCCTCTACAAAAATCAGCTGAACACCAGAGATTAATGTAATATTACACTGAAAGAAATAAGAATCAGCCTCAATTGTTTTTAACGTGCCATTTTCTTAATTCCTCCCCAGGACTTGCAGCCAGTGCCAGTGACCACTACAGAGCAGGATGGTTACTGAAAGGAAAGGAAGATGCCCAAAAGGTCTTCATAGTTAGACTGTCTACAAAGCTCCCAAGCACCGACACATTTCTGGAAGACAAAGACCATGTTTATAGATGCCAACAAGGGATAATTGCACAGTTCACACTGGAACATGAGCAAACATTCTTACAAGTACTACAGCACTTGCAAAGTGAAGAAGTTTGGAAATAATACAGTTACTCAGCTAATATTATTTTGGCTTCTTAATATATTACAGTAGCCTTTCAAACTATAAACATGTCACAGAACTATGTGGATTATCCAGAGCACAATATGAGCAAAATTCAAATAAATAATTTTCTTCCTACTTTTAAGTGGAGGGGCTGAAGCTTTCTCTATCCCCTCCTGTGGCAAGTCACAGTGAAGATTTGCATGCAAGTATATACGCACATATATTAAACCTTGTTTCCTGTAACACTTTTTTCAGTGCAATTCACTGCTGGAGTCCTCAAGACTATCTTAATATCCCTGTGAAATTACCAGGTCTCTACATGTTCCTTTTAAGAGAAATTACAGTAAGTTTTTTATAAATCCAAGACTTTTGGGGGCATGGTACGAAATTTCAACAACCTGACTATGCATAGTCTTTGGTATTAGACAGAACTTCCAAACATGTCTTGGTAGCTCCAGATGCATATCAGTGCTTCAGTAACAGTCATCCAGAGTCAGACCATTCTGTGGGATAATCTAGTGGATATATAATAGAATACAATTTAGTTAAGGCTATCATACTACAGACTTGGGTTATTTTCCATCTATCAGAGCTTTTCTCTGGCAACAGCTTCAGAGCCAATTTTTCAACTTCTGGTTGAAGAAAAAAATTTTAGTTGACAGAAGAAGAAACATACCAGAAGCAGTAAAAGGTACAGAAAATCTGACAGCAGAATTTAACCTTGGGAGGCAATGGCCTGAATAGAATATACAGGTATTCTCAATGTACATTAAAGCAAATTCATGTTTTCTATATTTAACACACATCTTATTTTAAACAGATGACAGATCTGCTTCTATATATTATAGACTTACCAGATGCAAAATGAGAAGCCACCAACAGGCTGTTGGGTTACTGAACATTTCTGCTGCTAACAAACTCTTCTCTAAGTGCATCAGAACAATGCCATTGCAAGCATACAATTTTTGAGTAGTTTGGAGAAGAGAAAATTAACATCTTATCAACTGAAAAAAGCCCTTCTGGGTTTACACTAAGCAAGAAATAGGGCTTGGCTTCTCACATAGAGAACTTACAATTGGTTTGTTTTTTTAATTTTCATTTTTAAAGCACATTTATAGAGAGGAACATTGAATAGCAAATGTCCTGGACAACCAGCTTGTTTTCTTACTAATAGAACATTATGACACCCTAAAATCAATTTGAAAAACTCCTGTTACATCTTCAAATCATTTCTAGATCTCTCATAACAGCTATCTCAAATCCCTTTTTACTAGCACCTTCCAAAGGATGTCTAGTTTCTTAAAAAAAACCCATCCTTTCTTGCATATACTACCCAATCCTGCTCCCTATTATGAACATCTGTATGTACACATTTGTGTGTACAGCTGGAGCTGCAATAAAATGCCACAAAGTGCATAGGAAATTGTGTGATCATGAAAGTGTTATTTATATTATATGCTTAACTTTACTCTTCTGAATAGCCCAAAATACTGATTTACAGAGCAAATAGTTGGCAGAGACAAAATAAAGGAAGAGACCTATATTCTGTGATGCCTGAATACATCTGAGAAACAAACAGGGAGGATGAGGTGAAAGGATTTAGAAACCTGTATATATGACAAAGACTTTCTGACCACTGCAAATAGATAAAATAATACTGGGGCAGGATTATTATTGTTCAGAAACTGTTATTGGTTAGGAATATGCTTAAAGGAAAATGAAAATAAAAAAGAATAAGAAAAGACAAAGCTTGTTGATGAGAGTACAGGAAAGAGGACAGAAATAAAAATCATTCTCAAACCTGAGGTATTTAAATATGAATAAGCCTAAAAGATTTTGATTGAAGAGCATAAAATAACAATGGATGAACAGGAAGAGATAGGGGTGTCTACACAGCAGCAACACCACTGCTATGACCCCCTACTATACATACAAAATACAGGAAAAGGAAGTCTTTATCTCTCTAAAGCTGTGACCATGGCAACCAAGTCTCGGGAACAGACAAGAGTGGAGTATTTCAATTCTCCTGGGCAGCACTGGACCACCAGATGTGACTGGCTAGAGACTGCTACAACATCTTATTCTTCCTGTGGACCAAGTACTACAAATTGTGTCTCTTGGTGTTAGTGCTGTCCACACAGCTCTCTGAGTTCTGCATACTGAAGGATGCATTTTTACTGGAGAGGTCACGCAAATCTCCCTGCCTCAAGACTAGGTATTCACTGCCATCACATGACCTGTCATATCATCAGTCTCCAGTGCTCTCTGTGTTTGCTGTCACAGCTAAAGTATCGAAAATCCTCAATAATGCACTGCTGCTGTGACCTAGTAACTCAGATGACTCTTACAGCATAACAGTACCCTGTGAATGACAAATTATTTCAGAATTGATTTTATTTAAAAACAGCATGTGGTTGAGAACAAATCCTTTACTAGCAGTCAAAACAGAAAACTCAGCATTCAGAACAAGTACCATCTGTAACATTAGTTGGTTTATTTTCTGTTAAGATAATCTTTTCTATAAATACCTATTTCACCTGAGAAAACCCCTCCCCCCAACACACTTTCTTCTATGATGGTAGAGTAAGGCATACAGAAATTTTATGTTCCTTGCTACAAAAATTCTTGAATTTTACAATACTACAATCTTGCTCCAAGACAGTTGGCAAGCACTTTGCTTGAAAAATTTCTCCTTGCTGCTAGTGTTGCTATTCCAATATCAAGTGGCCCAAAACAGATGGAACAAACAGTGCATTAAGAATATATATTCCAAACAATACCAAGATAAAAATAAATGCCATCCAGCAAATAGAAATGGGATAGATTACACAAAATCCAGCCTATTAAAATAATCTAATAATATTTTAAAAGCTATTTTACTTTAAGGATAAGATTAAAAATGGAGATGCTCTGTGATATGTCTTTGCAGACCCTCCTTACTCATTTTTGTATTTGGAAGATTTCTGTCATGTCCAACTCTGTGTGTTATTGATATTCTTCAGAATACACATTTTCAGAAAAGCATTAGCAAACTATTGTCAATATCCTTCAGCTGAAAAAAGCAATGATCATCAACACAAAGAAAACCACTGAAATATAACTTATAAAAGTGGTTTATATATGCAGGTAAAAAGAGAAATTCCCCAACACAGCCAGTCCTTACATCAGAATTTCTGATGCAGGCACAAGACCCCAACAGAAAGGACACTCCCCTGTTCTCTCCCTGACTCCATCTAAACTATTCCAAACAGTTAAGGACAATAATCCTTTGAATGAATTGTGCTAAATGTGCTAAAGTAGGCTGAATGGAAGAAGTTACCAACTCTGAACTTAGAAGATATGCAAGTAGTTTCCATCTACTCCTTTATCACAAACTGAAAGATGGAATGAGAATCTGTCCCTTAGTGTCTGGAATGAAATCCCTCCCTGGCATACAGTCTTCTGACTGCACTGCATCATAGCAGTTTTCAGTTACACTTCTTATTTATATATATGTGTGTGTGTATATATATATATGTGTGTGTGTATATATATATATATATATATACACACACACACACAAAATCTTAGTTACTAATAAGAATGAAGATCAATTGTCAACTGGAGGGAACAGATACATACAGCTAAATTCCATACGTGTTCCACCAAGTATACATAAAGTACATAAACATATGTGTGTGCATGCATACATATAAAGATACACTCTTGTATACTGACAAGAGTCAGGTAGCCTCAGCTTCTGCAAAGTGGGGAGAAGATGAGACTGCCCTTTTTTTTTTGCCCTGAGACAGACTTTCCCAAGCTCCACTACCCTTTATTATTATACATCAATAAGAATTTACTGAACGATAACTCTAATTCAGAGAGCTATGAAATATTCAAATACAAGCTACAGACTGACTCGAGGCTTGCACATATAAAATATAAGATGCAATAAAAAAGAGGCAAAGCATTAGTTAAACTTTACCTTAAGACTGACAAATTAAAACAACCAAAAAAAGCCCCAAACCCAAATGCTAAGTTCCACAAGTCATATATATTAATTTTTAAATCTTATTTTGAGATTTGCAGATGTTTAGGCTATGCAAAATTCATTAAAAAAGAAACAAGAAGGTAGTGACCGCTATGACTTTGACCCTACATCATGGCCTCCAGCAGATGAAACACAACGACGGGATTTATCAGGTAGGCCACAATCACCCACTCAGATCTAATTCTGACCAATGACCTGAAGAGAAAAGAGAACAATGGAGAGACAGGGAAAATGAAAAAGGTATCAAAAAGAGATTGTAAATCACTAAATTTTACAAGGACAAAAATATCACAAAAATGTAATTATTCTTGGTTCCGCAATTATCTAGGAATAAATCTTAGTAAAGTAAAGGCCAAATTTACTTTGTTAGAATTCTAAATTTCATTAAAATTATACAACTTATTTTCTCACAGCCACCTGATGAAATCTAAGCCTTAACTTTCTAAACAGTTTAATCCCTAATGTCTGTATGGGATGAGAAAAGTTGTCAGACATACTAAATAAAGGTCTACTTAGGAAAAAAAAAGCCAACCAAACAAACCAAACCCAACCCCTCACATTCTTCAACTCATGTGATATGTGCTGTTTACTATGGGTTTAGAAGTCTCACTATTGGCACCAATTATAAAAACATTGGAGCATATATAACTGCATAAAATTATCTTTAAACAGTGTCCGAAAACCTTTCAGCATTTTTGACCATCAATATGATCAAAGGCTTGATCCAAAACATCATATCTACAGAATAATTTCATTTTCTCTATAGCAGGTGCACTTCTGAAACTGCAGAGGTTTTATGCAACATTTAAATTTATCGATGTGGCATTAACACAAGAATTACTTTCCGAGTATTTCTGAACTCTTTTCTATTTTTCATAAAGTTTTTATGATCATACAGATGGATTTAACTAATGTTAGACACTGCATGTTTTATTAGGGCTGACAAACTCATTAAAAGCCTGGTTTATTTTATTGATACCTATATAGCTTTCAAACGCTTGAGATAAAATTTTCTATGCTTGAAAGCTATCTTAAGGTGGTATGATTTTTTTTTCCTTTCTCAGCAGAAGTATCTCAATCCTTCTTGCTAAAGTCATGGAACACAAGCGTTTCAGAAAAACTTCATGCCTTAAAGTATGGACTCAAAGCTGAACATTCACCTTTCATGAGCTGAACCTCCAAGCTGAAGCCTTGCTCCCACCACAGTGACAGCATTGCTTGAAACACCGTTGCTTTTCCTGCTTGCTCCAGCAGGAGAGGTCCCTACAGACCAATCCACACGGTGATTGTTTCATTACAGTGAATGGACACTCTACCAAAAACCCTGAGATAAATCTATCAGTATCACCCTGGTGCTACATTTGCAAAAACAGGTGGAAATAGCAAAGGAAACCTCTGAATTGAGGTAGCAGGTACTTCTATGTACACTCTCTGGTATACTCAATACATCAAAAAATGGAGGGGTTTAAAGTTATATAACAGCTAGAATGTTCTCAGAATAATTCTGTATAAAACTGTCATTCTTAGGATTTCTGGTTTGTTTAGATGCAGATGTTAGAAGCCAAGACAACTGTAATGCTTCTACACTTATAAAGAAAATGGCAGAACTATTGTTACTAAGCACACAGATACTGTGATAATGAACATGTCAAAATACAAGGAAAAGTATTCTATTCAGAAAAGGATTCAGGTAGAGACAAACAGGGAAAGTGATACACGAATAGTGTGGATAAAACAAAATATTTAGTTATTGTCTACCAATTACTGATGATTTTTGGTAGACAATAACTAAATATTTTGTTTTATCCACACTATTCGTGTATCACTTTCCTAATCCACTTTTCTAATAAGGATTGTAAGCAGAGTTAGTTTTGACTATTCAGGAGATCTGACTTCAAAAATATTTTTAGGCATATGTTTCAATTTTTTTTTTCACGCTGGAGCTAGTAGCATTTAAGACAGCTCTGAAAATTTGCACTCCCTGGGGGAGTGTTGCCCTGTTCTTTTGAGTTTCTCTAAGCCTTCAGATGTTTACATTCTTGTAATGGAGTTTCTCACACACTTTCATGTAAATAATAATTGTTTTGCATTCTTCTCTGTGGGAGGAGAATTTTGATGGACTGTTAGTTTGACCAGTGTGGTTGGAGAGGTGGAAAAGTCATTCTCCAATCCACTGTCACTTTTGGAATTCTATAAATGTTGAAGTCTGAAAAATAAAGGACTCTCTTCCTATTCCTGTTCAAATGCTGGAACACCTTGAGTGAGTTTTATTACTACTTCTTGTCGCGACGGTGACAGGGGAGTATGAAAAAACCACAACATAGCCAGTGTAAAGCTAAATATGTAGTATGAGAACTGAAAAATAGATTGAAGCTTCATTAAGTGATGGTATTCTATCTTTAAATCCAAACAAAGCATACCCTTAACAAAACTGAGCAAGGCTTGCAAGGCAAAATAAAGTAACAGGAAATTAGTAAATTATTCATTCTGCAAGTATTATGAACTTCAGTGAATAAAATTCACTTTAAACTCATACTAATTGAAAAACAATTTATCACTGATAAATGAAGATTATTAACTCTGTGCAAGAAAGATTGCTATTTAAAGCCCACCCATTCATTCCTCACTCAATACACATTGGATCTAAAGGCAGCTTGGTAGACATGTTGCCATATGCTGTACACAGCAAGCAAAAATCCTTTGATCATTTTATTACTGTATCTTATTGTAATGATATTTACTTTTCTAAAAAAAGCAAAGATACCAACTGATTAGGAAAATACAAAAGCAATACAGATAACAGCTAATTTCCCTATTGAAGGTGTTTTCAAGTGGTGGCTATTGGAAGAAATATTCTGCACTTTAATTAGAACAAAATTTGTTATTGATTTTCATATTTGTCTTCTAGCACACAAGTTTGGAGAATATCCTGTACACATACAATATTAATATTCCAAATGTATGATAAGATCAATATTCATTGTCATGGAAAGATATTCCACTGTAATGGAAAGTTGCCATATCCATATATTAAAATTTAGGTAAAATACATTAAACTACACAGATATTAATTCATGGCCTCTGTATTGTTTTCTATATCACTACCCACACGCAGGTGCAATATCAACATTCAAACTTAGAATAATGTCACTTTGCTCTGTAAATCAAGGGAATAAATGATATAAATAAATTTATCTAATTCTAGTCCTGTAAGAGCAACAAGCAGTTATCTTTTTCCTTTTTATCCCCCACCTTTTTTAGACTTGTCTTGTAGTCAGCAAGAAAGAGATACAGACTTAAATCACACTTGAAGTCAACTATATTCCTGGTATTTAACATTTCAGTTTGAGCTGTGCTGAAAACCTATTTATTTAGAATATATGTAGACAGTTGTACTCAAAACTTCCCAGTGATTGCATAAAATAAGGTCATCTTCGTAAATCTCACTAAAAGAGAATACAACAAGTTGTATACAAAGTAGCACTGGTATAGAGTTTACATGAGGACAGTTTCTTCTGCCTCATAAAGTGATAATTATGAAACCCTGTTGAGACAAACCTTTTTAGGGCCTTTGGAATGCCTTCTGTACAAGTGTGTCCATTTCTGTCACAGGAAACTGGACAATGAACCATTACGCACAATGAAATATTCCATCTGCTCTAGGGGCCACCCTAGTAATTACCTGATGGGAGAACCATTCTAGAGTCAAAGTGGTTCTAAGTATCTAAACTGTTCTAAAGTCACCTGTCAAATTCAACAGAATTATTGCTGACTCTACAACAGTGTAAATACTGAAATATTCATAGAAATTTCTTAATCCACAGCCTGAAATTCTAAACAGACTGGCTGTTTTCCCAGCTATCCATTACCTTTTGCACAGGAACACTGTTCAGATTCATTTTTTTAACTGCAAACAGTGATATATGAGTCTGACACAATACTCCACTGACTTTAACTTAGAGGCAAAGCCTAAGTCATGAAGTTAACTGCATAGCCAGAAGAAATACACTTTTTGACTGTAGAAGCAATAAAAGCTATCTTATGTTCCTTCCCATAATGGAATTCAAGCACAAGGCTATCACTCAGATTTTATCCTATTTAACTGAGTTAGGGAACATGTTCAGAGTTAACTATGTAGGCAAATGGGACTACATCTGGTTGCCCATTTATTTGCCAACAGATGAAATCCTAATGAAAGGTGCTGTGCTCCTGCAGAGGTGTCTCAGTGATGCTGTGGCACGTGTGACACATCTGAACAACGCTTTGTCAGCCTGAGTGCCACTGAAATATCTACATAGCTCTTGATCCAGGTCAGGCCAATTTCAAGGATCAGCGCCACGACCTCTAGTGTTCCGCTGCAATACAGATGCAATTCAACATTAAAGCAACTACAGTATATCCTACTAGGCTTTCTCAGGTATTGACCCTAGATAGCACCTTTTAGTCAGCAATGCATAACAGGAGCAACAACAAAAAAGATTTGTTAATTGCTACTGCAGAGCAAATAACAGCATCTATTCCTGTGTGAGGTGGTGACTGTGGCACACATTCTTCCGTGATACTTGCAACGAAAGACACACTTTTAGCCATCTGTATCATGGCTGAACATGTAATATGCATGAGCAGTGATATCAATTTTATTTCCTCTTTAATCTTGAAACAGGCAATGGTTTTATGAGTAAAGGAGGGACAGTTCAAATATACTCTGATTTTTCCTGTTTTGTCTAAAGCAAACAGTGTAGATAGCGTGTTGTAATAGCCTGTAAAATGAATTGTGATCTCAGGACTCAATAAAATTGGGTTTTGATACAGTTTTAACATGCTGTGCATTTCAGTGGCTCTGGACTCAATGCACCTTCCTCCTCTCAGGATACACAGCTCTGAATTGCCTGGACACACATAGTATCCAATGCCATTATAACCCCTAATAGTCCTGTTCATCCAAGCTCAAATTAGTACATTTATTACCCACGTGAATCAGCATTGCATTCTCAAATCACCTGGAAATCTACAGTTTAACCTGAAAACACTCACCATTAGTTTTGCTGACTACACAGTTATGAGCTTTGCAATTATCTTCCCCTATTAACTGATTATCAATTAAATCAAAAGATTTCAGATAATGAATTTTTGGAAGAAAGCGTAACTTTGTGCTCCAGCTTGGGACAGTTTAGACTGAAAACTTCAGTCTTTTCAATAAGTTTGGTTTTTATTTATAGCTCCCAAGAGTATTCTACTCAATTCACTGCCATGTCAGCTAAACTTCTGATTATCAGGATGGAACTTAAGCCATTCTATTTTACTAGTGGCATACCTTGAACTGTAAGAAAATTCTTTTTTCTTGCTTACATCAACATTGAAACTTTCCTATTCATATAATCAATGTGTTAGTACTTCTACTAACGTTTTGGACTTCTGTAAATAACACCATGTGACAGACAAATCTTCAGGAAAGTGACCAAAACATCAAAACAAATAGGATGACCCCTTTGTGTTATTACCTGTTTCAATTTCCCAAATATAAACTGAATTGTCTTCACATCCAACAATGAGCACATTCTCAAGAGGGTCAAATTTTATCTTCTTCACAGGAAACAGATGCTTTCTAGCATGTAAGAGACATTGTCTCTTCTGGAGGTGTAGAATTGCTACTGAGTGGTCACTGCACACACAGCATACTATACTCTGGTCTTTTAACTGCAAAACAGAAAACTTCTGTTTCAACACTGTAACCACATTTGTAACCACATCACTTTAACTGGCCTAATAAGAGTATTCCAGTGATTTCTTTCCCAGAACATAAAGCATAATTTTTTAAAATGTGTATGTCAGCCAACATCTTCAACTTGTTTTCAGCCGGCTGGCTATGCAACTCATTTCCTGACAGGAAAACATACCTTCATTTTTGTTTTTTCAGTATTTTAACTATAATAATTTAAATTCCATTTATTCACAATATTTAGCATATCAAAGCAGTGATTATATAACCAACTGAACAGTAGCAGTTGTCCTAGAAGAGAAAGTAGAAAAATTACCTTAAAAATTACAAATTGGTATTCATGTGATATAAATTATGTCAGGTCTAAAAAGCCAAGGGTAAGATATTTCTAACAAAAAACTAAATTACAAATTCATTTCATACTATATGGATCTGATATTGCAAAACCTTCCCTACCTGCAAGTAATTTTTGGAATTACAGAGGAATTCCCTCACAGAACAATTCAGCTCTTTAAAGAAGACTGAAACACAAGCCAGGCAGGCATTAAATCCTACTCAGTTTTCAGAATAAAGATGAAAAGGAACCTTACACATATTAAAAACTTTTTTATTGCAAACCATTTTTTGACTACTTTGTTTCAGCATGTAAGTGAACTGTGAGTCATTCATAAGTACCAAATCTGTCTTTGCAGGCTCTCTAGGAGGAAAAATGGAAATCCCAGCCCCACACAATACAGTGTTCAAAAGTTACACAGAACATTCAGTACAGTAAATTTTCACCTAAATTTAACTTCAAAATTCAATTAGAACACAACTTTAAATTACTCTAAATATCATAAAATGCAAAAACATACACACAAAGGATCAAAGATGTGTCAGGAACCAAAATGAAGTATATATATTTTGGACCAACAGAGAAGATTAAAATACTATGTTCAAGCTCCTAGCCTCAGTGATTAAGTTTTTTAAATTTCAGGAGGAGGAGTTAATTAGATTGACATAAGTCGATAATCATGACAAAAATGGTGAATAGAACGTTTAGAGCTTCAGTTTAATATGTCACAAACTCAAAAACTCAACTCCCAGCACTTAAAAGCAACTTTCAAAGACAAAAATTAAGAAAAGGTAAATTAAGCGTAAAGTGGTGTGGGCTAAAGTATGGCGAGATTTCGATTTATTTTCTCTTGTGTATGAATATCTACACACACATACAGATGGGTATATCGAGGCTTTTTGAGACATCATTTATTATGCTTTTACTTACTCTGTAGTGTTCAGGGGATCGCAAGATCTCTGTCACCGCACCAGACTGCAGATTAAACTGCTGTAGGATGCCTCCAGTAAATATATCCCAGCAGATCACCACAGAATCTTGGCCCCCTGATAACAGCCAGCTGGGATCAAATCTTACTGATTTGTCATGTGGATAAAGTAAGCAAGTGACTCTGCTACTGTGACCTTTCAGAATCTTATAAGGTAGATTATCTGAAACAAGATGACAGATTATTTTTGCTCTTTAAGAATAGGAGTTCCATATTTTACAGCAAATTTCCTGAAAGTCAGGATAAATATAACCAGGCTTTACATGGTGTCAAAGAATTTTGGACCTGTTCCCAAAAGGGAGAACAAAGGTCTGCACTTTTAGCTTCACTACTGAGATGTACCCTTTATGTTCCCCTCAGTGGAATGAACTTTTAGACAGCAAATGAAATAGAAAACTGCTAATATAGTGACATGCCACATATCTCACTTCTAGGGGATATCCAATCCCACAGCCATTCCCAGATTCCTACTACTGGAAAGCACCTTGGTAGTACTAAGCTGTGATCCAATAGATCAGCTACAGAGGGAGAAAGACCATCATAATCTTCCATTTTCCTCATTCCATTCCTGACCACTACTTTTCTGAGAATTTTTACAAGGATCACTGGAAGCAAAGTCAAAAATATGAAGTCTTCTGGGCTTGACTGAGATGAATCTGAACAAATTGTTAAAACTTACCTTTAAAAAAAGATATGTTTTCTAAAAGTCTTGCTCTTGCAGTTTCTAAACCCAGTGTTACAAAAATTTTCCCATTTTCACATCCACATACAAGCTTATCAAGATCAGGTATGTACACAGAGGAACTGACACCTGCACTTCCAAATCCATCTTCAGATCCACAAAGTTGATCAATAATGCCCTCTGACATGGAATGATGCTTATCAAAATTATCCTGAAGAGTCCACATGGTTGTAATTGGGATCTCTAGAGGACAGGGCAAGAGAGGATTTTTTTGTTTATGCAAAACAAAATATAAGAACTCAAAATAAACAAAATACACCTTTTCATCTCTTGATCACTTCCCTTATCCTTTCTGCAGTCCAGGGTTGGAAAGTCAGCATTTGCTACTCCTCCTAGCTACAAGCAATCACCACACAATGAATAAATGAGCATTACTTTCTAGTGTAAAAAGTTTTTTGAGAATTTTGATTTTCATGAAAATTGACTCCAAGAAAAAATGGAAAAGATGGTAGTAAGGTGCCAGAAGTGCCAAACCTTTTGGAGAACCATCAAACGTTGACACAGGAACATCAGGAACATGCCACAACGTGATGCGTCCTGAAGATTCACCAGAAAAAAGAACCTTATAGAAAGGCTCCTTTCTTTCATTCATGAAGCCCATGACAAAAGGAAGACTCTGTCAAAAACAACAGTAAGTCAATATTCAGAAAGAAAATTGATAAAATAATGTAATAATTAATTCTAAACGTGAAGGGTTTTTTTTCATCGAAAGCTGTAAAAATACAGAACAAACCATGGTTGATTCCTTATCAGCCATTAAATCCTGCTCAAACCAAGTCTACTCTGCCTGGTACAAATCTCTCAAGGATCACCTTTGCTTTGCAAGTATCCTTGGCTAAACCTACATCCTAAATGGAATAGTAGACCGGGAGGTCTCCCTGGGTTTATAGTTTGACCAGCATAAGGACCAAGTTCAGGCTGAAAAAACAATGCAGTGAAATATTGATAATCTTTGCATCAAAACAAATTCAGTAAAGCTTCAGTCATCACAGCTTGCATGACTACAAATAATGAAGGTAAGAATTACGCTTCTACACAGGTAATAGCCTATAACACCATCATTCAGTCATGAGGTGGTGGAGCATTTCCAAAGAGCAATGAAGCTGCCGAAGGGTGTGGAGCACAATTCTGATGGGGAGCATCTAGGGGAGCTAGGATTGTTTACTCTAGAAAAAAAGGAGGCTCAGGAGAAAGCTTATCACTCTCTACAATTACCTCATATTTTGGATATACTTATTTACAACATTGAAGTTTGAAAATCAGTTTCAAAATAATTAACTGCCCTGTAAAATGGTTTAGTTTGTAGTCTCAAAATGGAGTTCAAAACAGATCATACAGGTGACTTGGCTGTCTCACAAACCTGCTAAAAAAACTATTCAGGCAGTAAGGCAAGCATTAAAGCAAAAATATTTAAAAAGAGCAGGTCGTTATTTTTTAAAAAGCATATATTTGGGGGGAAGGATATGTGAATTTCCTACCACAGCCATAACCCTATTATTTGCTAAGCCATGTGTTTTGGCTATTTCTTTTCCCTCACCTTTCCTGACCTTTTGCCATCCTTCAGCAGTTATCATATCTGATTTTTAGATCACAGCATTTGGGGAAAAGCTGAATGGCTTATGTTATTTCCCTTCAACTGAAAATTAAATCTGTCAGGCTTCACAGGATTATGCAACAAACATGCTTTCTAAAAGCCTACATTTGTCAACAGAAAATGCTAGAAAACCTCACATAGGTATATATTTACCAATGTTTCTAGTCAGCTACAAATATAAATTTCTGTAGCATACTTTCAGAAGCTGCTTAACAACCTGCTTGAGCTGTTACACAAACACTCAAACTAAAGCAATTTCAGGCAGGAATTAAATCCAAATCTTCCAACAATTAAAACTTCATTAACAGCATTAGTAATCAGCATTAGTAAAAAAAAAAAAAA
>VZRH01007423.1:347397-364120 GCA_013397555.1 Urocynchramus pylzowi
AAACAAAAAAAAAAAACAGAACCAAAGCTACACAGAATAATTTGTTCTATTTGCTCTGGTTCATTTTTCGCCCAAGTAAGAAGGCCTATCACATATTTTTGCTGCCCTCCATTCCATTCCCCAGCTTCCTAATTATAATGAATTTTCTTCTTCTCAAATCATCTGGGTTTCCTTATTTATTTATTTGTGATCACACAAAGCACAACATAAAAAGTGAGTCAAGATGTATGTTTCCAACACAGCTGTGTCCATTTGAGATACCTGTCTACACAGTAACTTCAAATTTGAAATTGGTGTGACATGCTCTGCTAAATATAAATTCTCAAACAATAGTATAGAGATCAGCTACTTTCTCAGCTTCCTCCTCTCTTCTTATCATTAGAGGCTTCTTCAAGCCAAGACCACAGTTCTGAAGAGAGTCATATGTGTCTCATTTTATGCACTCTGGGTACACCAGAGTCTCCTCACAGTGCAAGAAAGTTCTGCATGTGATTATACCTTTGAAGGCTCAAGCCAACAGTATTCTGGATAAAATGCCACAGATTCAGTCCCCTTCAATTTCAGGTGGCTACACAACCTATTTATGTAGTTACATTGAAACATGCGTACATTCCTTAATAAAACAAGAACTAAGTTACTTGCTTACATTTTGCTCATGGGTTGCCTTTTTTGATTTTGGTTTTATGGCATGGTTGTATTTGTTAGGAGATTTTATTATTTATTTTATTTTTAATATTTTTATAGATTTGAAAGTAGAAGCTTCTAAAAATATTTTAGACCACATCTTTGTTAAAAAATATTTTTCTTTTTGCCAAAATTAAAGAAGCAAGAACCCATTTATCTAGATAGACAGAGGATAAAGGCATTTTTCCACTGTTAAAAAACCCCCTAAATATAGAAAAAAAATGAGACAAAATACGTTATGAGTCTCTTCAAGTTTTTAAGTAACAATTTCAAAATGAAGGAATAAATATGACTCCTTGTTTTTACAGAACAATTAAATCTGTTGATGAATTAATAAGTTCTTTTGGAATTATTCAGATTATTGCAAACATAGATAATAAATAATAATGAATAAGATAATAAATATATACATATATAATATAATATATAGATATATATAAATAATAAATAAGATAATCAATAAACTTTCAAACCCTTATGAATTTACCTTATTTTCCTTCATACCAGTAAAGCTTAGTAAATGAGGATAAACTGTTTCCTTCAGCGCCTTCCCATCAGCAGGGCACATGCTTTTAGAAAGGCCACTGTATAATTAAACAAGAAATTTTAAGCATACAAGCTTTAGAAAGTCATTTTTTTAGAAAGCAGAACAGTAACATCCAAGATTCACAAGTTCAATTAAAGGTAACCAAGTAAGTAATTACAGGAGACTTTTTGAAATCACAGCACCAGCTGCCCAAGTTCTACATGGCTAATCTTATTCCTATATCCCCTGCTGTGTCAAACAAAGACTGAGGGCTGTCAAACTCAGGGTAAATCTTTGAGTGCCAAAGTGGCTTTGTTCTGGTTTTTGATCATTTGCGACATGCAGAGATTTTCCATAGTAACCCTCCCAAAGTTCATCTTGTACCTGAACTTTTTGTGTGAATTTCCCATCTGAGCCCACCTGTTTAGCAGCTGGTAGATGTAACTGTGGCCATCCTCTGTCCAGATGATAAGTCTGTAAGCTGCCAGCACTTCCCCACCAGCAAAGCACTGACCACTCTTACAGAACTCAGTACAAAGCAAGGAGAAATCACAGTAATCATAGACCTAAGTTCAGAAAAACAACAAAACAAACAAATCGTATTGGCAAACTCATTTTAACCTAAACTGGGTTTGGACAAAGAATCCGGAAGTAGAACATGAGATCAACTCTTTGCAGTTGAACAACTATTTTTAAAGCCTAACATGTTTTGATAATAACAAACTAGTGCAAAGTCAGAGTCAAACCATACACTTCAAAGGTAAAGAAACCAACAGTTAAAAAACCCAATCAAAAAGTAGCATTAGGGTCTTACAGTCTCATTATAGAAATTAGTAGAAAACAATGCATGCTACAGATGTTTTTCCATGAAAACTGGAAAATCCATTCCACACATGAACATTCGTTATAAATTCTTTTGTATACAATTTAAGAAGCCCAAGAGACATCCATCTCAAGGATAGTCTACAACTACATTATTTGAAGTTGATCCAGGTATACGGGAAATTTTTTGACCCATTCCTGTACCCACAGAGAAGTTGGAATCATGTATACATGTTAAAATAATCCTGAGTGATTAGTGTAAAAAATTTTGTAGCACTGGAAAAGTACAGATGTTTTTACAATAATTTTCAGTTTAAATACATTGTTTTCTCTAAAACTGTTATTAATTTTTTAATTTTAGTTACTTTATTACAGCTTCAAGAAAAAGCAATATAGCCTGGGATCTTTAATTTTGCTGCTTCTATCAACACACAAAGGTCCCAGACTGCTGAGGACTTGACAACTGTGAGTACTTCTGTCATACTTAAACAGGGATTTTTATTCTTTGTTTCCCTTTCAAATGCACTATGGAAGGGACTATAATGCACTCAGTGCTCTAAAACTGTCTAATACTTAAATCCTCCTTCTATCCAGCCAATTTGGAGTTAAACTTTTAAAGCAGAAATACAGTCATAAAAAATAAAAGCTTCATCTCTTTCACACAGTTAAGAAAAGCTAAGTAGTGATGCAGGCATAATTATATCTGACAATTTGTGAATGCTTTCTTTAACCTAAGGAGAAAAACAAGTATCTGCATGTAAAACTCATATTAGCCTTTCAAAATTAACAATATTAACAAGAAAGTGTAATTCTCAATAACGTACCTGCCAGCACATGGAGGACACAACTAGAAGGAGCCTTTCCGTGTAAGTACAGAATCTTACTGCTTGACAGTTCATACAGTCCAGAGATTTTGATTCCTTCTCGCACACACTTTGTTTCTCCTTTACAGCACGGAGGGGAAAAAAAGCTATAAAACTTGTTTCAGATATTTGAGCTTTAAGGATAGAAACAACCCACTGAAAATAACTTTCTGTTAAGAGACTTTCAAAATTCAAAGCAATGTATAATTCTTAGTTAACAATAGAAAGACAATAGGTTCACAACTAACATATAAACAGAAGAATGGAAACATTCAGTGTGGCTCAGACTGTGATCTCACTTAAAGAAATTATAATGAATGTGGAGAAGGACCAAATGCAGGTCATAAATAGAAACTGCTGTAATGAGTATATGCTAAGTATTCTTCAGTCAAAAAATAACTACAACACCTATAAAACAGAGGATCATATTCAGAAAAGCTGATGAATATTTTACTTTCCCACTCATTCTTGTTGCAACCAGGACAGTCTGACATGCTGGTGTTGCCATATGTCTTGTTTGCTCTTAACAACTTTAAAGGTAGTGTAAAAGTAATTCATTTTCTTAGCTTTGTATTGCTAAATATACTGTTAAAAACAATATATGTATTTTCACACTTTTTGTGGGATATCAGACATATTAAAGTCATAACACTCAAAATTATTATATTTGAATTATATTTATTAATTATTGATTAAATCACTTAAAATTAATGTTTTCAGATTTTTAAGATACCAACAGTCTCAAAACCTCTCAGAGAAGGTGTATGTATGCTTGGAATCATGGCTATAAAACTGAAAGCCATTTTCTTACAACATCTTGCAGCTTCAATTAATTCCAAGTAAATCCAACAATATTTATTAAAACACTGCTCTTTAGGATTTAGCTGGATTGTTATGAACTCTGCAGCAGTCCCTCCACAAAAGGTGCCCCCAGGCAGTAAAAAGACTGCACCACACCATATGCTCCTCTGACATCTGTAATCAGTTGTTAGAATCCTCAGAATTTTTAACACAGCAGTGGGGTTTGCTCTAGGATTGTTGAAAAGATGCACCCACTCCAAAACACCACAGATAAATCAAAAACACCAGAATTGTATCAAAATTGACAGACTCTCCTCAGAGTCCTGGTTCTACCCATGAACAAGTAGTGCTGCCCACACCCTGGTTTGTCCAGCCAGGCAGTGATGAGTTACCAATGTTCAGAGAAGTCTGTTGATATTTTGCCATTTCTGTATCACTGTTAAATCCCTTTGTGAATGTAGCTTTCAGAGTATAACTAAAACACAAAAATTGCATCCCAATTCTAACACTTGCTCATGGACAGCTGCTGAGAATATTAACCCAAAAAAGAGTGAGTTTGAAAATAGAAAAATAGGACGCTTGACACAGCAAGAGTCTTTTCCAAGTGAAGACAGCATTGTGAAAAGCAGACCGAGGAAAACAAAATCTAAAGGACCGTTTTGAAGAGAGTAACAAGGGTGAAGAGGGAATACAAAGGCCAATATTGAAGAGCTTTGAGTTTAAAGGACAGAATGTAGGGGTTCAAAGACATTATCAGGATAGCAGGAAAGCATTGCAACTTAAGCACCCTGGAATGTGAAAAGACAAGAAGTCTGGCCAAAAGGTAGTACAGTTGTCAAGGCAAGAGCTGTCCAAGGGCCCAAGTTTAAATGCTATGAAGATGTGTTTTCAGAATTTTCTAACAAAAGTATTTAATACACATCCAGAAGATGTAAATTTGTTCGTATTCTGCTTCAATGTAGCCTTTACTTGAGAACATTTATGTTAGCACTGACCTGAATGCTATTCAGAGATGAAGACAGGTCCCATACTTTGAGAACTCCAGCTACAGACACTGCAACTAAGGAGTCTTCTGTGAAAAGTAAACAGTGAGATAGACAACTTGAAGCCAAGTTCAAACAGACCCTATCTATTCAGCATTAAAACAAGGATTCTGCAAGACATTGCTTAGATGAAATATCAGTTTTACACAAAAATGTAGATTAAGTACAGAAATACAAAACATGTAAGCAAGCAGTGAATAATCTATTAACAGAAAGCACAAAACTGTGGTATTGTGCTTTTAATTTATCTGATATTACAAAACTTATTTATACTTAAATACAAGAACTACAGCCAGTATAGAACATGCTTTTTTCTCTAAAAACATATTAAATAAAACAGGAGCCTTAAAAACACCTCTTGTGCCATCCATGAAACCATAACATCTTCTACATAACAGCTCTGTGAAACGATTTGATATTAAATCAAGCAGGAACACACCATCTGTACAGAAATATTTAATCACTAATTTATCGACATAAATACACATAAAACATATACCTTGAATTCTTGCAGAATGTACAATACACATACAATTTATCCAATCAGAAGACTGAGATGATAAAGTGTGAAGAACACCCAAAGTTTTAGCATCAATAATAAGAACATCTTGATATTCTCCACAACAAAGAAGCCAGCCTTCACCTGTCATTCGGAATGAGCAATGGTAATACTGTCCAAGTGGAAAGCAGAGAGTCAGCACACAGATACACAAATGGCATGAAGATTTTTCACACTGAACACGTCATAATCAACACTTGTAGCATCACTAAGAAAATCTAAGGCATATGTGAAACCATACCAAATATTACTAGTGACACTAGCAAGGCACACAGCTTAGTAAAAGGTGCTTCAGACTGAAAGCAGCATCTGTCCTTCCTAAATATTAGGATTTTTGTAATTTTTGGAAGAAAGTCAGGTGTTAATTTTCCCTATAAATTGCTAAGGAGTTTGAGACTTATTTCTCTGAGAGGCCCCTTTCCAAACATTACATAAAGCTTCTGTCATCAACAGTCATATGAAAAGGAAGAACCAGTAAACATGCAGAATATTTGTAATTAATTTTTTCATAATTAATTACTGATTACTTTCCAGGAAGGATTTCTACTCCATAGGATATTCTTCATTCTGACATTAAACACCCTAGTGTTCAGAAGATTCTTTCTCAGCAATCACAAAGGAAAAAAAAACTACAGACACAAAGCATAGGAACAGAGACAGAGTGCAGAGTGACTATGAGGATTTCTTTTTTGCTAGGTGTTTAATATGTGCAAGGACATCTCCATTGCATGTCTAGCTGTAATTGTAAACAATTTCTATAAATGTATAAGCAGCCACCTCAAAGCAGATTTACATTTATTACTAACCTTAAAGGGAACAATCATCTAGTCAGACAAAAATATCAGACAACCCAAAAAGCTGCACCTCATTTACAAATTCTGTCCAGTTTTTGTTATATAATTCTTGGGTTTTTTTGAGTAAACTAACTGATGTGTGTAGTAAACATAACTGGAAATAGGATAAATAGTACTACAGATATTATGAATAACCATAGGCAGAAATGCTTAGAATTCACAAATACTGTTACCATTAAATTAGGCTTGAAATAAAGGATTTTTATAGTCAATAATTCCTCTGAGAAAATTTTACACTGGTTAAGATACACAAATGTTTAAGTGTTGACCCTGGTGTTAAACTTCATTTCAAATGGCAAATATTCAGTTTGCACTACTTGACATCTGCCATTCATAGCTGAATCATCTACACTGAACAAAAGGAACCTACTAGAGCAGATAGGTTAGTTCAATTAAAATCAAACATTAACTACAGCACAGGCAACCATTCCCCATGGAACAACAAGGTAAAAATCTACAACAGAACACACACACAGAGAAACACAATTTATTATAGCTATCTGAAGGCTGCATTTTAAGAATAGTTTCCCCTCCCAGCAACACCTACTTTTCCCTAAGAAAGCTTTCCTGTTAGATGTTCCTATTTTTCCTTTAACTATCTTGCCCAAGTTATTAAACAAATATAATTATTAGTCACAATTAGGTTTAGCACACTTCTGACAGAGAGGAACTACCTATTTTCTACAAGTATTTGCTACACCTATTTGAAGGGTAAGAAAGAATTTTCTTGTCTGATCTCCCCAAAAAAATGTACAGATTGTCAGCTAATCAGCTAGGCCAGATTTGCCTACTTCCCTGCAGAACTTGTCTGTAACTTCATCTTTTAAAATCTAATTAAGCACTAGAACATAGTAGATCATATTGCTCCTCAAATTATAATTTAAGTACTGTTTTGTTTGTGTAAATACATCCATTTAAGGAATATATAAGCTTTAAGCATATGCACAAATAATTTATATCTTTATACACATATGTAAAAAAAATAAGTTAAGAAGTTAATCTTCCATAATTTTTGTTGGCAATCTATTTTCCTCTTCCCTTTACAATTAACAACTGTATTTGAACTCCTCATATCAACCAAAGCAGTGTCAGGAAAAACATTTTCTTCTGGAAGCTTTAAAAATATTGGTTTCAAAATTGGCTGTGCTTTGGAGTTACCTGAAGGCTCAGTCATCCATCATTTGGAGCCTTAGTTCCACCTTAGACTTCCTCCCTGAAGAAAACCAGCATTTTAACTAACACAGGAACCCTGAGCTTCTCCTCTACTAACATATCCAGAAATAAGCCCACAGATGTCCCAGAATCAAGCCCATAGATATTGGGCCCCCTCAATCTCACTCACATGCATACCTCAAACTCTCCCACACTCTAAAATCTAGGTACTTATTTTACCTGGATACAGTTTCAACCACACACACAAAATTATCTGAAGCAACATTGAAAGTCTCTGAAAATAAGGGATTTGTCCTAAAGTTCTTCAATGAATGAAAGTGTATTTTTGAAAATGGGGCAAACTCTTTTGGAGGTCAGGAGTTCAGCACCAAAACCATTCAAAAGCTTAAAAGTAAGTCTTTCAGCAGTTTGTCTCACAATATTCGGCCAGATTACTTGTACTTTTAAAATGTCATGAAAAAGCCAACATCAAACTTGAAGCTTCCTTGCAATTTTAACAAGACAAGAGCAAAGATTAAGACCAGTTCACTTGACTACCTGATGCACAAACAGTAAGTTAAGCAATACTGCATTTCAAATATTTGCAGCTTAAAAGTAATCAGTCTGATTTGATTAAGGAATGCAGAGGAACATAAAAGTCACAATTCTTTTCTTAGAAGAAAAGAAAAAAGATATAAAAACTACTTATATTGTGGCAGGGTCTTTTCTCCTATGTTACAAGCTATACATTCAAAACTGTTTCTGAAAAATATCATGTTAATAAAGCAAAACTCTTGTAATGAACAGAGACCCCATGAAAAGCTGCTATACTTACATGGATTGCTGTATGCCTATAAGGAAGCTTTGCGTTCTCAATGCACTGTCCACTAGTGACATTCCAAACACACATCTCCCTGCCAAAGATAACTTCATATTATTCTCTGTCATTTCCACTCAATTGGCTGGAATAATTTTGTGCCACCAAGTTTTTCTTTAGTGCTGTATTTAAGTGCAGTCTGGTCATTTATAAAGATTTTTGTTACAGATTGCTGGGTAAGAAAATGTAGTCATTAGCAGGGACATGCAGTATCTGTTTCTTTTGTTTTGGTAATTACACCCTGCTGCCTTGCAACCAACCTGACTTTAAGACCAGTTCTGGTCTACAACAAATTGTAGGTATACTGCTATTACAGCTCGTCAACATGTCACTGTAACTATCTGTCACTGGAACTACATCCTCCTGAAAATGATTCATTTCACTGAACTTAAACCACACGTTTCAAAAAGCATCATGCATCTTCTCCCACATCAGACTTCAGTTCTTGAGAGGAACAACGTTTGTTAAGAAGAAACAGTGCCATCATGAGGCTGTTCCCAAACTCTGCTCTCAACACACTCACCCACTTGAGTACCTGTGCAACACTACAGCTACACTTGGACACATTTAAGGTTGTTTGAGAGAGACTTTGGCACACCTTCATTATCTACACATTATTCAACATGCAGTGGGACTGAATTTTAAGAGACAAATTAAATGTTGTAAATGAGGCTATATGAGATCTCATCATAGCTCAGCAATTGAATGTTAAAATTGGATGCTTTTAGACTTTATTAAAAAACAAACATTACTTCCAGAACTAAAACATTAATTTCATTATTTCTGACATTACATTGTAAGAAATTTTCTGTATCAAGACTTAAAGAATACATAGGGGAGAGTATTTTATTATATAAGAAATACTACTTAGCGATTCACCTTTTAACTTACCTACATTCCTATTTGATGCTAAACTCAAAGTATGATTTCTTAATATTTTTCAGCTGAGCAATAGCAGGATCAAAGTCGGTAGATACAAAGTCAGAACTTAAGTGAAAGCTTTACACTGTTAAACATTTCAGAGCAATGTTTTTCTCCTTGTTTATATCAGAACTTTACTGCTTTAGCTACATTACTGTGATACATACATACCTACAAACATGCACAAATGAGACCAGAATGACAGAATATAACTTCAGCTTCTGGATGATGTATTCAACTTACTGTGTGTACTAATAAGAAGTGAGCAATATCACACATTCCATGGAACATGTGCTTTAGGAAAGCTTTGTCACTCATAGGACATCACTGAGAACTCATGAATCATTAGAGATTCATTCATAGGGTTTCATATTAGAAGTACAAAAAATAATGTTCTGTGCTCATTCTTCTGGGATTAGTCAGTTATAGAAACTCTGAAAATAATCTGGAGTGGAACAGGGAAGATTATCATAGAATCATCTTCCATAAGATTTCTTCCATCGTCACTACAAGGAGATGGAAGCTTGAAAACGGCAAAATTGAATTATTCACAAACCAGAAAAAGCATTTTGGGAAGCCCTCCATCTCCTGAAGACAACGATTCCTATTTGTAATTACCTCCACTTCATGTTGCAGCCTTACAGGGATCAGTGATGGATGCTTCGCGCTTATGGAATGCAGATGGGAAGTCAGCAGTAATTTGGTAAAAGTGACCATTTAAAGGGGCCAGAAGACAATTCAATCCTACCTATACACACCCAAAAAAAGTCTAATGATCCCTTCAGAGCTATAATCTTTAGGATGTGAACATCCCTGTATGGTATATCTACAGCAATATCCTCATTTGTTTCTTAACACTTTCCATCCCAGTTTTTTTTGAAATACAGTGTCTTTGCTCCCAGTATGATCTGGAAGCAGTATTGCACTAACAGAACTTGAGAACTAGGATGAAAACCAGCTTCACCACAGAACCCTTGAATAGAACTGTAAAAGGGCAATACAAAACTGGTTGTGTAGATTTCTCACCCTCTCTGGACATAAACAGTAATGCTTTCCACTACCTGTCCAGTGAGGCTGTCTAATCTTTCAAGATTAAGAAGCCTGAAATAGTTTTTTTGCAGGTTATCCCTTTGTAGTATACTCATGATTGAGTAAGAGAATCAGCCAGGGATTCCAGCAGCTGGAAAGGATAAATAAGCTACTCAGTGAGAAACCTTAAGCCTTAAGGTGCTGGCAGGTACAGCCTGAAGGACAATTGACAGCTACTCTTCATGGAAAGTCATTTTAACAGCTCTGTCCTGTTAAATAGAAAAGATGAACCCAAAAAAAAGAGGGGAGTATAATTAAGCAGCAAGACAAAATTTCTTAAAAAAGCCCTTAAGGAAGTAAGCAGCTAGCCCTGTTTTCAACAGATGAAATCCTAACAGAAGGTCTTCAGATCCCAGCTGAAAAGATTATCAAATATTCTTAAGTGTAACCTAGCAGAAACACAGGTAGTAGTTTGACTCAAGTGACAGTCTACGTCATAACAAACACATAGCAGAAAAGCTGCAAGATCAGAGCCCTCTGAAAGGATATTCTCTAAAATAGCACATCAGATTACAAGACAGAAAAGGAGCACATATACCTTTAACTCATGGCCATTCTGTTTACATATGTACTGACTGAGGAACCATAAACCAGATCAGAGCACATTAGCCTCTTTTACTGGTTCAGTTCTCAAGAGTGAGCTCAGGAAGAAACAGAGAAAAACATCATGACATTCAAATGCTGTTGAATTGCTGATGCCCCCCAATAACCCATTAATTTCCCTTTGAATAAAGTCTAGCCAACCCTTTTGAACAATTCCTTTTTTCTGTCTACTAAGTGGACATGTGAATCTGCTAAACCTTTCTGTTGTCCATGGGACAAGCTCTTAGTTGGACCACTGTATATCAACAATGTAGTCACTATCCTAAGTAGCTGCTATCTTTTTAGTATAATGGAAGTGGATTGAAACATTTCTGCAAATGCCTCATCTGACTTACACTTGACACACATTTCATGATTTAAGAAAGGAATAATTGAATATTCAGTTACCTACCCATTTTCAGTAGCACTTACTACATATGGCTGTTTCTCAAACTCTCTTGCTTTTGCCAAACAAGTTACAGAAGCAGTATGGCCAAAGAGAATTTCTTTAGATGAAATCTAGGAGAATAATATAATGATTTATCTTAAATGGTTTCTGTACAAACTAAGGATAACTAAAAACAAAAGAATATTACTTGCAGATATATATAATTGTCAACCTGCTTCATATTCTTATGTTCCTCCACCATGTTTCTGGAATTCAGAAAGATGTGGAAGAATTTTTATGCAGTTTGCATAAAGCTAAGCTTTTGTATTCACTGCATTCATCTTCTGAAGAACGTATGGAACATCAAATGTTATAAAACAGGCAATGTGCAGGACATCTCTGGCCTTCACCCTACAGCATGCACCAAAAGTAGCACAGTGAAATAGAAACTGATAAACCAAAGCTCTTAAGCATGTGTTTCATACCACATGTTTAAATAACCTGATTATCATTACTGCATGCAAAGGTCTTAATTGGAAAAGGTAGCCTCATAAAAGTGCGAACTTTCAGACTGATTTTGAGTCCAAATGGGGCAACTAAATATATATAAAAAAATATATAGTTCTAGAAACACAGAATAAAAAAAAGCAGGAACTGCTTTGACTCTGCTCCATTCTGAGGAAAATAAATGTGAAATAAAACAATAATTTGCGTCTTGGTTACATCAAAAATAAAAGTTTCATCTTGCTAGACAGATTTGGTTTTATGAATTTTTTTTCTTTAAATAACAGGTCATGCTTAGCAATTGATTTACAAAAGAAAATAAATCTTCACAGGATACGAATCATGATAATTGTACATATTTCTTGCTGTCACTGCTCAGAGCACAGAATCTCAAATTATAATCCACTGTGTATGCTAATCTATGAAAAATTCTCCAAAGCCAGCAAATAACAGGTTGCTTACATAGGCATTTAATTTTCTGCTTCATGAGTTTCCTATAACAAATATCACACTATCTTTAAAAATTCATCTAAATAAGCAAAAGTCTGGATAATTCTATTGCCAATAATAAAAGCTAAAACTCCAGTCTATTTGGCAAAATGTAGCACAGTGGACACAAACCTGTAAGTCTGATGAAAGATCCCAGAGACATATTTGTCCTTCTTGGCTCCCTGTAACTATGGTCTGCTGGTCATCTGTGATCATCACAGCAGTGATGCTGTGAGAGGGAGCTGTTCTCCCCCACACAGCCACAGCTGGTACTGATGGCTTCATGGTCAACACCTGAAAACAAACAAGTAATCATGATCCTAAATAGGATTAAACATAAGAAAAAATCATCTAAAAAAAGGGGGAATGTAATCAACATCTGGAAAGGGAAGCTATAAAATATTGCTGTAAGACACCGATAGGTCATTGAAACATTTTCTTGCTGTTGCCAACATCACACTAACAATTTCAAGGACCAATACTATCAGAATACTGAAACATCAGCAGAAAGAGTTGTGTGATGCCCAACACAGCCTGGCTTAGCTCTGATGGGCTCACGTTGTTCTCCCCAAATGTGGTTCCCTAAATACACAACACTTCCCCTGTTCCCTCCAACCAGCAGTAGCCAACTGCTGAAGCAGAGGTGGCACAGGAGCAGGGTGTCAATAAAGACTCTGTGATTTCTAGGAGGGTAAGACAAGAGAAAGATAATATGGCCAAAAGGAGAGAACTAGTGGTGGGTCAGGGAGGAAGAGAAAAATGAGGCCCAAGATAGCAAAGCAATATACCTAACTATATACTCAACCATTCTGTGGCATGTCATAGAGACAAGTACAAAAAGGTGGCAGCAGAGTTGCAAGCTGAGAAACAGAGAATGAATAGACTTTGTTGCTCAAGACACGAGTCATTAGCCCAAAAAAAATTTACCTAACAGATTTGTCCCTACTGAAAAAAATTGATTTAATGGTGTTGTCCATCTGGCTAAGAGCAGTTTTGACTCCCCCAGCTGGGCAATAGGCAGATTGACAACAGCTGAGATTGAGCAATGTCAAAATTGTTTGTATATGTCAACACATTATTCTCAAGCGTCAGTGAACAAGAAAGAATAGATTTTAAGCTGTTTCAGATTCACCATTATCCAAGGTCACTTAAATAAACAAGTATTTTCAGTTTTCTTTTCAAAAGTACTGTATGTCACCTCTGTCACCTTTCTTTTAATCCAGACAGCAATAATACGATTGAAGACTTATTTCAGAGCAAACACTTTGCAGCCACTAAGCAAAATTCACCTTTCAGAGAAGGTGTGCTCCAATTTGTCCTGGATAAAGAAGAGACACCAGAGCCCTTTGCACATCCTTAGGAAGGACTTTCAAAATGAAACAAGATAATACAGTAGTGCAACTGGGAGAACTAGTCAAAAAACATGACAATAAAGCTGAACTTTTGTGAGGAGAGACAGGAAGTGGGCAGAACAAAATGCATGACAGCCAATAACAGTAAGTCAAAGGAAGTAACACAGGAATGATGAGAAGTGACACCAAGAGCACTTCCTGCGATAATTCAGAAAAGACCACAGGACAGAAATGGAGCACAGAAGCAGCCTTTGAAGTTATGCTTAAGGAAACTGTAACCCAGCATAACAGGCATAACAGCAGTTGAAAGCAGGGACATGGACAAGAGGTATCTTCATGACTACTACTAAAAGCCTAAAGTGACACAGAACTAAAGGAATGGTCTTGCTTCCTGACAAAAAAAATGAGATAAAGGGCTCAGCTACTGAGAAAAAAAGGCTGAAAAGACTGGTATGGCAGATTATTGAGGTCCTGCCATACAACCTTGACAGAATGCTGAGGGCAGAGGAAGAAGAATCTATGAAAAAATTGAGGTCATGAGTTCATTAGGCTAAATCCCACTTAGTTTAATATAAAAACTCCTTGTGGATATATAAAAAATACTGAGACATTTTATTGTCCCCAGCATTAGAATCTGACTTTTCTAAAACTTTTTTTTTAATCCACAGTCATATGAAGTTACTGGTGAACACTGAAATCCTTTTATCTTGCAGTTTATGCCCTGAAATAAAAGGTGTTCTGGACAATCTTTAATGACACATTTTTAGTTATCAGGTAAGCTAAAAAAGGTTGCCATTTTCATTGGGCTTATAAAGGGATGGCTGCCAAAACAGTTTGATAAGCCAAATCCTGCATCTTTAAAATATGCTTGCATATCACATAGTCTTTTATACTTGCACCATGAGAGTGTGCAATTAGTGTAAAACAACACAAGGATGCACAATTCAGGTTTGTACTGCATTGAATTTTCAGTCATAAATTATATTTTCTTATAAGGGGAGCATAGAATCAAGCTCAGTATTCTTAGCCAAAGACCTACTGCTGAGCAAGTGATGAGCAAGTGATTTGAGAGAACTCCAATCAACAGATGTTAAAAAAGAAAAGCTGATAGAACTTGCTAATGTGATGATTTATCTGCAGACTGTTTAGTTACTCATGAGTAACATGAATAAAAAACTACTGCTACTAACAAAACACTGGTTGTAAGAAAATTAATTTAGACTGAAATGTTACAGGAATATTTTGTATGTTTTCCTTTACATTACAACTGAAGCCCAAGAGAAGGAAAGCAGAATTCACATTCATACAATATGAATTTTTGTATTAATACAGTCCTTAACTTTTTTCTCCACTTGCTTCTTGGTTTTTTGGATTAAGATATTTTGATGCACAAGCAGTTTGAATGAAACCTTTGCTTCTTAGTGTAGCATGACTTCACTAGAAATACAGCATATCCACATGGACACATTTTGACAATATTTACCAATTTTTTGCTTTACCAAATTTTTTTGTGATACTGATGGCACCTAAGCAAACTTTTTTAAAATAAAATCAACAGATATTTATCAGACTGCTCCTTTTAAAAAGGTAGAAGCTGTTTTCACAAAGTCAAATATTGCCCAAGGCATATCAGAGCTGTATGTAGCTCACCAGACGTATCAAATTCCTCCAGCTCTGCCCACTCAAGCACATCTGATTTGCAGTATTAACCCATAATTCAACTAGAAATCACATTTCTCAGTCCTACTGCCCATTTCTCCCTGCTTACAGCCTAATAAGATTATTTGTGCTGCCCTTATAAGCATACTGCCAGAGTGCTCTCTCATTACTGAAAAGCTCTGGTTTTAGTTAAAACCATACCAGCCCATCTCACCACTAACTTGTTCCATCTCTACCATTCTGTCTCTAGTTCCTTTTCACACTGAAACCACACCACAAACCATTGTTAACTTTCAAAATCATGCAAATTTTCACAGCTTCAAGGACTTTGGTCATATTACTTTAGTAACTTTGGACCATTTGTGGAGTTTATTAAAGCTTAATTTGGAAAGCTGAGTACAGCATCTCTTATTCTACAGGACCCATGAGATATTTAAAAGTCTAATCAAAAGCTTTAAGAGGCCAGAAAGCAGAAGGTCTGACCTTGAATGCCTTACTAAGCACATATTTATGCAAGGTCTTTTCCTCATCACTCAGCTTTTTTGACTAGGACTGGTCATGAACTGACGAGAATGAAAAAGGTCAGATTATACCACAAAGAATCAGTGCCATCATAACTTAATATATACTTTCCCCATATAAACTAAGTGTATCTTGACTTTGCGTCCCCTACTGACATTAAAACAAAATGAAACAACTGTTAGCTTCTCTATTGGGCTCATCTCAGACCTTCCAATCACTGCTACATAATTACTGCTTAACCTCAGGCATACATCCCTTCCCTGAACTGCATTTTCTCAAAATAAAATTATAACCTTAAAGCCAGTGGCCTGGAAACATAAAGGGTTAGAAGGGCAGAGTGGCTGAGGTCTCAGGAGCATGCACACCCACGCACTCAGTGATCTGAAGTGAGAAATCTGGGTTCTGTTTTGCCCCGCTGAAGATTGCAGCACACATTCCCTACTGGGTCCTTGCATTACCAGTGCTTGCTCAAGAGCCTAAAGGAAGCTTTACTGAATTACACATCCTCAAGATGTTAAACTATTAGCTACAGTTGTAAGAATGACACTTCTTGATAAAGAAAATAAATACCATGATCTTTCAAAGAATTCAGAAATAACACTTCTGATAAATATATATATACACACACACCAGGGTCCTTAAAATGAGGAGCTAAACTCCCCCTAGAGACCTAATCTCAAACAGTCCACCTCATAAAATGCTGGTTGTGACAAACTTCCTTCTCATCACTACAACCCATAAAAAACCTACCAAATGCAAATTTATAGTTTATTTATAAAAGGAGAAAGACTACTTACAACACAACATCACTTTACAGTTAACCTGTCAAAACAACATTTTTGAATTTATAGCCATACTTATTTCATGTTTCCTACACATTCCAAGCTGTCAATAGAAGGTCACTTTCTTAAAAGCCCAGTTAAATGTCTGGCAATCAATGCAACCACAAAACAAAGCCATGCAGAAAGTTGCTTTCAGTCCTGAAAATATTAATATATTAGCAGAATTTGTCTGTTTGCATTGGATTCAATAAGCT
>VZRH01007423.1:364129-430368 GCA_013397555.1 Urocynchramus pylzowi
GAATTAAAAAACTCCCCCCCCCCCCATTATATTCATCTTTGTAGCAAAAGAAATCTTAGGAAGTAAAATTTAGGTAGAGCATAAATTTTTTAACAAGCAGTTCCTATGGGGTTTTGTGTTTTTAATCTATCTCATTCTCCTGTTCCTGCCTGTTCTTTCATTTTGTCTGACACGCTCTCTTAGTTTCTACACAAGAAAATAAAGTTCTATCAATATTGGTTTTACTCTTAGTAAAAAGCTAATCATTTTTCTTAAAAGTAGCTTTGCAGTCTACTGGTCCTCTCTACACTGCTTTCACAACTTTCTCTATTTTGTGATGCAAATGTTGCACTCTCCTTAAGGACATTGCATAACACCTCTGGTAATCCATTTTAGGATATGATGGGACTTTCCTCAAGACCTGTTGGACTACACCCTGAAGGTGCTCTGCTGAGTGACACCCACAGCTCCCTGGAGATGGGGATGTCCTGCTCCTGCAGTCCAAGGGAGCAGGGCACTGGGACCGGCAATCAATGCAACCCCTTTTAACTAGCAAGAAGCACCTGGTAATACCTTGCTTGTATTCCTTGAACGAGTGACACAAGAAACACTTATTTCATTCCACACAATCATTCACCACAATCAGAAGGAGCACAGTAAGGGCAACACCATCTCCCAGCTGCTGATTACATCAAAGGTTTGCAGCACAAATTCAATTTTATGATGTTAATCTTAACCTGCCACTCAGAAATTTTCTCTGAGGGATATGACTTTTTTTCTCTGGATTTCATTTTAAGAATGATTTTATTCTTCTACAATCAATAAAGATATGTTTTCATCAAAAGACTATCTTGGCAGAATTCAATTGGCCGTCTCAAATCCTTTTGGTGACACAATATTAATTAAGATAGTTTATGTTGCACCTAAGCTGGAAAATGGGGCAATGAGAACATAGCAACTCAACATTTGTCCTTTTCACACTGTCATAAGATACAGTAGAAACATCTCCACTTCCTTGAAGCTCTTTTTTTACCACATAAACAGCTACATTATATTAAACTCCTCAGAAAAAATATCACAGCATGCTTTTCTGCTAAGTAGATAACTCAAAAGTGTGTCCAAAATATAAATTCCCATTTCCTTCAACAGTCATTAAAGGCTTCAAGAACGTAATAGCTGTTTAAACACTTTGGACAAAAATATAATGCATATGAGCTAGCAAACTTGGTTCATTACAGAACTAGCCATAATGACAAAATTCATCTTTATTTACACTGTTTTAACACAAAAAACATACAATCTGGTAAAGTCAAGACACATGAAAGCTAAATCCAAAATTTACAAGGATCTCAAACTGACAGGCAGGGAATATGAATCAAAGTTTTAAGTCAATAATTTCATCTTCCTTAAGTGACCTTGAATTCATTTAAGACAAAAACCCCTGTTTATCATAGAAAGGTGATGTTTTTGGTTCAGCTACACTGTACTCCAGGATATTTAAATATCAAACAAAATTGGAATCAGATGGCTAAAATAAAACAACCAGAACATCTCACCAGCCCTTGTTTTTTTCAATTGTCATGTAAAAATCATTAATTAGTGGTGTAAGCAATTGCATCATAGTGAGGATTTGTAAACTCTGACAAGCTATTTTTTTGTCAATTTTACTCTATGGATACTCTCAATTAACAAACAGATCTCTCTGCAGTGTTCTTTGCTACAGGTCATGCAGCTGTTTAGTGTAAACAACTCTGAATGACTTGTTATAGACAGTTGAACCTGCTTCAGTAAAAAGACACTGTTTATTATGAAACAGGATTGAAGTCCAAAACTTACTCAATGCATTCCAATGCATGGATTGCAGTTTTCTTGACAGTGAACTTCAAACTCTAGCACTGAAAAGTCTTTAAACAACAAAAACCTCTTATTGTCATATAATCAGTCCTACTGACACAAACCTTTCGGGCAGACCTACCACAACACAACAACCATTTTTTGCAATGAGTAATCCCAAAAAGACCATAGTTCTGTACCAGGGCCATCACTGACATTTTAAAATTTCATTATATATTAAGACAATTACTACTCTCTAGCAGCAGCTAGAAAAGTAATCATGACAGAAATGCCCCAAGACTCTTAAGTGAGCCATCCAAACCAATTTTTAATTGAACAAGTCTCAAAAAATTCCCTCACTTCAATCTGAAATATTTGCAAGAAAAAATAGGACTGCTGGAAAAAAAATTAGCACACTAATACTTTGCATATACCCAGGAAGGAATACTCAATAATGAATCATCAAAATAGCACAAAAATATTTCCACATTTCAAGGAGCAAATATTTTGCACTCTATATGTTCACACAGTACTAGTTTTCTGCAATAAATCCAATGAACAGATACATGCCGAGGCAACCGATGGAATCTATGTAATTCACTAACCTCCCCTGAAGACAGAAGTACCAGACATCTCATATCATACCAGAGCTGAAAGTAACAAAGCCGTGCAGCAGACCAACAAAACCTCCCAGAAACGGATGAAATTTGCCCAAGTAAGAAAGAATAAACACTGCACCGGCGAAAAAGGCTTCTTACCCACTAAAACAGCTCTGAGGAACTCACTATTGCCAAACCTGCCCTGAGGAAGCGGAGCCTTACGGCGGCACAGGGCATCCCCTGTGGGATGAGGGGCTGCAGCCACAGCAGGAAAGAGGGGAGATGGATGAGGGGCTGCTGCCGGGAGCTGCCCTTACCTCCAGCGGCTCCCAGGCACCGCGCACGGGGCAGCGAGGGCGCTGAAGGGACGAGGAAGAAGCCGGGACAGGTATTATCCCGCTCGGGAGCGGTTTTATCCCGCCCCGGAGCGGCAACACCCGGCTCGGGCGGCGCGGGCCGGATCCGGCTGGCGCTCACCGGCGGCACCGCCGCCCTCAGCCCGGCGAGCGAAGGAGCTGCCCCGGCTGCTCCCTGCCCCGGCTGCTCGGGCTGGAGAAAACACGGGCTGGAGGAAAAGTGCGTAGGGAGAAGCCGGGCTGCGGCCGCTGCGCTCCCCTCAGAGGCCCGCACCCTGCCTGCCGCGGACGGGCAGGGGGCCCAGCCCGCCCCTCAAAGCTGCCCCACGGGGCGATGAAGCACAGAAAGCTTCTCATTTACCCGCCCTGCCTTAAGTACGGTGAAAAGAACATTTCCGCGGGCAGGAGGCGGGTGGGGCGTGATTTCCCGCAGGTGTGGGACCAGCAGCAGCGGTGGGAGTTCGAGGGCCGTCACCCAGCGCGCTGCGGGCGCGCCTGGTGGCGTGAGGGCTGTGCGTCGGTCAGGATGCGTCTTGTAAGTTTCTGTTTGAAAATAACTCATAAACTGCACGGAATGAATACCGTAAGAACGTGAAACGTGATGTGTGTTCAGTCTTTTTCCTTTTTGTTCAGAGGTCAGGTCTGCAGGAGATTCTTGTGAGGAGCAGAGCTGAATGGGCTGTGCGGTGCACAGGTGAGTTCATCTTAACCACAGAATTATTTATTCACAGTGTCATCTAGGGCTGCAAACAACATCATGAGACTCATTATATAAAAGAACATTCTATTCTCTAAAATCATGTCTTCCTGCATAAGTTGGCCTAAAATCCACAGGGAATTGGAAGGATGTCAAAAGATTTAACTATATTTTTATTGCCTATGGTTTTCCTATTTCAATATAATAAATGTAGTAGCTAAAGTATGCAATATTTTTATTCTAGTATTGTTGAATTCAGATTTACACCAAAACTATTTCCCCAAGATATCTGCCTTGACTTAAATAGTAACGTTCTCAAATATGCTAATGTGATTACAGTCTGCATCAATAGGTTATGTTTTATAGATTAGTGAATGCAATAAATAAAGACAAAAGCATATAAAGTTTGTAATTTGTTGAAAGGTATTTCTTGCAAACTTTTTTCCTAGCACTTCTGGAATTTTGATTTCAAAATATTTTTAATACAATAGAATAAAAAAATTTGAAGATGAGACTTCTTAAATAACTTCACCATATGAATCATTTTGTGTAGACCAGTTATAAGTTGTGAAAATAGAGCTTTAATGTAAAGGGTGATATTTTATTAAACTGTATTAGGCCAAGTATTGAATACTGAAATATGGTAGGCCAGTTGAAAACTTACAAAGATACTTCTTTTTCTGGGCTTGCTTATGGAAATTTTAGTAACAATCATAATGAAAGCAAAATTAGATGATACAAGTCAACTTACTTTAGGAACTTTTAATACTGTTTTTCTCAGAAAAGGTGAACACTAGCCCTTTAAAGTCAATAGTAGTAACTGGAACCTCAGCTAAAGCTTTTGTAGTCAAAAAATGCTATCAAGAAAGTTAAATAATTGTATGAGACCAAGTAATCTAACGGATAAACTAGATATTGCTTGTGCTTTTTGACACTTCATGTGAGTCATGAATTCTGCCTGTGAACCTAAATAAATATTTTGGCAGCTTCTCCTTAATCATTGATACATGGAGGTTTCCATAACACAAACTGTCACATATGTTTTAGCACAATTTGACACAAAGGGAAGGTCACACCAAAGACCTTAATTGCATCTTATGCTCAGACAGGGTCACAAAACTCTGTGACTTCTATTTTGTCTTTCAGCATGGGAATTTTTGCCTTGGGAAAACAACTCACTCCATAAAAGCAGTACACATTAATACCACAGGAATATATTTCATACAATCCTAGAATGGTTGGGGTTGGAAGGAACCCTAAAGACCACCTAGTTCCAAGCCCCTGTCATGGGCAAGGATGACTTCCACTAGACCAGGTTGCTCAGAGCCCCTTTCAACTGGTTCTTGAATCCTTTCAGGGATGGGGCATCCACAGCTTCTCTGGGCAGCCTCTTCCAGTGTTTCACCACCCTCATAGAAAAGAATTCTAGTTCTTTTCTTAATTTTTGGTCTGCATACCACTTCATCTCATTTTATCCAAAAATAATTCTTTGTAACAGAATGTGTAAAATGAAGTTTTGGTTTGGAAAAGTATTTTTCAGATTTTTTTTGTTGAAGGAGTTTTATTTTGGCTTGATGAACTACTGCTTGATTCAGAAATGCAATGTTGCACTGTAGACTTGAGTGTTCTTATAGTTGGGAAACACTGTGCAGCATTTGCACATTTGCCCATCAGTAGTTTACTTTTCCCATCTCTAATTTAATAAAACATTATATTTACTTCCATTGTGGAAAGCTTTGACAACTATTAATTAAAAGCACTTCAAAACTTCGAAAAAATCTGATACAAATATGAAAAACTGGGCCTGTTTCTTATTCTCTGGGGTTGTGTAGGTACCTGTACATTCATACTTCTCACAAAAAATAACGTTCACTCACTATTTTATTAATCATTCAGATGATATTCTAATTTCAGTCTCTGTTTTTATTGTCATAATCACCCAATAATTAAATTCTCTAGTTTTCTTCTCTTCATCTTCTTTTAAAGATTTTCCTCTTTGTCTGAATGGGTGCCAAAGTAATTCCAATAAATTGAAATATTTATCTGGCCTCAATTAGCAATCAAGGCATGTTTCTGAGATGAATAAGAGCAATTAGTGGTTAACAACACTGTTTCATATTTCAGATATCACATACTGAAATATGAAACAGCATTAGCTTAAATTGCATTATAGGATAGTTGTCAAGTAGTGAGAATTTATTGTATTATCTTGTGTATAATGTGATGAAACATTGATGAAAAAATGTCATATTTCATGTCAATGGGGGTATTGTTTTGCAAAGCTAAGCTATGGGTATGTTCACCATTGGCTAGACTTCTGGAGAATGCTGTTGATTAAATCAGCAAACCTTTATGAGAATAAATGTAATTTCACAAATTGCTGTCAGATAAAAGGGTGAGATAAGCCTGTACTTTTTACATTGTGGAAATAAAGCCAGGCAGTGTTAAGTAATACAGAATTCAACATCTTAGTAATGTTCTTATTGTATTTACAAACTGAAGTTTTTGTTTGAGTTTTTCCCTGAAAATGATAAAACTGTAGACACTAGATCCGTCAAAGGGGTAGTTTCACAACGTTATTAATTTTAAAATACGAGTAATAAATACGGGTTTATTTATTTATTGTAATTACCAAGGTCTGTCATACTCAATTTTAGCCACGAGAGGGAGCAAAGTGCAGCCAGGGAGGACGGTAAAACCCTAATGAATTCTTTCTGCTCGGCCTGCAAAGCGTGACTTGTTCGTGTGGAATTGCACTTTAACAGCATTTGGAGCTCCTGGAAGTAACCTCCTTGTTTTGTTCTTCTCGTATATATTTTTTGAGCGCTTTTCCCTTGCTATACTTCCTCACTTCACACTTCTGCCTTTCATTATTGCATGTATAAAATGGATTTATTATTCATTCTTTGTGCTTTTCTGAGGAAAAGTGTGGAAAGAGGGAAAAATAGAAGGCAATTTTTGTAATAACTTTTCCCATTTTTGAAATTTCTCATTGTAAGGATCATGACCATACCTTTTCCAGTATTCTTGAGACCCCATATATTAGTTTCTAAGCGTTCCTTGCTTGATAATTTTGTGAGGCATAAGAATCCAAGAGAAAGAGATTATCTATTGTTTTTCTACATAAACAGGATTGGTAATATATGGATTTCTTGTAGGTATGTATTTAATGTGGCTTTAGGGTATAAAATATTTTTTTTAAAGAAAAGGCTAAAAAAGCTGAGCTGTTATGGGTACTTTAAAATATTAATTTAAACACTTCCTGTGTATTTATTTAATAGGTACAGGAAATAAAGAAGCCTCAGATTTTTTTTTTTATTATTTTTGCTATGGTTTCTTTTTAATACGTATTTTACAATACAATATTTTAATGTAATTTTAATGAGAGGATTGCGATCTTTTAAAAATATGGGTACAGAGCTGATGTAGATTAAAAGCAGTCATTGAGTGCCCCAGGAATTGAGCATTTTTGAAAGCATTAAGAAAAGGTTTGTTAAATTTGCAGCGTATGTAATTAATAGAAGATTCATAAGATTATGTGGGTTAACTGGGTTAGAAGAAATTCTGCTAAATATCTGAGTAGTCAAACTCAAACTGTTGGTTTGTTTAGGAACTTTTTTTTTTTCATTTAAGATTGGAGAGGAAGGAATTACTGAGCCTTACCTTATTTTTTGGTAGGGGATTTGTTCTGCCACCTTTTTTCGCATACAGAGCAATGCTACTGACACCAAGAGAGCTGGTTAGGTTCAAGTACTCCATTAAATCAGAAGTTCAAAGCAGTGTGTGTCTACAAACATGCATGGAACAATGAAAAATGGCATCTATTTGAGATGTTTAGGACAAGATACAGAGGGCAAAGTAATAAATCTAGTGCACAAGATGAATAAAATTGAAGTTTCTGGAGAAAAATAAGGTATATTTTATATGGTGTTAAAAAGAAATAGACATGTTTACTCCTTGGGTATGAATTTCAAAAGGAATGAATAAAGGGATACATTTTGTTGTTGTTGTCTCAAACTTTTCATGTGTATCATGAAATACAGTTCCGTGGTTTTGTAATTTCTTTTGTGAAGTTAACTGTTCCCCATACTGTAGTTTAATAGATAAGTGAGATCTGGAAACCCACAAAGTTGATTTGGAAATAGGAAGTCATTGCTGCTTTCCAGAGCAAATCAGACACAAGCCACTAGGTGTCCCTAAATGTAAAATAAAAGCAGTCAAGAAGGTAGGTGAGGCTATGTAAGGACACATGGAGCTGCAATGAAAGAGACTGGAAAACATTCCTTTCTTAGGGAACAAACTGACAATCAGTTACTGAGCACAAATGTTTGATTTGGCCTCTGATAAGCTAAGATTCTTTTGAAACTGATTTCTTCTTTATTAATACAAGTACAGTTTAATTTTTGTGTGACAGCAAGCAATTTTACATAAATCATACCAATGAGTAGCAATGCTAACAACAAGATAAAAATTTTAGAAAATCTTGGTTAACTTAAAATAGATTGTAAAAGAGAAAACACCTATTTTTACAAGGTTTATATTTCTTTGCATTAGTTAAGGCTCATTTTCTGAGCTGTCTTGCTGCACAAAGGGGTCAGTGCTTTCTGAGGTCAGTGGTCCAGATGTCTGCATCACTGAAGAGACAGAGGTTGCAGTGGGGGCAGAACTGTACCCAAATTTAAGGACCATAATCACATACTGTATGTGATCCTTTGCCTGGTTAGTGTAGTGGTACAATGACAGGGTTATACATATCCAGTTTCTATTTATGCAAAATATTAAAAATGTTTATCTTTCTTTTCAATGTATTCTTGATTAGCAGATCCAAACCCACTGTATAGATACTAATTCAAACACTATTTGCAAAAGACAGATAAGTGGTCCGAGTCTTTTTCAAATTTAAGTCAAGGAAGGAGAGATGTGAAGTGACATGCAAAATTTGTACACAAAACCCTTAAGGTTAGTAAATAAATAATTGATTTATTTCTGAAGTTTAGGACCAAAATAAAAATCATATGGTCTTCTCAATGCCTCTAAGTATTCAATTATGCAAAATTCTAAATTTGAGACACTTATTTTTAGTTTGAATATTACTTTTCTGCAATATAGTAACAAACCTGTGAGATAAGTCTATTTTTAGTCTAACAGCCTATTATCTCCTGTGACTATCACGAATATGACGGGTAGAATATGAATCTAGGACAAGTTCTTGTATTTTTGTTTGTGTTGAAAGTTTAGGATTTTTTATTGCCGTGGCTTGACTTCACTATGGTTTTGGAAATTTATAACAGATACTTCAATAAAATTTATATTCTTGATGTTTAACAACACCTAACATTTTGGAGGAGGGCCCTTCATATGTTTCCTCTTGGAAAAGGGTCAATGGAGTGCTTTGAACTCATTTATCCAGGTGATTCTTGTGAAGCCCAGAATACATAGTCGTACCTATCTTTTGGAGGCAAGGACAAAACTGATCTAATTTGTAGTTCCTATCCTCAATATTGCTCATGGTATTTCAGAGTCAGAAATCAACTGATTGATTTTCTGCTTATCCTGTCACTTTGATGATGTATCTCTTGATAGCATATTTTGTTACAGAGTTCATTATTTCTATCTTTTATCACTTATGAAGTCTACTGAAAATTATAGTATACACCTGGGAATGCAGAATCTATATTTCTGAAAGGTAGAAATGAACTGCCTGGGAAAAGTGTTTGGTTTTTTTTTCTTGCTTTGCTGGTTGAATTCCTGTTCATGGGTTTCAGGTTTCTGTGTCATAAGGATCACATAATGTTAATATAGCTATTTATCTTTTAATTTGATCAGAAGAGTGTGTAATTTTTTCCTCATGCTAGACACAAAAATCTTCTCCCACTAGTTCTTACTTTAAGCCAGTAACTGGCTTCAAGGGGAATGCAAAAAACCACTCCATGACCCACTCTTCTCAGGTGACTGGCATATTTCTTCATGGGCAAGTGTTAAGGAGGTTCTGATGAATTTTGGTCAGCTGAAAAATTCACTCTCTGAATTAATTTGCAAAGGAGCAAATTTGCTTTCTCCTCAAGGGAAGAATTTCAGAAAAAAGATAGTTAAAATATTGGTGTTCCAAGGCCATAAATTCTTCAAAACCAAACATGGGTCAGCATAAAATTAGCCAAGAAAAAAGAGCTTCATGATGGTCTCAGACAAAAATTTAGGGGATGCAAGGAGACTGTTCCTATACTCTGTATTTGTAGTAACAATTGAAATTTGGATTTTTTTCTTTCTCACCAGGGTTTTTAAAAATATTCTCTTCTGTAACTGAAATATCTTTAAACAACAATAAGCTATGTTTTCATTTTCCTGTGAAAGTTGGGAGGTTGTCTTCCACATTTTTTTGCAATCAGTATTCAAATGTGCTCTGTTTTTCTTTTGCAAAATAGCATATTAGAATCTATGAGTTCATGGCTTAGTATTGCATTACAAATATCCTGTAGAGGAGGAACTTCCTGAAAAGAACAATATGTAGTTTTAATGCCAAATAGGTGAATCATCAGAGTGAAACATCCTAATAACAGACATCCTTAATAAAAGCATTATACCTAATTACTCTCTTCTATGGAATAGTGAACTGAAACTATAAGCAGTTTTGAAATAGTTTAGTTTAAAAAATGTAATGTAAATAATTAATTTTGCTCTTTTTTTCAAATTTTTTTCTACAGTCTTGATTCTGCATATAGGTCTATGATGTTGGGACCTTTTAACTGAAGTCAACATACAGGACTGAAGTGTTGTAGCATTAAATGATAGCTGTAATATTGAAAGGGGAGAACCTTGGGGAAAGCATGGCAGAGTGACAGGGTAAGTACTTGAGGTATTGAAGCCTGGATTTTGTCCTGCAGCTTCTACTCTTATGCCCTTTAGTCAAACACCATCTTGACAGCTTGTTCCAGCACAGTGCTCCTCACTATTCTTTTGTTAAATATAATAAACGGTTTTTCCAAATGAAAGAGCATTTGTGCATGCCCTGTTCCCAATTCACAGTGACCTTCTGCCTATGTTCAGGTATTCTCTCCTTATTTCTTACCATAAAATCATAACATCTTTCTGAATTGCTTATGTAAAAAGCAATCGTGGTATCACAGTAAAGTAAATGAACAATAATGGCCACAGTTGCAGCTGCAATCCAAGGATTCAAGGAAGAAACCAGCATTTCATATGATGGGCCCTGATATCTGAGAATGGGCATGGAAGAAGAGCCAGGTTTGCACAGTTCCAGATGGATACAGAGATGCAGCTGTGTAAGTTTGATCAATGCTAAGGCTTACTGTGAGCTCTAGTTACCTAACCTTACTAAGCAGTGATTAGGTTTTTGTTCCAAGTAAGTATTGTTTTTCATGTGATCCAAATGCAGTCTTGGCATCAGTGTCTCACCCTGTGTGTACCAGACTAGTTTTGGTTACTTCACTAAAGCTCCATTGTTTGCATAAGGTGGAAACCTGTCTTTAAGACCATCAGTCTGCTGTGGGAGACTTGTTCAGAGCAGAACTCAGAAGAGAGATAGGCAAATATATTAATCTAAAACACAAGACCAAAATGTAATAGGTTAATAGCTTCACATTATGGCATAGTAGCATGACCCTGGAACAACATAAGTACTTCTTATGATACTTCTTTGGAGAGGAAAAAAAACTATACACATTATGTATAAAGATTGTAGGTTTTCACGATCTCCTGAATTAAATTTACTTCAGTGTCACTCTTAACAATTTGACCTTGTGGTCTATCACAGAATCACAAGGAGAGAAACTCTCAGTATCATCTAGTCCAACATCCTTGCTTAAAACAGGGTCAGCAAGAGCAGGCCGCTCAAGATTGGATTCAGTCATGTCTGGGATATTTCCAAGGGCAAAAAACCTCCACAGCCTTTCTGGACAACCTATTTTAGTGTTAAACTACTCACACAATAAATAAAAAAAAAAGATATTTCTGTAAGTTTCAGCTTGTGCCCCTGGTCTGTTCACCTGTTATTAGATAATAATCAGAAGAGTCAGTCTTGTTTGCATCTCTCATAAGGTTTTTATAAACATTGATTAAACCCACCCCACCTCCCCAAGCTTTCTCACAACATGGCTGAACAATCTCAGCTCCCACCTGTATTTTGAGGTGGGCCATCTTCCAGACCCAGTTTCTTCAAACTGCAGGCAGCCACTGAATTCCCCTCTGATCCGATGAGACTCCGCTACTTGAATTCAAGACTTCAGCCTTCAACAATAATATGATAGAGACTCAAAAATTTACAAAGTAAAATATTCTGTGTCTGTGGAAATAGACACAGACAATAGATAGATACTGTTAACCAGTAAATAGATAATAGATAAATATCTAATAAATAGATACTGTTAACCACATTTAAAAACCAAAAAGAAAAAAAAAAAAGGTAATATAATGTGAACAAGTAGTCATAAACACCATGGCTTTTGTAATAATTTCAGTATTGTTGAATTTAATAATTTAAATATTGTTGTAAAATGTTTTAGCATTTCATAAGACTGTTCATTATCTTATAAAGTGCTGCAACAGAATGAGAAGTTCATTAAGTACTATAAAATTCAATTGTTTGTGCAATATTTATACTACTTTATAAAATTACTTGCGCTTAGCTATAGCATGAAAAGTGTTCTCTGTGGCTCTACAGTAAAAGAAAAAAGCCTTAAATTTTATGTATTCCAAATTGGTTGCTTTGCAAGTATCAAAATCAAAGCTTAAGAGCTCCAAGAGTATTTTCTTAATAAAATAGTTGCACTGAATTTGTTACTTCTGGAAAAGATGGCATTTGAAAATGTGCTTAGACTAGACACAGCTGCATACAGCAGACAGAAGCTGAGGAAATGAGGGTAAGGAAGCAGTTGTAATATTTCTCCTTTCCTCTTCCATGTCTGTGTGTAAAGAGGGAGAAGCAATTTGTCATCTCTGCTTCATCAGTTGGTTGGCTTCCCTCCATGTAAGCCATGGGAGGAGCGTACTGCAAAATTGAAACATACATGCAAGTGAGGGAGCAGCAGCAGAAGGGTAATTTAATTCAAGCCAAACTATTTTTTTTCCTTTTGTATGAAAAAACCCCCTGAATTTCAATGTGTGGTCTTTAAAATACTTTTCTGCTACAATGGAACTTCTCTCTGTAAAAGGTAGGTTTTTCTTATCGAGCTCCTTATCCATGTGGCAAGTATTTAGTACGTAGCTGTAAGAAGTAACTTAGGAGAGTGAAGTTGTGCGTTGCTCATTTATGTTGATGAGAATATTTCTTGCAGTACTTCCTCCAAGGGAAGTATGTAAAATTGTGCTCTCTCATAGAGCAGTTGAATTGCTCCAGTGTTTGGCCTCTGTTTGTAGCTCAGCAACACTTAGGCCCCTCAGCATTTGTGTTGAAAGTTTCCTGGGTGTGAGATGTGATGGAATTATTTAGGCTGACAGACGTTCTGCCAAATATGGTGCAATTCCATAGAGTTCGTATGGATATTTAGGGAGAGATGAAAGCAAGAATAAGTGGTAGGAAAGTACAGGTGATTAAGCAAATGGAAAAGATATTGGAAAACAATATCAATCTCTTAGGAACCTTTACATTGTAAAGTTGTGGACTCATAATTTTGTTTTATTGGCAATTACTAGGTCCTAAGTATAGCAATAAAGTATATGATGTACACATTAATATATTCATAGAGCAGGTTTAATTATTGTAGGACTACAGGGATGTTTCATTCAGATTTAACTGAACCGTGGTACATGTATTGACATGGCAGGGAAATTGAAAGAATATTTAATATTGTTTAAAAGACTACATTTACTGAACTGTATTAGTCAGACACTTGATAAAAAATTATGATCAGGTTAAATTTTTATGCATATGACTACTTGAATCACAATCCTGTTAGCTTCAGAGCATTTTTCATTAATGGAAGAGATACCATAATGTGAAATTTTAAGTTGTTGAGCAAAATCAGAATTTGAAATGTTCACTTTTTGTTTGATAAGGTTTTACTCGAGTATGTCCTTTCTAATGGGCAGAATAAATACACTGTAATAAAGGATTCATTGTAAAGTGATAAAGTTATTTTAGGTTATATACAGTCTTATATTTATAAACTATTATAGGGACTATTATAGGGAAGAATTAAGAACTGGCATTATGAGGTGATGAATAATAAGTATAATACCCTTCCTGGACACCTGACCTCCATTCTGCCTTCTGTGTTTATTAAGTTCCTGTAAAGTACAAAGAGTTTTCACATGTCTTCTTTCCCAAATAATTCCAAGCAGTCATATTATCTTCCCACAGTGATACTTTTTTTAAGATTACTTGTTTTCATTTTTGGTTGAGTTTTTATATACCACATAAATCCCTTAGATTTTATTTTCCATAAATCCTGTTGGAAAACAGTGTTAAGATATTATCTGAAAGTAATAATATGGTTTGTTTGATTTGTTTTTAATACAGTGAAAAAAGGAAGGTTGGATAAAACAACTGGTAAGTCTGGTTCCCCCTTCAATTTCTGCTTTACATTTTTCTTTCTTAGGCATGGGGTTCTGTATCACACTGAAGAATCATTTAGGCTTGGGACTACTTTGACACATTGCATCAACAGTACAGTACAAAATAAATGTGTAAAGAATTATGCATATATTTTAAAGATCAAATTATTATTGTGAGCTAAGACAATTTGTAATTTTAAATTATGAAATGTTATTGTCTTGCAAGCTAATGATATTTAAAATATATTTCCACTACCGCAAATTTGCACATAATTTGATGATCTAAATGTGTCATTGGTTAATAGAAACTTTTTTAAATTAAGGAGAGTAGAGTACTTTAGCTTAGCCAGGGTGGGGATGAGAAGGTGTCTGAATTTTCCGGGTGAGGAAATATCGACAGGAGACGCTGATGGACAGTTATAGCAATAGGGTATTACCCTAGGCAATAAAAATGAGCAAAACCAAGCTGCCCAGGTCTACACAAGTCTGTCTCGAGGACCAAGACTTAACCATGGTGGAAAAGAAAGTCCAAACACAGCCAGAGGTTTCTCACACTCAAGATGTTTGTAATTACTATTTCTCAGGTAAAGCTGATATACAGCTTAATCAGTGCAGCAAAAATTGCCCGTAGATGTCTGGCTAATAGATGTAAGCAAATTAAAATTGTTTAAAGTTATCTGGATTAAAGAAATGTTACCTGAATGGATGCAGGTAGAACTGCAAGTTCTTCTAAAAACAGGCCATGAAATATGTACGCAAAGTATAGACTGAAAAGTCTTTTCTCTTTCATTAAGATCCTAATGCAATCAAAAATGTTATAATGTTATATTTTGTTAGTACTCAAGAGGTGATAATTTACAGAACATGATTATCAAAATAATTTGATAAAATATAAGTAACTCTAATTTTCCTTTAAATGCTGTTGAAGTCTTGTTAATGCCATAAGTACTGGCAATGAAGTTTGAGTGGTATATTCTCTGATAATTGGTCATGTTTCCTTGGGCAGAACAATTTTGTAGGTGATGAATGAGAGCAGTCTTGAAACATCCACATTTCTCAAAACTCTGTGATTTTCCTGTAGTTTATTTACTCCTTTGTGTAAGCTGTTCTCCCCTGTTTTGGGTTGAAAGCTGAAGATATGAACAGGTGGATATCCTGCCCTGTTTCTTTTCACAAAAATTGCATTAATGCCTCCAGTTTTTGACAGGTTAAAGGGTTGGAAGCTGCAATAATGGCTTTGTGGAAACAAAACTTCATATCATGTAGCAAAATTGACAGCTCCTTTTCACTGCCAGGGTATTATAATAATATTCACCCTTGACAGTGTTATCCTTCAAGGAAGTTACATATTCAGTTATTTAAAAGGTAGAATATCTACGTTTTCTTATTTGTCGTAACTCATGGCATTAGTGAGGGTGAATTAGTCAAAAAGCACTGAAGGGTAAGATTTAGATCCAGAGAAGAGCCAAAGAGGCCAAGGAACTATTGGAGAAATAGCTATTTTAAAAAGCAGATAACAGAGTTTCAGGCAACACTATAATACAGACAGTCCAAGATATTTTTTATTTTTCATACTAGAAAAGGAGCTGCAAAAAGATACCAGGTGATTAGGTTTGATCATCTGGTGTGGCACATAATAATGTGAAACTTTCAAACAGGAAATAAATTAGAGTTGAAGATGACATAATGAAATAGAAAAAAATTGTGGGTTTAAAGCTTCTACCTTGTAATTTATGGCCTCATTTAAAGGAGATGCCTTTTAGTTATGAGGGAAGTTGGTACTGTAGTTTTAATTTACATGGTTGCTCTAAATTACTGAAGTTAAACATGGTAGGTTGCTATTTTCAGCCAAGCAATGTAGAGATCTTTTGAAAATTTCTCGAACTTTGAGTTGCAAGTTCTCCCAACTATAAAAAAGTTTTGCAACTACAAAAGATTTTTGCAATTTTTTTGGGTTTTTTGCCTCAGTTACACAGAATGGTGGTGTGTGAACCATGCCTTGTTGATGCCGTTTCTCACACATAGGTCACCACACTCCTAAATTCATATTGACTTTGTCACGTTTTTTCAGTATAAAAACAAAGTCATGTTTGAGAAGACTGGTCCACTGAGTCACTGAGTTACAGAAAATAAACAGATAACATTGGGCACTGTTGACTTTTTGTATTAAAAAAAAAAATTCCGTTACATGATATCTTTAGTTCTTTGGTCAAATATTATAATTGGTCCTAATAATAAGATCTACATCCAGGATGTACACAGCCAATGCTTCTCCTTCACACCTTTTGTTAAGTGCATTGTAATTTGATACAGCTTATTCAGTGATCTATTGTAGGCACTGACAGCTTCTCTTCAGCTCTGAGTGTTTGATTGACCTCTGGTAATACAGACAGTTCACAAATTCTGTTCTTGGCTATGTCTTGTATATATGTATTTTGGCAGTACTTGTATTAAAAAAAGAAGTCTTTTTTCAGTCATGTGTCAATGTTAATCCATGCCTAGGATGCTGGAGGGTAGTGAAGGATATGTTGCATGCATGTGAACTAAAAAGCCATGTTCACTGAGATGATAGAATGTGTCTTTGCAGCCTTAGATTCCTGTGCCAGGCTCTACAGGATAGAGCTTTCCCTCAGCTCTTTTGCTTTTTTCTGTCAGTGATATTTTCAAGCACTTTGAAATTTTAAAAAATTTATTCTTTCTGCTTATTAGGCCTGATTTTATGAATATTCACACTGTGCCTTTACAGAGGCATTTATAAAAATCTATGAGTTCATTTGGGACTGCACCTGAAACCCATTTTGCTGCTGCATCTATATACAGAACTCGATTCATGCACAAAGACTGAATTACATGTTACAAGTCTATGGCCATGCCTTAATTGGACATAAAATCCCATTAGCCAGTCCCCAGTATTATCATATCAATTAAAAGGCAAAAAAAAAGTCCTAATTTGCAGAAAAGGAATGTGTACTAGTTTCATGTGAGAGCTGCCAGAGAGATTGATAAACAGTAAAAAGCTGTGTCTGGAAGCTGATCTTTAAAATACATTTAGGATTATGTTCTCTCCCACCTGTCATGGGCAGAGATTTTCCTGTCATAGTCCTACTAAAACTAATAAGAATTTCCTTGTTCACATCCATGTGTTTGACCCACACCACTGGAGGTGTGTATGAGGTATGAGTTAAACCTTTGCTGCCATATGGTCATGTTTTCATCTTCTGGAAGGAACTAAAGTGGGGTTTAATGAGCTGGTTATTTGTTTTTCAGACACATCCAAAACATATGTTGTTTTAAAAGTCCAAAATCTAAAAAGCACTACAATAGATAGAAGAGGAAGGGAGCCTTGCTGGGAACAAGACTTCATGTTGTAAGTAAAAAGGAATTCTTATCACCTGATTTTGTTGTATCTTTGCTGTGTTCATGTTATATGTAAATAAGTATTCCATGCCATCATTAAAAATGGCCAATTTATTAGGATTATTTTCTTCATTTTAATTAGTATACTAATTACCAAAGAATACTAAACCACCTTTGTAGCAATTGCATTATGAGGTTGCTGTAGCTCCATCTGCTGCCTGCTCATCTATACAACACAGCAGACTTTGAAAAAGTATACACAAGCATTTACAAATATATTTATCTTGATTTTGATAAGTATACGACAGTTCATTATCTCAAGGACTCTCACTCCATGTCTGCCAGTAAAATCTGTGTTCCATTACTTGCAGGTATTACCAGCTTGCATTTTAGAAGTTGTATATTGCCTAACCTTTCAATCTGCAGTTTCACTGTCAGTTTAAAGGTTGTGGTCCAAAAATACTAGAACATAAAATGTGCAATTGGTCTTCGGTAACACATTTGTAAAGAGAAAAGCTGAATAAAACAAAAATTCAATATGTCTATTCAATTGCATAAAGCAAGTACAGCAGAAAATTAGACATTGATGCAGGATGGTTTTTGAGAGCAATGTGATGATTTAAGTAGCTATCTCAGAGGTGGTGTCTGTCATTCTCTGATCTCTTTTTTTCTTTTCCTGATGACTTTAAGTACACAGTGATGCTTTGTGGTACGCCACACAAATAAGTTGAAGATGAGTTTTAGTACTTAAAATTAATGGAGATTACATAAAATAAGTCCAGCAGAGACACCAATACCTACTTTATTATAGTTTCCATATTTACAGAACTGGTGTGCAATGGGGAACATTCCCCAAGGAAATGACCTCTCTTTTAATATCAATTCAATGTCATTAGGGAGTGATATGGCCTGGTAAAATTTGATTTTAAATTCTTGCAGAATAAGGTTGGCATGGTATTTTTTTTGTCAAAACCAGCTAGTAATAAAATGCATGTATCCAATAATTGCAACTAAAATTGAGTCTGGATCTGCAGCTTTTGAAGTTGAGAGATATTTTCCCATTGCTCCAGCAGAACTCTCCTCATCATTTTGTTAGGTCAATTCTGAACAATAAGACTTGAGATTTGGCTTGTTCAGTCTAACATCTGTGTTCATCCTGGCTAGTTTGTATTTTACAAGTATACTGAAAACCTCTGTATCTGCTGTAAGGCGATAATAATAAATTGCTATGATAGATTGCTAAGCAGTTGAGATTACATTTTCGTTTTAATTATCTCTGTATTCATTCGTTATAGTGAAATCTGTGCTGATGGAAAGGGCTTCATTATAGAGCTGTGGAAGAAAGGTTTACTCTGGGATGGCATTTTAGGAGTTTTATGGATTCCCTTTGCCACTGTGAAATATGCAACAGATGTAAGTTGACTTTCTGTGGAAATATAAAGCACTGAGTGAAATCCAATAAATTTCCCATTCTTGGACTTCCCAGATAGCAACATCTGTGATCAATGTATACTTCTAATTCTTTTGCTTCAGTTGTAATATTAAGGCATAATGTACATGTGGCTCTCAAAGTGTCAACTGATACGCAGCAGCCGTATACCCTGGAGAAATGGCTCAGATCCTGGGCCAGGTATAACACAGCAAGTGAGTTAGGTTCAACAGAACTTAGGAACAACTGGAGAGGCAGGCATGTTTGGTTTGTATGATTAGAGTGAAAGAATTTTAGCTCAAGTTCCATGGTCTGGCTCATTTTGTGACCTTGGGTAAATCTCTATTAAAATGGGCAAAACACTGTTGTTCTTTTTCTCATGGGAATTGACCATTGTCTCAAAGAGAAAAACAGAAATGTGACCTGTGGTGCTGCAGAAGAGATTAATAGTACAGTGAGGACAAAGGAAAGGATGAGTGGGAAGTTGGGTCAATACAGGAGTTATGTATCCACCATAGTTCACCAGAATGACTATACTTGCTTTCAATAGGGAGTTCTTATTTTATTAAAAAAAAAAAAAGATTTCTGGGAGTGTGGAAATACTGAAGCAAATTGCAATTGCTGCAAAATTTTATAAATTTGGAAGAGGTAGGAGGTATCCTATTCTAATAATCCACAATTCTCCCAATCATAAATATGCTTTCATATGCATAGTCCCTGGAGGCTGTATTTAAAGAACTGTGAATTAGAGAAGATGAATTTAATCCTTGCAAATAATCCTTGCCTCCTTTAATATTTATAAAATATAAAAAAGGCAATTGAAGATGGGGTAAAGGTATGAAAATCAGAGAATAACTTCATGTATTCTCTGATTTTGTATTTCATCAGACTCTATAGCCATTTCTTTACAGGAACTAATAAATATTAATATATACATTGAACTGACATTTCAATGATTCTTCTCAGAAAATGGAAGCAGAGGGAGAAAGTAATTCCTGCTTCCATTAGAGGAGGCTCTGTATCACAGCTGCCAAGTGCCATTTCAAGCCCCAGGGCAAGTTGTTCTGCTCTGCTGCCCAAGCTGTTGCTGAGTTAAAACTTGCTGACACAGAGGTTGTGGCTTGCTTGTAAATACTGAAACTTTAAACAAACAAAGATGCAAGATAAGAGATTGTTTCTTAATTTCTTCAGATCATGTAAACCTTCATTTATTAGTCCACTATGGAACATTCCTAGTTATTTATCCTCCTGGTCTTAACCCTGCAGTTCTGTTCTGGGCTTTATAACTCAGAAATAACCTACAGGGGAGTGTTACTTTACAAGCTCTTTTTTGGCTTGGTTATTAACTTAAATGGATTGTTTCAGTCTTGCTAGAGTGTACTTGTTTGGCACCAGTTCAAAGGGGAACTGGAAAATCTCTGTTGATAAGAGTAATTTTCAATATTCATATTTTTTGTGTCTTAATCATCTGACAACCTTAATGTCTGTTTGTCTGTATTGTTGTGCAAATGTTATATTTTGAATTTTATGACTCAGAAAACTTGAAGTCCTAACTAGTACATCAACAAAAGCTGTAAAATACTGGAATGGTGTTATAAAGGAGCTCCTAGTGACTTTGGGGAAACTTCATTCATTAAGAAGTGGATAATGCTATAAATCCTGCCCAGGTAATTTCCACAACCTATTTTTCCTAGGGAGGCCCAGGTTCCTGGTGGAGATTGCATTCTGAAGTAATAAAAAATGGAACTGAGATTCAAGGCACAAAAATACCAACTTCTCATGAGATCTTACTAGATATCTACTTTGCATTACCATTTGGTGAGTTACAGATTAAGGTCCAGCGTTCCAGCCATTCTATTTCTCTCTAAGTTCCTGTAATTTCACCTAAGTTCCTGAAATACAACAAAAAATTGCAATTTTTCTATAGAAGCCTAAATGTCTATTCATCACTGGGGCATTTTCACAATCAATACTGGTAATTGTTACTGGTAAATAAGAACCACATCCCACAGGGAGCTGGATGAGCAGATTCAGTCGCTAATGGTGATCCACATGTGGATTGCAGAGCTAAAGAAGGAAGTACCTCCTTCAGAGTCAGTACTAGAGCCTGTTCCTTACAGCTCTGCAGCACATCAGCTTTGACCAATGCACAATGTATATTTTAATAAAATCCAGGCATTCACAGCATTTTTTACCTTCCTAGCAAAGATTGTCTGCCTTTATTTTGTGCATATGAAGATGGAAACTATTTAGATTTCTGTATATATGAATGTAGTGTAAATGAGGGTAGAAATTGAAACTGAACTTCAAATCCCCACACATTACTTCCAGATATAATACAACGAGATTGACTTTACTCAGATTATCAATCCATCCACATGATGTGGTCCATCTTCAAATAGGTCACAAACATAATTTTAGCTTAACATTTCACTCTTTAAATAGTGTAATGAATTGTGTCTTAAAAGATAAATCCCAAAATTTAGCAAGAATAAAGTAAAAAAAAAGTGAAGAAGGTGAATAAAACTATATGAAAAGGAGGACTAGAAGTTATACCAATAATATACTCTTTGATTGTCTAATTTATTTTTAAAATGCATTGTCTTTGATTAACCTTGGTAAATTGTTTTTGGGTATAGTTTGCATGACTACACTCCTGTTAATACATCAGGTGGAGTGCGTATCTTTTCACAGAGTGTCTTTGGACTATTTTAGTTTCTTATAAGCTACAACATATTTACTTCTTCTTTACTACTTGGCCAAAAGAATTTCAAAATATAACCTCTGCCCTAGTTGTATTCTGGTTTTTGTTTGCTTTGGTTTTTTGGTGTGTTGAATTAGCAGAATGTTTTAAGTATGTCCTTACATCATTCTCATATCTAGAAACCTAGTGTAAATCTGGAATAGGAACTCTAATTGTGTGTTTACAGGATGTAAATTCAGATTGTTAGTTATTTCAGGCTGCAACCTGGAGAGAGTGTTGGTTTGTATGTTGAAGCTTGTATTCTGATGTCAAACAAAAATATTTTAAAAAGTTCCCAAGACAGGCCCTGGGACTTTAGTCATGGAGTGCTGTGAAAATCCTGTAGACGTCACTCTTACGCTGTAGTTTTCTTCAGAGAGTCAAGAATTCCAAAGCATTATGTCTTGATTATTGAGAAAGCCAGGATTATCATCTACCTGGGGTTTGATGAGGGCATTTTCATTGCTTATCTTATTGAATGACTCAGCTCAGTTATGAGCACCTGAGAATCTCTCATTGGCTGTTGGAATCAGTACAGCCTCTTTATTATGACAAATTACACTAGAAAGGTAGAAGATGGCAGTTACTTTTGACAATTCCTGAAAGATAATGGGCAGAAATATAAGAGCCTCCCATGCTCCTTTAATATTATGACTTCATTTGGACTTGAAATCCTGCATGAAATAACATGGAAATGTGTTCTCAAAGAAATTAAAGATAATTTTACTGAAGTAATTGACAGTAGCTGTAATTTGGAAAATCATTGGTGTGTCTTGGGAGCTAAGATATCATTTTGCCAAGTCGCCTGCTGAAAGTCAACAAAACTTTTACTTCATTAATAATTTTGGAAAATACCATGCAGAACTCACATCTTAGGCTTGGTTTTAATTCAACTCATTATCACAAATTTCATATACATTAATTAGCAAATGAAGTAACAAGAACAAAGTAGCAATGGTGAGATTTAATCCCTGTTTCTGCATTAGTCACCATACCAATGCACTGATATGCCAAGGGATTAGCAAATGAGAATATTAATTGTTGTGATACAACTTTGATCAGCAAAAACCAAAGTCCTGAAAAATCATAATAGACTGACTTTGGAAACTCATGCATCACTGTATGGAATTGTAAGTACAGAGCACTTTAGTTAGTATAATAATTCACATATACTTACAATTTAAAAGTTTACATTAACACATGCAGTAGGAAAACTGAAAGATTCTGTTTTCCAAATTGTTGTCTTTATCTTTTGCGTGTTTCACAGCAGTGTTGTGTTCACTTTGAGCAAAAGATATGACATAAATTAAGGCAGCTTACCTTGTGATGGAAAATAAAAACATCATTCCCAATCTGTAAGCAAAACTTTAAAAATGGAAAAAAAAGAGGTGGGCACACAAATTCTTATCATCATCATGGAAGAAAACTTCTTCACAATCAGGGTCATGAACCCTTTCCTCTCACTAAAGCTAATAGGATGATTTATAGAGCAAAATGTTCTGCAGGGAATCAGTTTGTACCTCCAGTTGCAGACTTGTCACGTTTCTTCCAAGAGCCTAGAGCTTGGGAAAAAAAAACCCCTCAGTTCTAGGCCAATAGCATGTGGAATTAAAGTAGAGCCTGATTCCCTACATAAAGCAAACACATAAAAACCCCACAGAACCAAAATCCAATCAAACAAAAACCCCAGATCTCAGAATGCTGTGCGTGGATCTGTAAGAAATACATGGCAAGCTGAACTGAGAAATTTTAAATACCAACTTTCTTCCTAAACCAACAATAGGTAATTTTTTTAACTGTAAAATTAACTTTGTATAACAAGAAAGTAACTGGTCTAGGTCTCTCAAAGTTTTTAGACTACCAGTCAGAAGATCATCTTGGAATTATTTCTTCTGTTCTTGTGGTAAGTGATTTAATCATTACAATGTTTGCAATTGATTTGATAATTCCCTGTTACTATAGATTTAATGAATTAAGATAATTAATTTTATGTAAAAAAAAAGTAAAATTAGAAGAAAAATTGGCTGAAAGATTTCTAGCAGCTTTTTCCTTTTCTACAGATACCCACAGAGACTTAGATTGCAGAGGTTGGCACAGGGAGTTTCCCCTCCAACATGTAAGACATTCATGTCAAGATAGAAACGACAGTGACACATCCATGGAAAGTGGGCTCAGCACACAAGAAGGCAAACTCAGGTATTTTATCTTGGCACATCAGACATGTGTGATATCATTCCTTGATTTTATTTTTTTTTTAATATCTGAATGTCAGTATGATACATACAAAATTATTTTAAGCAGGAATATGAAAGTCTCTTAAACTTGTAAAGAAAATGCTGGTATTTATTAGCTTTTCTATGTTCTTTTATGGCAAATACATATGCACCTGTCCTGTTCTCACCCCTGGGCATGTGTCTACATAGGGTTCAGCTATTCCATAGTGACTTCCTGAAGTATTAAGAAAGGAAGGGAAGCAACTCCTGACATGATTTGGGTATTGTAACTATTCTGTTTCATCTGAAAAGTAGGAAAAACATTTGATTCCATTTTTGAAGCTAATTAGACAGGCTGCCTGCATTTCTGGAAGTTTTCTAGAAGAAAATTAATATTTTCTATCTATTTCTTCTGAATAAACAAGAATGTAGTAGAAAAAAAAAGGGGGGGGAAGATAATTGCTGTTTTTTTGCTTCTCTGAATGTGGAAAATTATGCATAATGGTGGAAGGGGCAAGGTGGCAACAAGTGGTTTTTTCTGCCATCGCCTTCTGCTGAGTGGAATTGAATGCTCAGGAGGGAGCCCAGTCAGCCTCTAAGAACACTCAGCAGTGGTCTCTGAGCAGGGAGAGCTTTCTCTGTGTTAGAATAATCACTTCACTTCTTCTGATAGGCAAACTGGTGAGAAAAAAATGTTCCCTCTACTGTTCGTTTTGGCTTTCATAGCAGCTGTCACAGACTGTATTAGATTTCATTCATGGTGTCTTTTATCCATAGCAGTGCAGGAAAGGCACTGTGAGCAGCTGACACTCCAAAAGGTGTTCTGCCTTGATGAGGGGTAGAAGAGGCTCTTGGGAAAGGCAGCAAGAATATTTGGTGTGTCAGGCACTTTGCTCCTGTTTAAATCATGTCTAGCAGCAGTGGTACTAGAAAATTAGCTCAAACATGAGAGAAAACACAATAAAAACTAATACTATTAAGTTACCTATTCTCAGAGGCAGTAACATCTTGATGCCCTTAAACCACCTTTTCAGGTACTTTAAAAAAGCAGGGTCCTGGTGCATGTAATTTCTCCACAAAATTAGGAAATAAATGAGTCTACTAAAAACTCAAGCTCAGGGATGTAGTTAGAGACTGCACATGGCCAGGGTGCCACAGCCTTGCTTGGGTGCCTGTCAGCCTCACCATTTAAATTTCCTAGTCAGCCCTTGCAGGGTATTTACAGAGAGGTACAAGTGCTTCCTCAGGGTGAGAGCTGTCAGTAATGGCAGCACTCAAGAGCTGTTTCTCTGTGTTGTTCTAAGCACATGTCCAGTCATTAGCATATCATCTGTGCTGACGTGTCATTTTCAACAGAGATCTGAGCCTCTGAGCATGTTAAGCTAAACCAAAAGAAGTTAACCCAATCTGACTATGGAATTCTTTCCTTTAATCCTTTGTACCAAATAATTTTATTGAAGTTCAATGAGCTTTTACAGTACTAAATTGAGGGTCAGCACTAAACTATTATTTTTAGAGGAAAAGTTTTTTTATTTGTATTTATAGGTATTTATACCTATAAATATAGGCATTTTTACCTATATTTATATAGGTATAAATATAGGCATTTATACCTATATTTATAGGTAAATATCTATATTTATATAGATTAATTACAGTTTATATACTGCATAGGTATATTCCAAGTAACTGCATTTGTACTAAAAATCTGGAATGTGGATGACTAATTCTTTTAAATAGCTGTATTAAACACCAAAATTAACAGTCCTGTAAATATTTAAGTATTAATATGTTCCAAATTTCTTCCATAAGTGTGTTTTAGACAGATATTTATTCATCAGTTCTTTGGTTATGTATTTAAGTGGTGTTTATGGATGCTGAATTTAGGTGTAGACTGATGACTACTGTGTAACTGAGTAACACAATAGTTAAGTGTAACTGAGTAACATTTTCCCATAAAGCAAAAGCTCACTAAATGAAAATTTGAAGGATGTGGTAAATTATTAAGTAACCTCTTATTGAAGCAATATTTTTTTCCTAGAGGCTTAAAAAAAAAGACAGACAGAAAAGGGGAAAATACTAGTAAAAAAAACCCCAAAACCCATAAATCATCTGAGTTTTTCTATAATGTAATTGAGTGAATCACTGTGAATTTTTAAAAATCAGCAATCAAGTATTTATTGTATACTTAATTGCATCTCTCCATAGTAGCCATAGGACAAATCAGTTAGTTCACTCTTTATGCATTATTAGTATCCAGTGCTGAATGCTGCTACTTGTAGGAATAATAATGATTTCATGGTTAATCTCTGTGGTACCACTGAGGTAGAAGTAATGTTGCTGTATATCCAAAATAGCTAGAAATGTACAGATATACCTGATATACCTGTTAAGCATAAACTGAAGTGCGTGGCATAAAATTGACTAGGGGCATTTCCAAAACAAAGTGGAGCAAATATTTCTTTTAAAAGCAACTAACTAATCCCAAAACCTAAGGAAGTATAGCAACAGGGACAAGGATCTTTCTTTTTAAAAGAATATTGATTTGTCCTGTGATACTTGCTTTCTCTGTAGAACTGTAAAACAATCATTGAACAAAGAGAAAAAAATATTTGATTACATTAAAAAAAAAGGCAACTAAAGATCCATTATTTAGATGTATAATAAACCATATATGTTTATTTCTTTCTTCCTACATAGGCCATGTGAATAGATGTCATGTATAACTACACAGGAAAGGATATGCTGCCCACAAAAATATGCTAGACCTACATAGATTGATACATTTGGGGTTGAGTATCTTGTTCTGAAGTGTTCGGCTTTAACAGTACTTCCTCTTTTCTAATGGTTTGGGTACTGCAACTGCTGTGTTAAAAGGAGATACATTACTAAAATTGGACTTCATTACTTGCAGCCACTAGCAAATTTGATTTTTATATAATCATTAAAATGATATTAACTAAAACAGTGATTTGTGACAGTGAAATGCATATTTATGTTCAAATGGATGAAAACTGAAAAGAAAGCTTCAATGTGACAGTATTAGAAGTTTCTTAATGCTTGAGACATCATGAGCATCAAATGGCCTCTTAAAAATTGAATTAATCTTTCCTGGTTTTCCATACAGAGAGAAGCAAACAATGGCTGAGGTCTAAATTAATTTGAGGTGATAGTTTACAGCCATTTTTCCAGTAATCTGTTTGATTATTCATGCCTAGATAACAGAAAAAAATGATAGACAAGCATAAAATTATTTCTAAACCATGAAAATTTCCACCTCCACCTCTTGGCTACAGGTTATGAATTCCTCAAACTAAAGCCATATTTCCATGCTTAGCCATCTGTTTAAACAGATAGTGTTTGGATATATATATTTGTTTTCTGTTGTGATCATTCAATGAGAGATTCCTCAAATTTAAATTACAGAATACATAAGCATAACTGATTTTCTATAACATGTTACTGCTTCCTATTTATTGCCAAAAAGAAATAAGGTCCAAAAGAAAAAAAGAAAGAGGCATTTAACAAAAGGTGATTATCCCATGCAAGGCTTTTGGCTACAAGCATCCCCTGCTTCCCAGCTTTCAGAACTGGCAGATTATTTTCAAAATATAAAAAGAAGTTGACATTATAATTAGGGATGGGTGGTTTTGCATTTAATCATTATTCATAGGATGTTCTCTAAACTGAAGGTTGTTTAAGTCATGTAACACTTGTGTGTTCCAAAGACAAAGTAAAAGGACGGACTGTTTACATCAAAACCCATGAACAAGAGGCTTCCCTGAGTCTGAGCTATTGTCACACATAAAAGAGCATTCCTCTAAGCTCTTTGGCTTCTTGGACAGCTTTGTTCTGCTTGAGTTACAGAAAGCACTATTGGGTAGGAAGGTATTCAGCGTGAGGTGATGTTAACTCTTGTATAATAAATCAGTCATTTAAAACTGTAAATAAATGTTGTTATTAATTTAGATAATTACAGTAAGACAGATCTTTTCAGTTAGAATCTTATGTAAAATTAAACCCTTTGTGTACCAGCACAGTGCTGAGAGTACATTCCACTGTACCCCAGGCTTAATTCTCATCTGTCACTCAGACTCACATGCTCATTGATGATCCTTCCTGCTCTGCTGCCCTTTCCTATTTCAGTTCCACCCTCTTGCTTTTCTCAAATGTGTTTCCTTCAGATCTTCTGTGGCCAAAAACTATTGCTTTTGATTCCATTAAAAGTAGTACTTTAAAAGACTACTTTAAAAAAAGTTTCTAAATAATTTTAAAGACTGTTACAGTAGCTCTGTACAGCAGAGGAAATACAAACAAAATTTAAAATCAGAGATGGAGAATGCTAAGTCTCCTACATACAGGGAATATGAAGTTTAACCAATTTTTATGGGCTTTTTAATGTCTCTACTTTATAACTATGACAACTTTACAATTGTTACCCATTTAATTAGTATATTTTAAATTTTTTTGAGTAAAAAAATGGAAAAGGAGATGAGTTAGCAGTTAACAATATAGAGAGAAAATATTTTACTTGACAGAGATTGAGAAAAAAGACACTGAGATAACTGAGAAAAATTTAGGGAATTGAAGATTGTGTCAGAAAAAAAAACCCAATTAATTACATATGAAATTGTTAGGAAGTGTAGTAGGGAACCAAACAGTTTTATTTTGCAAGGCGATTTGCAGTTTAGAACAAGTGATGGTGAGCTGATGTGACATGTTGATGTACATTTTCTTTCCTAAAGTTATCCCAGATAGATTTTGGTAAGTTACTTTGGTTGACTGGTTTTGAAGTTATATGCTTTAATAGATATCCTGAAGTTCTCAGTAGAATATGTTTAAAATTTTTTAGTATGCAGCTATGAATCCAATCTTTGTGGCACATCTGAAAGCCAGGATCTTTGTACCTAGCTGGGTTTGTACAAATGGGCAGGATTAAGGCTGTAGGTAAGTGAGGATGAGCAGCTGCTCCCCAAGGGAGGGGCAGTGAGGCAGGATAACACAGCAAGCAGGGTTAGCAGTGCCCCAACCCAGTACCCCAGGCAAGCCTGGGAGAGGCAGCAAACATCAAACAACAGTGCAGAAGCCTGTGCTGATGGAACAGGTCTGAGGCCAAACTGGCAACTCCTGGAGCTCAGGGTCAGGGCCAGTGCTGCAGCCAGGGCAGGGCACAGCAGTGAGCACCAGGCTGGTCCATAACAGCACAGCAGGGTCAGACTCAGGCCTGCAGTGAGTCCAGGACTGGGGGTCCTGCTCAGTGGGTACATAGGCAGAGCTGTGCTTGAGCCAGTGTTCCAATCTAGGAATGAGACAATATTGGAAAAACTTCCAGTAAAGGAGGAATAGTATCTAGCTCTAGCACAAAAGATACAGCCAAATTTTATGTCCTTCTATATATATGAAATAACTTACAAAACCCAATTATAAAATAGATTACACGTTAAAACAAAATGCAATTATCTTTGTCACATAGCAGAGATTACTCTTGGTTTCTTCCAATATCTATCACACCAGTCCATATTGTTTCACTTGTCCCAGTAATCAGTAGTTATGAGTTTCTTTACCTTCAGTCTTTTCACAAGTGTCTGTTTTGTTTGTGGTTATTGGGAGTGTTCTGCTGATTGCTTTGCATCCTGATATGAACTGATACTGAGCTTTAATTGTCTCCCTTATTAATATTCATAGTTTTATATTGTTTGCTATGGTGACAACTTTTCATAATAAATGAGAAGTCATGACTCTCCCTGAGATTCTGTGTAATGTATCATTATTCATGATAAATTCATCAGGCTTGAAAGGAACAGGAAAGGCTTTTGAAGTTTTCTTTTACCTAGATTAATTAAGTTCTATGCCTTAGAGGGCATTATTACTTTCTGATATTATGTAACTGTATTAAGTCTATTACTGTTATGCAGTTATCTTATCTTGTGTTCCCCAAAGGTTTACTTGCTGTAAAGGTTAACACATTTTACTTAGACCTTACATAATAGTAAATTTTTAAGGTAACTTTGTTGACTTCTGGGAACTAGTTATCTAATTAATGCTTATACCTGTGTGTAAAAGATTGAAAAGATTTGATCTCTGTGCAAGTATTCCCTTGAAACTACTAGAAAATTTGTTAATTTACAGAAAAGCTAAAATAGGTGTCAGGTATCAGTTCTTCTGCAAAGAAATTCCCTTTCTCTGTATGACTTGATCTCTAAAAACAACAGCCATTTCAGGTGGGAGCATAAGAACTTTACATAAAGAGCTACACAACGGGAGAAAAGAGAGTTGCTATGGGAAAAACAGCAAATGTTTATGAAAAGTTTGATTTGGCTCCTACTGTTGTCATATTTCATCTATACACTGCTACCCTGAAAGATACCATTATATTCAGAAGCAGGGTAAATGTCACTGGAATTAGTTTACTATACTTGCATAGCAATTTATTTTGTTTGTTTACTGCATGCATATTCAATCAAATACTTTTATAATACTGATTTTAATGGCTTTTTAATAAAATTGAAATGTTAGGCATTGATTATGAATAGAGAGATTCTGTAGGAGAAAATTGAATTTAGTTGATTGAAGAAATATGCCTTTCCAGTATATATTTGGGAAAAAAATACAGATATTTTTATTTTTTGAGTTGGGTATATTAGAAGAAAAAGTAAATTTAATGATATTTCAATGAAAGCATTGAAATAAGTGAGAAATTGGAGATTGACAAATAGGTGCATACTGGCAAATCCAGGCAAAATCTGGAGAAATTCATAAAGTTTCCCTAAGTGTCAGACAGATATTGTTTGTTTTCTGGGAACAATCCAAGATGACACTTTGACAGATTCAAGATTGATTAAAAGCTGCAACTTCACTGGGCAGCAGAACAATGTCTTGATAATGTCTTATTCACATCAACATGTGTTTCCTTGTGTCACCTGTCTCCTGCCATAGCCTTTGGTCTTGTCAATCAGCTTCTGTCCTAATTGCATGTTCCTTTTGTTCAGATAAACATCTTGCAGTTTGGAAATCACTAATGTAGCTACTGAAGCACTGAGGAGATAATGTATCTTGTGGGGGTTTCTCAGGTAGCAGCATTGCCCTGTAATACCTTTATATCCATCAGAAAAACCTGCAAGTTACTTTGTAAAATGTTGATTCACTGTCTTGGCAGGCCTTAAAAAATAGAATCTTTCTTCAAAGCTGCTGTTCTATGTCAAAGTAGAGGAAAATATGAGCGGTTATCCACTGGCACTGTATTAAGTGTACAAGATCAGTATCACAAGCTGTAGTTTTGATAGATCTGAATGACAGTTTACAATCCAGTTCATAGCTCTGAGTGGTAAGAATTGCAATTTTAAAATTTTAGGTATGGATTACTGTACATCTCTATTTGCACACCTTTTAGCACCAAGCCTGCAGTTGTGGTGGTTCTTTAGAAGAAAGTTTAATAGAATTGAATAAATTCCTCCAATCATAATGAAAACAGGATATCACCCTATCTTGCAAACCAAATCTTTTGTGAAAGGGATATATTAATGTTTGAGAATAATAGTTAATCAGATAACAGGAAAATCCTATAGTGTTGAATCCAAAATGACTCTACATATTTTGAAGTGGCCTAAAATAGAGAAGTTTAAGTAGTTATTAGTTCCATTTCCCAGTACTCATTCTCAGTTACACAGAAGAGTTTGCTATTTCTCTGTCTGTGATTGAAAAAAAAAATTTTGGGGGGGTGATAGTAAGTCAGAACACTAAAATAATATTACTGCAAAGTAATTGTTAAAGCAAGCTGGGACTTTCTGAATCAGTTTTAGCAGAGACAGCAACATCCCTTCAATAAGTCATGCTATGATCAGACTTCAGACCCATCTAAGGAGTCAGAAGACACAAGGAAGAGGAAGGTACTTTTCTTGCACCAAATTGTTAATTGTGCCCAGGAAGGGGAGGGGTGGTCAAGCTACAGTAATTGATGGCTTATCTTTAGCAGCTGTGCAGACTTGGCTCAGGGGTATTTCTAAAAGCAGACAGGGACAGATCTTTTTCTTCAGGAAGACATGAAGATCAATATCAATGTGAATTATGCCTATGAAAATATTGTGAAGAACTGGAGGAAAAATTTGAAATGGGAAAAAAATGAGTCCTGTTATGAGGATTAATGCATACCTTCAGACTTTATTTGTTTGCTGTGTAGGTGAGTCAAAAGTTGTAGCTCTTATAAAAGACTTAACTTCTTAATGATTAGCTAAGCAACCTGTAAAAGAGTGCTGGAGGAAAAACTGAACTAAAGGAGATATGTAAGCATATTTTAGTTTCTGTTCATGCATTGCTAAATTTTTGAATCTGAATGGCTAGAAAATGGATGTTATTGCTGTACTGTGTGTTTTAGGCACTTAAACAAGGTTTTCTCTAAGAAATCAGAAAATGTTATTTCATTACTGTAGCAATGTTGTTCTCAAAATTCAGACTGATAAAACTTAGTACCTTGTCCCAAAGAAACTAGGAACTTGTAATTTTATTTCAAAAACCACCAAGAACTTAGAACTGTAAACTACTTGAAGTGAAAGCAGTAATATATGATTCAGTCATACTGAATATATCATATTCAGTATGACTGAAAATGATAATATAGCTATGGAAGCTTACTGTTTTAGACAATAAGAAAGCAAAAGGAAAATAAAAATGTGTAGTCAGATTTAAAACTAAAATTTTACTGTAGGGATGAGTCACTGGTTGCTGATCTATAGTAAGTTTTGTTCTCTGCTCTGTTAGTTTAAAAAATAAATTTTCAAGCGCAACTTGAACATCTGTAGAAGGGAACCTGTGTGGGGCATAGATTTAGTGCTACTAGAAAAAGTATCTTGGAGGCAATTCTGCTTTCTTTTGCCACTAACACACAAAAATAGCTATATGAGGCAACTGGATCATACTACATTGTATTAATCTATGCAAGGCTTAAAAAAGGTAAGTCTTACTGTGGCACAGTTAACTGTGGAATGCCTAGATCACTTAAGTTTCCTTTGCAGTTTTACCACATCATTAATTTCCTTTAAATGTGACGATAGCAAAGATGGACAAATACTGCCTACAGTTCTTAGTGTTTTACTAAACTGCTGCTTATTGCTCAGCCTTTTAATGTTATAATTAGTTTTTTTTTCTATGCTGTATAATTGAGGCCTATGAAAAATTTAAAATTGAATTACAGTTTTATAGTCTATTAGTCCTTGATGGGATACCATTTCTATGGTTCCATATCCAGGACATATTTTCCAATAAGAATAGTGTGTCCTTCTACCAAGTGCATGAATTGACTTGAAAGCTAGTGCTGTAAAGCACCTTGTTTTCAGCTGTAAAGCACCTTGTTTTCAGCTGGAAACTATTTCAGTGCAATCAGCTTCAGCTGATGACCAGTGCTGGAACAAGGGCAGCCTTTGTAGCCCAGGTGTATGGAATTTTGCTAAAGTGGCTTTGGCCTGGTGTGTAAGACCATTATAGCAATTGCACCAACAGATACTCCCAAAGAACTTGTGCTGCTGCAGTCTAAAGGAGTTGACAAGTGTGTAAATCCTCACAAAAAAGTTTGGGGTATGTTACAGACTTACTTCCAATGCATGCTAAATTGTGCAGGTTACAAAAGTTACAGCACTGGAAGTGATACACTTGAAAGTACCATTCTTGTATTCTGAAAAACAGAGAATCTGATATTCATCTTTCTTTATTCTTTTCTATCCCCCTCCTGAGCTATAGAAGAATGCAGAATAAAACTCAAGATTGTCATCAGCCTTATCACATATTTGTATAAGAATGAGCATTACTGAAATATTCTGAAAAGCACATTTGAAAGAGAAAAAAAACCCCAAACACTTTTGTGGAAGTGTACTGTCCAAGTATAATTCTACTTGCTATGTCCATTGGAGATTGATTTAAGCACATGATGTGAGTTTCAGCCTGACTGTTGCCAGTGGGGAGTGGAAATTGCCAAATAATTACACTTTATTATGACATTTTTTATTTCAATTTTTCTTCCACAGTTTGTTTCCAGTTATATTCAAAGATGATGAAATTGACTTTAGTGATGAATACTTAGAAATGAATGCAGATGTTCAGGATTGCCTATTACAAACAAATAAGCATTCAGAAGATGTCATTTTTTGTCTGTATGTGGTCACACTGCAACTGCTCTATAATTAACTGCCTTACAATGAAATCTGTAGTGAGATTAATTTTACAAGAGGTGCCATGAAAATGCAAATCATCACTGCAATACTAGAGCAATTTTAATGTAATTAGCCAGAAAAATTAGGAGGGAAAACATCTATTAAATAAAAGTATCAATTTAACTTCTGTTTTCTGTTAAAGACCCTTAGCTTTTGATAAACCAGTCTGAAGAGCCCTTGTTTTTATCTAGCCTGTGCATTCCTTTGCATATACCTGTCATTGGTTGGTAAACTACTGCAACAAGATTGGTTATTTTGATCCTTCTGGCTAAAAGATGTGAAAGCCTGCTGAGTTTGATGCATGGTGTCAAAACTTTGACCTAGGCTGCTTGCTGAGCTGATCAGACCTGAATATGGCTATAATGCTCCTGAGGTGTCTCTTGTAGTTCTCCTCGTCTTCTTGTTCTTGTGGCCTGCAGCGCATCAGAGAGCACAACTGGACATCGTGTTGAAGGGGTGGTGGAAAATCAGTATGATTTTCAGGCACTCTTAAGGCATTTGTCATTTGTTTTTAAACTTTTTGTTGTTCAGTCACTGGGAATTTTATGCTCTTCTAATTATCGGATATGATTCCCTTGTTTTCTGGCTTAATGCTTGTGTGAAGTTCCCTAATCTGCTGTTGTTTATGATGTTTCAAAAAATTATAGTATTTGCCTGGCACATATGTTCCTTGTGACAGTTCAGTTAGCAGGATAGATCATTCCCAGCAGTATCTGGTGGGGTTTGTTACCTGAATTCCTGTAAAGCATGTCATCAGAAGCTTTGTTCAGTATTGATAAAGCCTTTTCTGCCAGGTAACTAATTTGTTTCACTAGATCTGAATAGAGAATTAACAACAATTTGTCCAAACTGGACCCATCACTGTGTCAGCAGGAAGTGGACAGGTAGGGACTGCTCCTTGTTGTGTCTGTCTGTGCTGAGTTTCTAAGTGGCATAAGAAGTGTATTCAACTGCCTGATCTGACTGCTCTGCTCAGCAGTCTGATCACAGATTGGTGACTTCCTAAAAGTTCTGCAAACCAGTTAAACCAGTTTTTGTCCCCCTCTGTAAATTATGCCTCAAAATTTAGGAATACTCTTTTCCCTACTTACTTTTAGTTAAGACAGAGAAAGCTGTTTCTCTTTGTTCCCTCTGAATCAAGACTGACAACCCAATCTCCATCTGACCTTGAGGCTAATTACCCTGGCAATCCCTAAGATTAATTATTACCCAGAATTTCCAGTCTAGTTAACAACTGCAGGATGGGGCAGACCAATTACTAGTATCACTTGGTTGATTTACCTGAAAACAAAATACCAGTTGTGATGAGGAAAAAGGCTGGACCTGCAAACATGCAGCCTCAGAGATGAGGGCAGGGGAAGACAAGCCTCTTCATACTTAGTTTGCATCATGTGCACTCAGCTGTGCGTATCAGAGGGAACATTTTTCTCCTCAAATAAGAGCACTGTTCCAAAAGTCCAAGATAAATAGTAATGTGTAGACCAAGGCATGGCACTGAAGTATAATGTAAATATGCTGCAAAAACTTTAGTTAGTAAACGGGCTTCTACTGTCCTCTGTAAATTTTGTGTGTAGAATTTTACTGTATATTTTTTATTTTGCAACTTAACTGGTATTGTACAAGGTAGTGGCTTGTGAATTACAATCTTGCAGGAGTGGTGGAGTCTACACTAATTATTTTAACCGGTGCTTAACAGACATTAATGGAATTCGTATTTTTCAGTTTAAATCTACATTCTTCACAGGTGTGGGGAAATAGCTGAATAATGAGCCCTAATGATAATTGGCCTGTGCAAGTGTGCAACTTCTGTGTGAGGGCAACCAAATATGCAACAGATTGTATTTCAAAGTTTGGTTGGAGCAAATGTTAGTTTTTGTTTGGTGGTACTTCTTGGGGTAGAAGGAGTATTGTTTTTATTTTACGTGGCTTCTCAATAACTCATTTAGTTAGGCAAAGACTTGGTGACAGTGTCTCTGTCTCACAAGGATGTGCCTTTACTGAGGAAATTAATAGGTTTCCTTTTTTTCACTGTCTTGGTCGTTTGGATTTTGTTGTTTTCTGCTTCTTCTCCTGCCATTTGATGCTAAAGACCTTGTAATCCTGATTTATGACCCACTATAATTGGGAAATGTATTTCTTTGCTGATGTTATCTTATACATTAATAATATGAGGAACAGGGATTATGTCTTTTCAAGCCAGTAAACTCTTAGCTTTAACAGAACCCCCTGTAGTCCAAAGGCGATATTGTGAGTTAGCGATGGATCTGACTTCGATCCACTCATTCATAGATTTATCAGATTTCTTTTAACTATTTATTTTCATATTCTTCTGTTCTGAGTACTTCTTTTTCCCCCTCCTTTTCTTCAGGAGAAATACAGACCAAGGTAATGGAAGTAATTTTGCAAAAGCAAAATGGGCCAGGGCTATCCAGAAGGTAAGAACTACTCTCAAAACTACTGATGTATCACTGCAATTTTAAAAACTTTCTCAGTGTCAAGGAGAATTTGACTTCATGTAAGCAGGACCTGAGGATGTGACTGCCAAGTAGTTGATACAATTTCTTCAATTGGTTCTTCAATCTGTGCAGTTCCCTCACCTCAGGATTTTTTCATTCTGAAACAGAAAAGGGATGAGACTTTGAGACTTTCTTTAATCTCAGAGGAGTGATTGCAGTTTGGTCATCTTACAGGTGTTGCATGTTAATCCAGATACCATAACATCAGACATCTTTGTCTAAGTAATTTTTGATACTGAGGAAGATCAGTACTTCATTGATATTTAATAAAAATTGTTTACAGAGCATTTTTTCCTAGAAAAAAATCTTGTAAATTCTACTGATGATACCACTGCCTCAACATGGATTTTTTTATTAGGTGTGATAATTAGGGAGATTAATATGATCACTTGGTATCATTATTGACCATATAACAAGACCAAGTATTTTTTTCTCACTGTTGCTGTTAGACTTCAAACCACTCCCTCACATCAGTTGTTAGGAATTCACATGTTGTTAGTTTTTGCCCAGTCTTCCTGCCTTGACTGTAGTGCAAAACTATTGTTGATAACTTCTGAGAACCACAGCAAATGTCCTTGGTGTGTACAGCCACCATACACTTGGTGTCACAGACTTCCTGTTTCATTTGTGTGTAGGCCTTTTGGAAACACTGCTTATTCTCAGGTCATGTGCTGTAAAATATCTCTTCTGTATGGCATAGCCATACTTTTTTAGTGTAAATATGAGTCAAACCCCATCTAAAATACACCTTTGTCAGTTCATTTTGAGCTGTTTTTTTCCTGCTTTTTGGGGACCAAGTCCTATTTCTTTTTTACTGAATTCTATTGTCTTTATGATAATCCATAGACTGCCTATGTGAAAAGAGGGTTGGGGGAAATCTGTTTATAGTGGGGTATTGTGGATGGAGTACTTACCTGATTCACGTGATCTCAGTTTCTTCATCCAGTTCTGTCACTGGTTTGATCTTTTACTTTTTTCTGCCAATGGTAGCTCACTGAAGGAGACAGGCAGGAAGAATTCTGGTCTCCAATTGAACATAATGGTCGGACAAGTCAAATAGTCCAGTTTTTTCTTGCCAACAGAGGTTGCAATAGTCTTAAGATAAATTCTTTTGTGAAGAGTTTTCCTTCAGTGTGTGCTTAATTGCCTAGTCAGTGGGGTAAACTTATTTCTGAGTTTAAAACCAAATAACTAATGCCATACAGTCAGCAACTTTGACTTGATGAATCAGCTGAATTTTGTTCAGATATTAAAAAGTATTTGAATAAAGCAATAGTAGAATTGCGTTTCTTTCCACTCCTGTCCTTCAAAGTAATTTTGAGGTCAGGAATTAGAAGGTGGTAAAGTAAGTAAGTTAATATGCATGAGCTGGAATCTTGGGCTGTCACTGTGCCATAAAGTTGGTTTTTGTAGCAAAGTAGTCAAAATAACTTGGTGCACAGAAATATGGGCAGATTGCTCAGCAGCTAATCTAGCATCAGTATGGGCCTGAAAGATGTTGGCAAAGTTATTGTGAGACTTTTAAGAATTTGAATATCAGGTGGATGGGAGATGTAAACACATACCTCATGTGAAACTCTCTTTGAAGAGGAAAACTATAAATATTTAAAAGGCTAATTTAATTCCTGAGTAATTATTTCATTTTATTTCATTTTATTTCATTACAAATGAATTTGGATAAGGTTTTTCTTCTGATAATTATTGTCCCTGAAATACCGTTATGTATTTAGTTCTTTACACTTCACCTTGTGGGTTGCCTTGGACTTTTTACTTTGTTTTTTCTCTCTGAAGATAAACTGGTTTTCAGAAACAGTACATTGGTATTATCTCAGCATTGATTTAGCACAATTGATGTGACATTAAGTGCCATTGTTTGCCCAGAAACTCTGAGAAGCATGAAGGATGAATCTCTGCCAATGCCTACTCAAAATAAACTTTACACTTGCAAATATTTTTGGGACTATAAAAGGCCATCAGTAAAAAGAAACCCTATGCAGCACAATAAGATCAGAAGACTAAACAATCCTGACTTATTTTGAAGAAGATACAATACTCACAGAGCCTCATAATAGAGGCATGCAAACAGATAAATGAAGTAGTTTTCTGTTGTATTGCACTAAATAGTTATTTAGCTGTTCTGCATGGGTGTTTAATTTTGCACTGTTCACATGGTCTGTATCGCGTGGTCTCCTCCTTCCCCCCCCCACCCAAGCCTCAGTATTGGTGGTCTCTTCCTGGATTGCCCTCCTCACTTGTATCCCATTGGCTATAGTCCCCTTCCTCTGGTTTCCCTTCAAATCCCCTTGGGAGGAGGCCACTTCCTCTTTCTCACCTGCATGGCACCTGGGCTAGTGGTGTCTCCTACCTATGAAATGAAGTAGGACATGGCATCCTAGGAGGAAGAGCATCTCCCCATCTTTTGTTCCTGACTATGCGTGATTGACTTGGGGGCCAGGGGTCAGAGCTAGCTGGTTTGGACCTCCAAAAGCCCCCAGATCTTCACTGCAGTTTTCCACAAAAAACAATCTCTATGTGTAGGTAACTGCTGTAAGATACTACAACCACGTGGAGGGAACTGTCTCTATCCATAAGGAGCTGGAAAAATAAATAACACCCTTTAGTAACTATGAGGGAGATTTTTAGGCATCAAAGCAGGCTTAATAAGGAACCAATCCCTGGAAGCTTTTAAGTACAGAGGAGTAAAATTTTTTGGGGTTTTTTTAAACTATTCTTGGAGGTTTTGGGGAGTTGGTTTAGCTTGGACCAGGGGGAGGGGGAGTAATTTGCTCAGGTTGGTAGCCTTCAGGTATTTCCTCACAGGTGAAACAAACATGAATTCTTACTGTAATAGAAAATATATTTGTGGCTTAGGTTCCAGTAATAATATTTGGAATGTATGCTTTTAATGATAATCTATGGAAATATGAAATTGAATTAGGCTAGTCTGATCAAATATGAGACGACAGCGCAGGGGTTTACCAAAGGCATTGTAGCAGATGAATATTTACTCAAACATTGACTAGATAGGAAAAATGCCAAACCGTTTTGGAGACTATTTCTTTTTAGATAATAAATTGCCTTGGTGCATATTTGAAACAGTAATAGTTAAACCTTGTTGTAATATATAAGATCGAATAGTGCTAAAATAAAAGCTTTAGGGAAATCCTTCCCCTCTTTGAGAGGGAGAGAAATTAAGAATTTGAGGTAAAACTTAATATCAGCAATTTATAGCTTTTCAAAAGACAATGCAAAACTAGATAGGGTCCTCTAATTGTGCTTCTGCTAATTGATTTAAAAAATCTAAATCACAATTCTTTTAAAATAATCCAGTCTCAGTGTCTGGTTTTCAGTTTCATCTTCACTGTATTCCAGGAACAGTGAGGCTTCTTTTATTTGCCTTAGTTTTCTAACAGCTTTGAAATCAGTGCTATGAAGTACTGACAATAATTATGAAAAGATGTACTGGGAGAGTTTTTTTCTTGTAACTCAGTGTCAGCCATGAGTACAATCAAATGGGTTTTCCCCTCTCCCTCCTCCTACCCCTGCTCCTATATATGTCATTTTGATTATATCTTTAGCTACTAATCCTTAGTGAAGGAAAGACTGTTTTACTGCCAAAATAAATTTGAATAAATAAATGTCACCTCTCAGAGATGGATATGTTTTTTATCAAATACAAAGCATAGTAATTCATTCCTAAGGCTAACATTAAGCAGGACACTATTCATGAAAGTTATCCTTTGTCATTCCACAACTGTATTTATTGACAATAGTGAGTGTTGGAGACAAAAAAAAAAAAAAAACGGGGACATAGGGGCACTATATTGAATGATTTTGTAATCTGGAGATCAGCAGTGAGAGTGGCACAGATCTGCATTGGTAAATCTTCCNAACTTTATTTATTGAAAAAAGGGGGTTGTGGAAAAAAAAAAAAAAAAAAAACGGTGACATAGTGGCACTATATTGAATGATTTTGTAATCTGGAGATCAGCAGTGAGAGTGGCACAGATCTGCATTGGTAAATCTTCCCAACCTACATTATTCCTGACTTTGCACAATGAGCACAACACATCCATAGAGCATTAATTATTCAATAAATTAAATCTATTGGTGTGTTCCAAAATTTTAAAAATATTAGGTAGAATTAAATATTCAGTGTGGATTGTTGTAATGCTGTTCTTTGTGATTTGTGGTGAATTAGGTGATGGATGCAGTGGTGATGTTCAGTATGAGAACGCTCACTAATAGAGAAGTTATCAGCAGCTTCATTTTGTCAGCTCTATTGATTTATTGTCTTATTCAGAAACAGAACTTGATAAACTAATACTAAAGCAGATATTACACAATGACAGCAGTGGGAATGTAAGGCTGGGAAAGCAGAAATCATTCTTTGTTTAGGAGCCACAGGGCTATGAGATTAATGCCAAACTTCTCTTTAAAAATATCAATAGGCCCAAAGAAATTTTTTTCTTTTAAAAAGCATTCTTTCAGTTGAAAAAATTTGTAACCTTGTATTCCAAGTAAAGCAAGCATGTCTTGAAGTGGAAGCAAACAAGTATTTCCTTTTCATAAAGCATTAATAGTAGTTATTTTGCATCCTGATACAACTTAAAAGTAATTACAATGTTCAAGTGGCAATCAGCATTTTGATTGGGTGAAATGACTGTCAGCAAAGAAGCTGCTTTTTTAGTTTTGTGAATTTATTTCAAAGATTAAATATTTAAACAAAAAGTGATAAACTGACAATTTGAAAACAGATGAAGTGCACTTTTCAATTAAATTAGTTCATCATTAGTGCAAATTTGCCAAGCTGCAGATATTTTGACAATGATTTGAATGTTAATTGGTGCATGAGGAGGCTCAAAATATACCTGATAAGGTAAAGGAATTTCTGGGATGTTTTTGCTTTATAAATCACATTTTTTATATATATAGTATCTGAAGAAAATTACTATTGTGTTATATCAAGCAGTCCTACTTCTGTAATACAAAGAATTTTTACTATATTGTGTCTGAACTCTGAGTTTACATGAAGAAGGTAGACAAGTCAGTGTGCGGCAATTGGACCAAGTCCTGTCACTTGTCATAGTTGCCTTTAAGGCTTTCAAAATGTGGTGTTTAGAAAGTTTACTTTGACAAAAGGAGATAAAATCTTAATTTCTGCCTTTGTCAGTGTGTTACTCATCAAATCTGAACAAATTGATTTTGTTTCTTCTATTTCCTATAATTTTAGGTAAACATTTTTTTTTTTCCTTTTCTCTCTGGAATGACATCCTCTGAAAGCTTCTCAGGGAGAAAATGTTTCAAAATTTGATATAATTGTGAAGAAAATAAAATGGAGATGTCTTTTTATCTGACCAGAGTTACATTTAACTTACTTGAAGACTTATTTAACTTAGATCTTCTATGTTATTGTGAGTTTAGATATTCTATGATTTGCTGCCTGCCCTTCCTGCCTTAAATTGATGTGAAAGTTGAAAATTGCTTTCTTCAATTAATTGAAGGTATTAAGTGTTATGGACCCTGGGAGAAACCTTTGTGAGCTGCTGTATCATTGTTTGAGGATTCCGTTAGGCATGCTCTAAAAAAGAATTATCCCTGCTTTTCTCTTCAAAATGTGAGATATAATGATTCACGATAGAGGATAAGAAATCTAAGCTTTTGCTTTTGACCATTATTATTAAAAATCAACAAATAGGAATGTAGTGCTCTCTTCCACAATTAAATTTCAGTTCTCTCCTTTGCTTCAGAGTTCAAGAGGGCACCATTGTAAATTTTTTTTCTCTTCCTGCTGTTTCAAGTAAGCATGTTTTAGCATTTTGCAGGTTATTTTTGGACTGGTGTTAAATTATTTGTTACTGGTTTCATTGGTAACCTGTGGCTAATTCAATGTGTTATGGAATTATACAGCTTCTGGCACACATTTGTAATTGAATTATGGAGTGTTTTGCAAGCATTTGAAGGAATGCTTAAAAAAAGCTTCAGAAGACTGAAACTCAACAGGGTTCTCATCATAGAAAGTTTAGAAATGACAATGGATGTTTCACATAAACCAGGAAGAATAAGCCAGTTAGTATGAATCATCTGGACTGTTCTTCATGGGCACCATTCTGTGGAGGCAAAAGCTACCTTTTGGAATGTACTGAAGATAAATAGGATTGTGAAGGCAAGAATGCATTCCATTAGAGAGAATTGGGGTTGTTAGTTATGAAGATTGGCAGAGAACCTCTCACAGTGCAAGAAAGAGAAGCAAGCCCTAGATTGGGGAGAGAAAAATACTGGGATAGCCAGCGATCATTTCAGTGGGAGATCTAGGATAGGAGAGAGAGCTGAGAGCAGCCAAGAATGGAGCACTGATGAACTAGCAGAAAGAATGACAGATCATCCACTGAAAAGCTAATGAATTATATTGATGGAATCTAAGCTGTAGCTGGAGGGAGAAGGCCTAGGGGAAAAAAGATCCAGGAGAGTCAATTGCCTTGCTTCCAGATATATTATAGAAGATGTAACTTCACAATTGTTTCAATCACTCATTTTCTTGAATCCTTGCAGCATCTGCCTTGGAGTTCCTACTTCATCACTATGCATCTTTTTTTGTAAGCTACCCTCTTTACTCATTTTCATATTGGCAGGATTGAATGTTTTAATTCACTACCAAATAATTTTTTTTCAAGTTTGGAGGTGTGCTCTTTTTCTAAATCTTCTGTGCTGCTGCCACTCTTGACAAGTCTTGAGATGGCTGTTAATTAGCACCTTTAGTAGCCCTGTGAAATATGTACTTGAGTTTAAGTATATGACTGAGCATTGTATTGAATGGAGACGCTGTAACTCTTCCACTCTGTCACTTCTGTTTCAATAAGCTTTACCCTCTTACTGTGGTTTAACCTCAGCCAGCAACTAAACCCCACAGTTGCTCATTTTTTCTCCCCCAGTGGGATGGGGCAGAGAACCAGAGGGAAAGAGTGAGAAAACTTGAGGCTTGAGATAAAGGTAACCTAAAACCAGTTCCCCACATGAAAAGTGACAATCTGAGTCAGATTCTTCATTTTAAAGAAGTTTTAGCAAGGATTTTACTTTCCTAGACAAAAAAACTAAAACAGTTTCTAGAATGAACACATTCCTAGAGAATAACAATGAACAAAATAGTAATAAGGAAAGAAAAGAATGGGGAATTAAATTTCAGAAGTAAGGTATATTGTTCTTAAGTTACCACTTCAAATACACTACATTTCTGTAAGTGCTTCCTAAATCTGAATGGGGAGAAAAAACATTGGTGTTTCTTGATTTGTTCTTCAGTTATTGTTGGGCTTTTGCCCCTGTATTTGCCTTTCAGCTGACAATGTGACCTCATCTTATGATCCTGTCTGAAATTAGGGCCAAATTTTGATTAAATTGCTGCTGACAAGAAGCAATTGTGTTTTTACATTGGTTTCCTGTTCCCTGTTAATTGCTATTTAAAAAAAAAAATCTTAAATGTGATTTTATTTCACTTCATAGAATTCAAACTGCATCATTTTATAAACTTAGCAATTGGTTTTTAAAAAAAGCCTGGAAAAGTTTTCATTGTGAAATAAGAAGTAGCTTTAGCCATCTTAACTTCAGAATCTCCAAAGCATTTTTCACAGTCATCTGGAGTAAAACTTAAACCAGCTCACAGGTGCATTATGAAATACAAGAGCAGTTATTTTCTCTTTCCCCTTCTTATTGAGAACCCTCCTTTTTAGAAGGAAACATTGTTCTTGACAGTAAAGAAGAATAATCAGTGTAGAGAAAGCAAAGCCCTCTATGGAGCGGAGCACCTGCAGAGCCCTGTGCACGCTCCCAGAGAAGCGGCGCGGCTGCGCTCGGGCGGTTGGGGGGGCGGGGGCCGGCAGGGGGCGCGCTGGGAGCGGCCAGCCCGCCCTGGGCGCGGCGGGGCCCGGGCTGCGGCCCTGCGGCTGCTCCGCCGCCTTGGGGCAGAGCCGCCTCGTTCGAGAGCTGTCCCGGGAGATGGCTTTCTGATTGACGGGTTGGGTTCGGGAATTGACAGTTATTGCCTTTCTTTGATAAGTGGGCAGAAATAACCATCCCTTAAGCAAACTGGCAAGGTGATGTGCAGGAGAAAGCTTAGGTGACAGCTTTTCTAACTTGCAGGCTGAAATCCATCAAGAAATACAAACTACTTCGAAGTTGTTCTCAATTTACAACTGTCACCATTCAATATAACTATTACATGTAGAAATAGTCAAATAATATCTAAATTAGTTATGTGTTGTTTAATGCTGGATTTATTGCACAAAAAGTAATGATGGAAATTACTGAAATATTTTCAGTGGACAGACTTTTATTTCTAAGAATTCAAAGAATCATCTCTGAAAATCATGAGCAAGTAATTTTGGAAATGGGCACAAAGAATAGCTGTTTCCTCCATGCAGGCGTATAGCTGCCCATTGGGGTTTGGGTTTTTTGTTTGGGGTTGGTGGAGATAGTGTTTTCTTGGGGTGGATTTTCACTGTTTTTCTCCGCTAAGCTACAGGGTTTGGTTGGAATTGTGTAACAAGTTGCAACAACTCCTGTGTATGTACATGTAATTACTTGTATTTCTTCTCTTCCTTCTATGTGTGGAAGTCTTTAGCACTTTGTTTGGGAAACAGAGTAAATCAGTGTGAATCCTGAGAGTTCTTCAAGGCCAGCTTCATCAACATATCAGGTTACTGCCAAGTAACCACTACAATGCGTAGGGCCCACACACGCAAATTGCTCCTTTGTGTTAGTTTTTCAAAACCTGGTGTGGATGTTTTCTCAATATGCACAGGAGTTTCATTCCAGTCACTGACTTACAACTGTCTGGGCTTCCAAAACTGTGAGAACTTCAGCTACTCTACAGAATTGAAACATCTGCTCATAGACTTAATCTAGAAAGTGACCAACCTCTTATCTATGTGAGATGTGTGTGAACAGAGGTACAACGTAACTTTGTTATGAATTTGGGTAACTTCACTTCTAAGTAATTAGTACATATTTATACATGAAATTTCGTTCTTAATTGGTCAGTATCATTACAAACAAAGTCACCATATCTTTGGCTTGGAGAAGTTCTAACAGAATTTTAACTCCAGCTGTGATGGGTTCTGAAGGTCTTTGGATTCACGTTTGCTTTTTTATTTCAGTTGAAATATGCACCTGGTAGAGTAAAATGTTGAAATATCAGTTGAATAATGCACCTGGTAGAGTAAAATGTCCTACTTATGATGGATTATCTAATAAGTTCAGCTTTCAGCTGAGATATTCAACATGTGGTAACACAGTAGACGGGCATAAACAGGGTCAACAGTTAGGAGCTTCCTTGAAGATGTCAACATTAATCCAAGCATTCTGAGTTAATGTTATTGGTAAACACATTTTTTATTAAATGACAAAACCTTATATTTTCCCAAAACAGTTCAAATATTTACTAGTTTTACTGTCTGTAGTCTTAAGGCCATTTGTTTCATCTTGCTGAAGCTGATACTTATTTTTAAGTGTGTGACTACTGTGGGTGGGCATGCTTGACTAGGCTGCCTGTTTTTTCCTTTTTCCTTACATAAGCAGTCCTGTTGATTTTGAGAAGCTTTATTATTGCATCTTAGTTAGGACTATATTACTGCTATAGTTAGGACTATAGCACTGTGTGTTGATATCAGTGGAATATTTCCTATTGTGCACTTTCTTGTAAGTTTTATTGTATATTTTGTTGGCATGCAATATGGCAGTTTTAAAGAATACATTTGATTCAGTTTAGACAGAGTCTTGAGTAATGGCTGCAGGCTAATAACTACAATAAGATTTGAATAATCAAGCATTCATTCATCTGGTTCTTAACTATAAACCTAATTAATGGTCTGTTTATAGGTTGCATTTATGTCAGCAAGACATAATAAATATAATGGTCCATAATTATTTTTATAATAATATGCAAAAATCCAAAATATTAATTTACAACTGTATGTAAGAGATCTGATTCTAGAACTTTTCCGTTTATAAATTGTACATAAAACAGAGTCCCAGGATGAGAGTACTAACAATAGTACAAGGATTGCAGAAAGTGAAAGCTACAACCAATCAGTTTTAAATATTACTAGAAATTGTTAAACACTCTGAAGCGCTGCCTTTTACTCAACGTGTGAAGAAAGTAACTCAGTTACAAGCTTCTCTTTTACGAATGTCAGTTCTTACAGACTATCCAAAGTTTGAGGGTTTAATTTTTATACAGAAAAGATACATACTTTAATATTCACCATGGCATTCCAGTCATGCTGTCTTCCAAAATTAAAGAGGATAATCACATACCTGTGGGTTTATGCCTGTACGCATGTTTTGTGAAACATTTACACTCCGGCTGTGTGTACACTCTGTAGAATGGTTTTATGTAGGCTCATTCTGGATGCATTTCAGTAGTCCTTCATGTGTCAGTTTTAAATATATTTTCAATACATGTAAGGCTGCATGTGGCCTTACACTACTAAACCTGTTAACATTTGAAAAAACACCTGATGTATTCTCTGCAGGATAATTTACTAACTGCATGCACAATAGTAATCCACTCTGCTGTTCGAATTGCAGTAAATAAATGGCTGAGTCCTACTGCCTAGGTGTTCATTGGGGACATATAATACTTTTCACGGAAGTGAGTGATATATTTCTTATTATGTGGAGCACCCTTAAATCATCATGGAATGAGAGTAGTTATGAAGGATATTTATCAGATTCGTTACTAATATTATCAGCTGTTGATGAAAGCAGTGTTATAAGAAGTAGCTACACAATTGTTTCTGTGGGTCATGTCAGACTGATAAATAAAAGGTTATTAGGGTGGAACACGACCCTGCCAAGCAAGAGATGCTGTCTCCCGCTGTTCCCTGGCGGGCACGGATGCTCACCTGGCAGCTCCCCCGACGCCCTGCATGTGTTGTTCCTGTGAGTGAGGCTGCTCCGGGAGCCTGAGTGGCTCTGCGAGCAGAGGGGCTGCCTGCCACGCAGGAGGGCTGTGCCTATTGCAGCGGGTGCTGCATTCGGGAGCAGTGAGAGGAGAAAAAAGCAGTGGGGGAAGTTCCCGGCGCATAAAGCCCCAGGATGATTACTGTTCTCTTGTGTTAATGTTGCTTTTGAACCGGAGTAGGACGCCGACTCCTGCTCTGCTATTACAGAGGAGAAACAACCCTGAGCTGCAGAATGAATTAGTAGCTAACATCACGATTACTCTTAGCGGTTAGCACAAGTTGTAGGAGGGGGAAAAAAAATGGGAGAGGAAGGAAAAAAAATCCCCGTTTAATGCTACCTAGGGAATACCGTGGAATTTAGAACAGCTACCGTTGCAGACTAGCAGCATGCCTGACTGCACTTGACTTGAATCACTGGGAAGCAGCCTCATGTTGTATCATTTAAGGCTGAAGGGAGAACGGCAAAATAGTAATGGATTTGTGTACAGTGTTTCTGCGTAAATGGAAAATAATAGAAAGATGGTGGTATGTAATTTGTATTTTATTTTTGAGAAGAATTTAATCCAGGTACGTATGCTCTTTGTATTTTCGTCTAGTCTGCATACAGTTTTCTGTTTCCTTTGTTTCCTTTGCTTATTTTCATTCTGAATGTACCTCCTGCTGTTCTTGCTAATGCAATGCATTGATTTGTAACTGATTTGCTTTCTAATGCTATAATGTTGATGAAACTGTCTGGGCTTCTGGAATTAACACTTCATTAAAAAGTGAGGGAGGTTATTTTGTAAGGTTGGTAACTTCACAGTATAAGTTGAGTAAGATGGTATGGTGTTGGATTTTTCAATGAGTTGGTATGTTTAAATTGATATAAAAATATAAACAAAATAATTATATGAATACACTGTGAAAATACAGTACCTTTTGCTTGTTTATGTCAGTACCTTTCTCCTAATTTGTGTCAGGATTAGTAATAAATTGAGCTTTACAGATGCTTATGTATTTCTGGGTCTTGATTAATCTCCAAGATGAACACCCTGCAGCTTTCTTTTGAAGAGGCAGCTTGCTTAGACTACGTTTGATTCTGTTCCACAGCTAAATCTGTCTTAGAATATCCTCTATTATGTAGGTTCTTCAAGCCACAACCTAAAAAACCACCATAACTATTTCATACATTTTTGTCCATCATTTTAGGTTCAAGAAGATAACATTAGTATTTTTCCTTCTGCAATTTTAGAGGCCGATACTAGCTGAAACCAATTTCTTACTATGACATTGATGGTTCATTTTGCTGTAAGAGGAAGAATTATGCAGATATAAAAATATGACTGGATTCTTTAGCCCTTACCTTTCTTCAATTACCTGCCTCCTTTTGCACTTTCTTATTAATATATTCTTTCAGCTGACATCTAATAAGTGAAATAGAACACAAAGCTATGTGCCCTTAAACTAAGGACACTGATAGTTGTCTTGTAATGTCTAGTAAAAATGTATTAAAATGCTTAATGATTATTTGATTTTTCATTAGTCTTGAAATATCTTAAAACATTCTGCTGCATTTGTAATTTCAATGCAACCTAGTTAGCAGTTAAGATTTTTTTTTTAATAACATGTTGATCCAAAAAGGTTTAATATTATTCCAGCATCATAATACTGTTGTTAACCCCTGGCTGGCAGGAACTCTTACGCCTTAAGAGCATTCATTGGTGTAATATCAGTTGCTTTCTGATATGAAAATAAACTGTCTGTAAAGTTGTAGCTATTTTTCAGAATGGGTGACACTATACTTGTTTTCTGTTGGTGATTATATAAAATAGATGCCTTCCTTTAGCGTAATACACAACTATGACCTGGCAATTGAAAATGTGAGGTTACTTGACACATACAAATGTTCTAAAAGTCAGTGCTGAATCTTATCATCAAAATCAACAAACATAGTGAGAAAATCAGTGAGAGAATGCTGTTAAGTCTAAAAGCACTAAGATGAATGAAAAGTAGCATTTAAGGTATAAAGCATGTTTCATGCATCACAAATTCCTTTTGTAAGGGATATAATGTTAGGAATTATGATTATGAATTAAGATCAGCTGTCATCTCAAAGAAAAAAGCCGTAATGCAAGATAAATAACAGTTCTTTAAGGTGAATATGCACAACTTGGGAGAGTTGCATAAAGGTTTTCTGTCACTATACCATTTGCTTGATCCTGCAGTGATGTCAGCACATTACCGTAATGACTATATGTTGCTGTGAAAACACTTAGGAAATCTCAGGTAAAGTACTGGGATTCCAGAGTGTTACACAGTAGGAGAACACTCATAGCTCAGACTGTCTCCCAGTTCACTAAAGCATCAATGAGGATCAACTGAAAATTCCAAATTTTCCTTTAACCGTACTGTTGTGAAAATCCAGGAAGAATGTAGTATAATAGCTTCTGCCTTGTGAGACCATTACAGCTCTGAAACCTAAAAATTCTTTGGCACCTAAGAAGGTTGTTACACTGGTTTTGTTTTTGTGTCATTCACTTAGGTTGGTAGCAGAGGTTCTTGCTTTCAGGTACAAATCTGAGTATCACACTTGTCAGTATATTGAAGCAAAAACAGCAGAGGGGTTTTTTATACAGTTTTTGCAGCAAATTCAAAGAAACATGTTTAATGTCTACCATCCTTATCAGTGAATGTCATTTCATATGTTGAGCATGGTCTCTATCTGTCTGCCTACTCATCCTAGTGTATGTTGTTGTCAACAGTACTTGTAGTCATTTGTGCTTGTGGTATTTTTCAAATCGAATATCACAGATGATTGCTACCATTTTTCAAATAAAAGACCACTTCATCGAAAGCTTTCCTTTTCATAACTTTTTATTCTAAAAGTTTGATGTAACTATTAATTTATTAGATTTTAGAAAATATGTAAAACCTCTGTGTGCAGAGGAATGGAATCCAGAGGGCTTACTTTGCCCGTATAAAGTTGTTCTCCTACTTGTAAGTAGTTAAAAAAAAGTGCCCCCAAACCCTAAATAAAGAAAAAAATCAAAGATGTAGAGTGATGTAGTGCACATGTGGTCACTGAGTTCATGGCAAACTGTCCAACAGAAATCTAATTCAGGGCAGTGCGTTGCCCATTCCAAGGCTCAGGCCAGTACAGTTGGAGGATTAAAATTCTTACCTGAAATAAAATGGAGTGGGTTTTTTTTGTTGTTTTTTAAGTTATCTTTTCTGATGGAATTACTGCCCTGAAAAGTTGCTGAAATTTTTGGAATGTTAGTATTAAAAGAAACTTTGAGTACACTAAATATACTGTAAATATAGTCTCTGCATATATGTTATGCTTCAGTGTAAATTAAATCACTTGGGTTCCCAGAGTGTGATATTTAAAAGACTGTCTATTAAAACACAGGCAAAACTAGGGATAGAACTGAGATTAAATCAAAACGTATGTTGATATTTTCTGGTTTTTAATAGGCACTGAATAGATTCTGATTATTATATAGTACTCTTTTATTTATGGTAATCTGACATAATAGCAAGCTGGTAATAGTCTAACAAAGCTAATATGCCTGGTACTGATTAGTTATACAGTAATCTCCATATAGTCAGTAAATAACTTTTCCCTCCCCATGTTTTTCATTCCTTTAGTAGTCTGCATTTAAATAGAAATGAACTATTTGATGAAATTGTCTTAATCTTAGCAGTTTTTGAACTGAGTATTGACTAAAACCAAGTTTTTGTATAGGACAGCATATGTCATGTATACAGCTGTAAGAGGAGAAAAGGTCATTATTACCACCTGGTTATACACTACAGTGTAATTTTTTTATTTTTTTTTTTTTAGTTCAAAAAGTCAAGGAAACAACTAGAAAGATTAAAGAGAAAGAAGTCAGTACATTTAGTCAAATGATATTGAAGCTGTTATCTGAATCATCTGCAGTGTCTTATTCTTGTGTGTACATTCAACTGGCCAACATTATCTATGGGCTCTCCAGATGTGCCACATTTTACCTTTAGGAATCTCTTCTATAGCTTTTTACATCTCAGTATTAATCTACTGTATTTGGCACATCTCCTCCTCTGTTTTTAGTCTAGTCAAGGCCATTGACCTTGAAGAACAGTTGCTTCAATTACAAGTTTTCATGTTTGTTCAATGCTAATACCACACTATAGATTTGTTTCTAAAGAAATAGTGTTCTAAATGCTATTTCAAAAAAAAAAAAGCTTTCAACAATCTTATTAGAAGTTAATAAAAAATTGAATTGCAATAGGCTTAGTTGCCTTAACAAAGCTTCGTAGAGAAAAATGCAAATATTACAAATACAAAGGTGGAGAGAATAGCGCAACTAAAAAATGTAATTCTGCAAGTTAGTGTAAAATAGTGGGGTTTTCTTAAATTTGTGTGTCTTCAACAGTAATTGCACAAAAACCGCCCATCTTTCACTGAACAAAAAAATTCCTCTCTTTTTCCACAGTGGTCATAGTAGTAGGGAAGCAGTGAAAATGACTTTTCTCTCCAGAAAAATTACTCATCCTAGCTTGCTAGGAATTTACATTTTCTTCTAAGCTAATCCAAAGACAATGTGCTTCTATACATTACAAAGTAGTTTAATTGCAACTGCTTAACTATTGAGTTAATTCACTAATGCACAAAGTTCTATATATGATTTCTGGGTTAGGTGTTCTAAATCACAATGAGCCAGTCAGGTTTAAGCATGTGCTGTTTCCATCTTTTTTCCTTAAACTCTATTAAAGTTGTATGCTGACTAAAGACATACATATTAGACATGAATGACCAGTCTTGCAGTATGACTGTTAAATTTCTAGATTGGGAGAATCTGTAGTGTACCCCATGAATATATGTGCTACCTCCTCAGGACAGCAGTAGGCCTTGTGGGTTAAAAAATAAGCAGACTGTAGGCTCTTAAGACTGAGGTTTGAATCAGCAGTCTGGTGGTTAGTTTTACTTTTTCCATTCTTATAAATAGAGAAGGCAACACATTCTGAGGATGGTTAGATATGCATAAGTAGTAGGATCCATAAAGAAATATTACCAGGTAAATAAGCAGATATAGTAAACTTTCCAAGTAATTTTGAAGAACAATAAGAACAGCTTCTTAGCCAAAGGGTCAGAGCGCTGATAGCACTCCATGCTCTTGTGTAAATGTTGGAGGGGCTGAACTGATAGGCAAAAGTCTGCTGCTGCAAAAACCTGAGGAATTCTTGGAACAAAGAGTAGTTACCCAAAAGAGAAAGCAGATCTCTTCATTGCTCTTGTCCTTGCCTCTGCCAGCGTCTTCAGGCGGGTCATCCACATATCATATGCAGTGTTAAGAAAAGTGTCATTTTACCTTGAGACTTACAAATTACACAGATTAAAAATGTCAATAGTTAAGACTACAAGGAGAATTTAGGAAGAGTATAAAGGAGCAGATAAGTGCTCTAAATTAAGTTCTTCTGAATTAGGTCATCTGAGATGATTGTCAGTATAGTATTCCTGTTATAGTAAATTAATGAAGCAATGTGGAGCGTACACTGTAATGCTTGTCAGAAGGAAGGGAGCATAGATTTCACCCAGCAGACCTGAGCTGAGGGCAAGTACACTTATGTCAAAATAACCTTATTCCCCGGCAAGCATAAGGTTAGTAAAAGACCATAATTAATAAATCTGTATATCTGAATTGTTGATTCCTTATGTATATCTGAATTGTTGATTCCTTATGTTCCTGATGGTAAGAGAACCTCTCTTAGCCTCAGTTTCTGCAGATGCAGGGTAGACTGTTTGTACTTTTTTTTTTTGCTATGCTTAATGAATTAATTTCTGGGGAGTATTTTGCATATCACAAAAATATTTTTCTGTCTATAGACTCTAGTGACTGTTTTGGCAGTAATACAGACTGCTATTGCTACAGATGAAGAATTCTTAGTTTTGTTTTGGTTCCCCCTACCATCTTGGTGTTGTGAACATGAACAGTCATAGGGTATTTTATAGAGAGAAACTGCACTTCAGTCTCACCTTCTTGCCTGACCCCTTTCAATACACACAGACCCCTTTTAGTTGATTAATAGTGTGAAGGTTAAGCAAGGCTATGGTTCTGCCTCACTCTTGCTTTTTAAGGGGACAGTCTGCATCCAGAACGCTACCTCTTACTGGAGAGAGCTGCTGCTCTGCAGCTTCATTTACTAGGGTCTGAACAGAAGCTGAGTAGTGATATAGCTATTCTGTTTAAATACTGAAATTATATTTTTGAGATGATTCACTTGTCTTTTTTATAAAAATAAAGGGCTGGATTTGTTAAAATAATTTTTGGAAATGAGGGTCTGATGTTCAGATATGTAACTAAAATACTCTGTATGCATTATTTAAAAAGCTATCATTTTTAACTCTGCCCACTCCTCCCCCCTTCTGCCTGACACATTAGTTTTAGACTTGGATGATGCTTCCAACTGGCATTTTTATTTTGACAATGCTTTGTTATCAACGAATCCAGTTGAATATGCTTGAAACCAGTCTACATTATCTGTTCACCATGAAGTTGATTGACAAAGCTGTTTTCAGACTTGCTATAGGTCAAAAGTTGATGGACCTCTTAGTTTGTCCTTTCTTTATAGAAGAACCCCATTAAGAATTTATTTTATTTCTAGTCTCACAATCCACGACACTTTCCAGTTTCCTGCTCTACCATCTAGCATAAAGTCCATATATCACTGCTGTAGCATTTCAACATGAATTCTTAACTTTAGAATGGGTTAACCCAGTAATGTTGAATTTCATCGTAAAAACTGTTTTCATTCAATAAACAAGCAAAGTGAGAATTAAAAAAATTAGGTCATAATGGTTTATAGGGAGATCTGGATAAAACAAGAAAGTCTCCAAATGACAACTTGCAGCTCATTCAAATAATTGGCTTAGTTCTGTGTGCTTCTTGAGAGACCTCCTTATCTTATGGAGTTTTAACTTTACATTGATTTAAAATGTTAAGAGCAACCTATGCAAATCTTTACAGAAAGAAATGGATAAGACCTGTAATGACTCAAACTTGATTACATTGGTAGACTTACTATTGTAGAAAATGAGTTTTTGACAGAGCAATGGTAGGCTGTAAACTGATTAACAGATCATATGACTAATACAGCTGAGATGGAATAGAACTCGCATGAGAGAACATAAATCTGCTCCATTTAGCACATCTCCCAGTGTTTGTATCAGTACAGCTTTTAATTCACTATGGCATTGTCAGAAACTGGGTTTAAATAAATTCAGTTCTGAATGTTCAGCTATTTGTAATACTTTCAGTTATCTCTGATTAAAAGCATTGGTTAGACACTGGACAAAACAAACACACATGCACATATATATATATGTATATGGCTTGCTATGAAATCAAGATTCTTCTGCAGAGAAGCATTAAAACTTATTTAAGGTGAATGGAAATGTTCCAGATTCCAGTGATAACTTAATTATTTCTTGATGCTTTTTAGACTGAGACAGGAAACAAGCCTTCTGGCTTGTTTATACATTGTTGATTTGAAGTCATTTGAAGAATATCCAAGTCATCTAAGTAAAGTTTATATAAGAGAGCATTTAAAAATCTGTGACTATGTGGGCAAAGGAGGTAGACAATCACACTTCAAATCTTGTTCAATAAATGGTTACAAGCATTCAGTATAAGAGCTGAACAGTTAACAAGTGTTTCTACATCCAGAAACATGCCTTTGACGTTGAAAAGTGTCCCAAGATGGTTCCTTTCTCTACTAATAATATGTGAAAATAAGGCAGCCTTGGCTCTAGTGAACACTTCTTGATATTCTGAGAGATGTAATTTGCATTCCCTGAAATTTGCATGCAGTGTCATTGACCATTCTTTTGCTTCCAAATATTGCTTACTCTTAATTCACTCTTGATACTTTAGGCATAAGCCTATAAGAAAAAGTGGCAAGGACTATGCTGATGCATATGAGTTAAAAATGTGATTCATGTCCCACAGATATTTCATCTTTTTATAAAAACATAAATAGCCACTTTGGGGAGAGTAGAAGAATGTTTTCTATTCTTCTGCTCACTCTGCATCCCAAATTTTATAACTGGAAAGGAAATGAGTCTGTTTACATGCTCTATTCCAGGATTCCAGGTGCCAACAAGGCTTTTAGCAGCGTTGCCTGGGCTCTGTGCAGCACACTGCATTTTGCTGCTGCAGTATTTATCAGGGGTTAGTGTTTATTATTTACCATTACATATGTGTATATAGGTAATGAATAAATATATAGAGTATAATAGTAAGGTCAATGAAGACAAATTATGCAATGCAAAGACCAGATCTTGAGGCATGTCAGTGGACCATGATGTTCCATAGAGTGCCAGGATGTTTGCAGACAAGGACAGTTCATATTCTCTTCTCCTCTTCAGACACCACAGAGCAATTTTTAACCCTTTATATACCCTTTATCTAAACAGACTTATTATTCTGCCAAAGAATTTTTAGCTCCTTTAGAAACCAAAATGGCCATTTTAAGAACTTTTTCTTTGATGTATTTTTTGGAGCTGGATTTTTCTGAGCTGGTTGCCTTGTTTTTTATTCCACAGCTATGAAACTGGGAGGTGAATGGTATGCTGTACAGGAGAATACACTGACATGTTTAAAATGTGTTGACTACATTTCTATGGAATACAAGATTTTGTTGTATGGAATAGAAACTTCCAGATACCTCATGGAAGCTTTTTAGACTTCTTTTATATCAAATGGCTTTCTTGTTGTAATGGCACCTGTTTATGTCCTGCAACTTGTAAATCCCGTTTTGTGTGCGTTTGCGGGGGGTTTTTTCTGTTATCAGAAAAATGTCAAATTTAATAACCGAGATGAGAATTTCCATTCATTGTCATTATTTTTTCTTATGCTCTATGAGTTATTTTATTTTAACTTCTTAAAGAAGAGATACCAAGAAGATAAGCCCACTTCTGAATTCTGGCTTATCATAGCATATTGAAGTCTGGTATCAAAGCAACTATTTCAAAAACTATAGTCATGTACATAATTCACTCTCAAGATAGAACAACACTTCATGTATACAATACTCACTTGTACCTGAATCCTGCCTTGTTCCAAAAGATAAAGCAAGAGAAAACTTTCTACTTCTGTTTTATTAGCTAGTAACCATTTGTTACCCTGTCCGTTTTTTTCATCACTGACGTCTATCATATAGATCTAAATTGAAATGTCTGTACTCTGAAAGAAAGCAGAGAGCATTTTAAACTGAATACCTCTGTTAAAGTCAGAGAATTAGACTGTATGAAAAAGTTGGAAATAAGTATAGCTTATTAATTGTTGTTAACAATATTGCCTAGAACTGTTTTCAGCTTCAATTATTAATGAAAAAATCTATTCAGACAATTATGGGGAATTGTCTGTGTTTTCATTGTAACCTAGTTAAAACATCATCAGTATTATTGAATGATAAGTTTGCTTGACAGCCATTGTAATGACATTCCCTCCTTTTTAGACACTTCAGGAAGCCATGTGCAACACAGTGAGACTTTGCAAGACATACAAAACCTCTTCTGGATTTTGTTTCGAACAAGCAGATGTGTGATTTTTTTTCAATTTTTTCTGTCACATTACTCCAAAGCATCAGTAGTTTTTATGGCTATAGTCTCCATTGAAACATTTGCCAATGATCCTTTTGAAGATACAAATACTTCTCTGGATCAAAAATTGCGTTTTATGGAAACAGCTTAAAATAAATTGCACTCCATGGTTTCTGCTCTCTTCAAGAGCCTGATCTCATCTTATATAGATAAGATTTGCAAAGGAATGTTTACAAAGAAATCGGGAAATAGTACAAAAAGGAAAGAGAGTTGTCAGAGCAAAAAGGAACAAGACTTAAGTCAGATTGGACAAACAAAAAATCCAAAATTTTCCAATACTTTAAAAAGCACCGTTAAAAAGATTGCCAAGTGCCCATCTTCTCGCAACTTATCAACTGAAGAAGAGGAAAGCAATAGAGAATTTTCACTTTCTCCAACATTCAGTTACAGAGTTGCTATTGCCAATGGACTGCAAAGGCATATTTTTGTAGCAAACACTAATAACGAAGATATAGTTCAAGACCTGTCTTCAAATGATAGCTCATGTTCTGAGTCATTAAGTGAAGTAAAAACTAATAGCAAGAAAAACGAATACTTATCCCACACAATGCCTGTGCGACGCAACAGGAAAAGCTTGAGCAGCCTCGCAGCCTCTGATGGAAGTTCGGATGGAGAGCGCACTTTGCACACACTGAAGCTGGGAGCCTTACGAAAACTAAGGAAATGGAAGAAGAGCCAAGAATGCGTCTCATCAGACTCAGAGCTAAGTTCGTGGAGGAAAACATGGGGGTTAAGAAGTAAATCTCTGGACAGAACTGGCCGTCACCAGAAATCAAATACTCTTGAACCCGGCTTTAGTTCGACAGGTTGTATTAGCCAAACCCACGATGTTATGGAAATGATCTTTAAAGAGCTTCAGGGAATAAGTCAAATTGAAACAGAACTCTCTGAATTAAGAGGGCATGTTAATGCTCTGAAACAATCAATTGATGAAATTTCTAGTAGTGTAGAAGTTGTGCAAAATGAAATTGAACAATTGAGAACTGGATTTGTACAGTCCAGAAGAGAAACTCGGGACATACATGACTACATTAAGCAGATAGGCCACCCAGGAAACAAAGCAAGTCTTAGGTTTCTAAATGTGCCTGAAGAGCGGCTTGAAAAAGCTGAAAGCACAGTTTACAAAATATTAATGGAAAAAATGGGATTCTCAGAGACACAAAGCACTATTAAAATTGAGTTTGCCCAAAGGCTTGGGCAGCAAAGAGACTGTCCAAATGCAAAGCCAAGACCCATTCTTGTTTACTTTGAGTCATCACAACAGAGAGATTTGATTTTAAAAAAGTCTTATAAACTTAAGGGAACTGGCATTGGAATTTCTACAGATATATTTTCTAATGAAATAAAAGATAAAAAAGAAAGAGGACTTCCTTCCTCTCAGACATATGAAAGCATGGATATGAAACTTTTAACTGTGGAGACAAAATCTAAAATCCATGACTGGGAGTCACCTGACAGTGATAAAGACTTGGAATCAGATATAAATAAGAACACTTATGCAAAAAAATCTAAATCAGCACTTCAGATAAAAACAAGCACTACAAAGGGGACTACTGAGTCCCCAGACACTAAAGACCTTGACAGAACTGCTGACAATAGCACCTTTTCACTCAGAAGAAGTTATGACAATCAGTCACCAGAATTTGACACTATGGAAAAACAATCAAAGGCCTATTATTCAGATGTGACTCCTTTATGGCATTTACAGAATGACTTCGCAACGCCAAAGCTTAGCCGTTCAGAATCAGATTTCTCAAAATTGTGTCAGTCTTACTCTGAGGATTTTTCAGAAAACCAGTATTTTAGCAGAACAAATGGCAGTTCATTGTTGTCTTCCTCTGATCGAGAACTTTGGCAGCGAAGGCAAGATGATTCTCTAAACTGGGATGGCAGCTCCCAGGAACAGACTTTTGCCCAAGACATGCAACACTATCCAGAGCAAAATGAAACAGGGAACATAGTAACTGTTGATAGTGGAGTAAGCAATGGAATAATCTGTGTATCTGGAGACATAAACCATTATGATGATAGTCAGCTTTCTTTACAGGCCAATCTTTCCCCATGGAAAAACTGGAATCAGTTGGAACAAGGGGCAGATTTGGGCCTAGACTCATCCACACAGGAAATTTTTGTGTATGATATGAGCAGCCCTTCAGACCAACAGACAGACTTTGGAAAGGGCCAGAGTTCTGACCTCCAGTATGATACTGAAAGCTATGATTTCACTCTAGATGGTACTTCTCCATCGTGTCCAGGCCTTGACAGCGAAACACAAAGTCAGTGGACTGGTCAATATGATGACTATCAGGAAACAAATTCTATCTCCTCTTATCAGAATCAAAACAAATTGCCTATGATGTACCGAAGTCAAAGTGAACTACCAAGTGACGACTCAGAGGAAATGGCCCCTAAATCATGGCACAGCCGATTAAGCATAGATCTTTCTGATAAGACTTTCAGCTTTCCTAAATTTGGATCTACGCTTCAGCGTGCTAAGTCAGCTTTAGAAGTAGTCTGGAATAAAAGTACACAAAGTTTAAGTGGGTATGAAGACAGTGGATCATCTTTTATGGGAAGGTTTAGAACATTATCTCAGTCTACTGCAAATGAATCAAGTACAACACTTGATTCTGATGTTTATGCTGAGCCCTATTGCCACAAAGCAGAGTATGAGCAAGAATTAATTGAACCATCTGGTGAGAATGAAATAGACTACGTAGAAGTAATGGAACAAGTCCTTGCTAAACTAGAAAATAGAACTAATAGTAGTGAAACTAGTGAGCAGGTCCAAGAGTATGAACTGGACCAGTCTTTGTATGAAACTCCATATGCAATGCTACCAGAGGAACAATATGACACACAGTTTGACAGTGTGATCAGTGAAGAGATATTGGAAGTTGAAAGTGACGTGGCTCCTGAGGTAGAAATAAGGGAGGATGAAAATCAGAATGTCCCAGAGATGATAACTGAAGTTACTGAAATTCCAAAGAAAAAAAGAATACGACCATCATTTAAAGAAGCTGCTTTAAAAGCTTACAAGAAACAAGTGAATGACTTAGAGGAGAAGATCCTTGCTGGAGGTAATAGTATTTTAATACTGTCTTTTAAGTAAAACATTGTTCTCATTAGAATTGGACATTGCTTTTTTTTTTATAGTAACTTTTCTTGCTCCCGTTGAATTCAGCAGAAAAAAAATCTGCTTATGTCTGGTTTTGTTTAGAGGGTGAAATAGTTGCATAGAAATCAAAAGATTAAATTTCCCAAATTCTTTTTGAACAGTTTTCTGAACATGTTTAGTCAGACATGCTTGTAAGTAACTATATTTCTTTGAATTTCAGTAACTTGAAAATTAAATTTCACAAGGTCTAAGTCTTAAAAAGAACTAAATAGTACGCTGTTCTTGGTTTTCTCATAGTTTTATAAATGTATTTATAGAAGTAATACAGAGTGTTCAGATACTACACTCTTGCTTTCTTCAATAGTTTTCAAGGCATGGTTGGTTCTGTATTCATCCTGATGGGCAGTGTTCTCTACCCCCTATGCAACCATTAACTTGTTATGTATTTAGAAGATTAAAAGTCTAAACTGATTCTGTGTCTGTTCTTACTTTGATTTTGTCCCTGTAAGTACTCCCAACAAGTTCTCAGAGTAGTCAGTCCCCAAAATGGGATGAGAAGAGTGTGGAAGAAAGACAAGAGTGTAAATGGTAGCATCCATGTATGAAGAAGTTCTTTTAGAAGGAACTAAATTCACAGGAGGGTTTCACACTGATTTTTTTCATTATTTTTATCTTTTCTATTATCAGACTTCAAAGCAGACAGTCATATATATAACTTTAATAATACACAAAGTAATATACTAGTAATATACAAATATGGTGATATCAATGTAAACATTAACTGTAATGCTAATAACATCTGTTATAATATTGCATGAGCATTTCATTGGGAGCATTATAATGACTGTAGCTAGCCAGATGGTAATTGTCACCTTGACTGAATCTTTCCTTTATCTGCCTTGGAAAAATAATCATCTGATACAAAAAGATGAAAAACTGTGCCTTTAGCCAAAGATTGTATTCAGTAGTAATGAGCTTGAGCTACTATGGTGTTTCTTTTGTACATTAACAACTACTTTTACAGTAAATATATAGTCAATTTGAAAGTCAATTACAAATGCATTTAAATTTTGATAGTAGTAGAGTTTAAAGTCTATTTTACATTTAAATAATGACACTCAATTATGTACTTGTATTTTGCAGCTGTTTTTCTGCAGTCCTCTGTTAGATACTAGGTGGTGTGTATATGAATGAAAAGCTATCAATCACTAGGGTTTTCATTACTTTTTCCTGATTTTGTAAGGCATGGCAGAAGAGAACCACTTTCATTTTACCTTGTCATTGTGCAATAGGAATATAATGGTCTTAGGACTTAATTAAAGAAAGCACACAAGGAAGACCCCAAATTTTGAAAGCCAAATTGGTTCTACTATTTAAAGTCTGTGCATTTGTGTACATTGGTAGATAACAGTTTTTAGAAAATGAGAACTAACTTTGATACATCCCGTGCAATCCTTTCTAAGAATTAAATGTATGTTCCTCTTTTAACCCAGCAGGTGAAAGACTTCTTTCAGTCTCTTAATCTATTGACATTTTTTCTTCTGAATAACTGAAACGTTCTTATATTTACAGAGAATCCATTTGACACCAAGACCAGTTTATAAAAATGTGATATTGGGTGTAGTCTATGGGCAACGTGTCTGCATGGTTACTAGATGTCATACTAGGACCTCCACTTATGTTTCCAAAAATAAAATAATATTTTACAAGAGAAGGGAAATAAAGGAGAAAGGGAATACATCAGGAGGTTAAGGGGAATTTACAAATGAACTGCTACAACACACTACTTCTCAGCTTATTCTGACAACAATGTTCATTCACTCTTGTGCAGCAGCTCTGTTTGTTTTTCACACTGTGTTTTCCATGACATCAAGGAGGAGGATACATGTTTCAGTCAGAAATTCTACTGCAGCAGTCACCAACTGATTTGTTACAAATGGGTCCTCAGGTCCTGTAGCATACCAAGCAATACCTATTAGCAATACCTATTGTCTTTCATGGTTTTATTTCTAATGGATGAATATGATATTCTTACCTTTATGTCTGTCTACAGAACACGTAACAGTTTTTCAGATTTTAAAACTTGCAAAATACATTTTCTAGCTGGAGTAGTCTACTCAAAGAATATATTAGCTGAAAACTATTTCTGCTGAGTGACAGGTAGTATTGNCTACAGAACACGTAACAGTTTTTCAGATTTTAAAACTTGCAAAATACATTTTCTAGCTGGAGTAGTCTACTCAAAGAATATATTAGCTGAAAACTATTTCTGCTGAGTGACAGGACTTTCAGCTTACTCTTAGTGAGCTGGATAATGGATATTACAGTCAGTCTGTTCACAGATCATTAAATCCACAGGTGGGATGTCTGTCCTTGGAGGCAGTCAAAATCCATCTGGACATGGTCCTTGGCAACCTGCTCTGGGTGGCCTGATTTGAGCAGGGTTCTTAGTCAAGGCCTCCAGAGTTCCTTTCTAGCCTCAGCTGTTCTGTGATATGGAAATGCATTTTTGAATACTTTGTATGAAGCCTTTGAAGAAGGATGTGTTCTTAATGTCAGTTTGGCTGCTAAGACAAAACACCTTCAATTTCTGTTTATTACTTGAATGGCACAGTCTAGGAAAAAACATTTTATAAATCAGTTCTTAAAGGAGTTCTTCAAAACTCGCGAAAGACATTTTGTAACTTCTCATTTTTGACAACTTGCCTTCTCTTCTTTATGTGTGTAATTAGGCATGTCCAAAGAATACATAGTTTGTCATTTAAGCAAATAGTTGTTTAAGGTATTCAGTCTTCATTTTAATATTTGCAGGAGCAATATTTTTTTTTTTAAGTGACTGATAGCTGTTCTAGCATTTACATTACTTTTATGAATGTTTTTTGGGTTTTATTACTTGCTGTAATAAAACCCTGTAACTGTTTCATATTCAGCTTCAGATTTATTACTTTTAGATGGAAAAGTACTAGAAAGAGAACAATTTCTTTGAATTAATCTTCATTATATAACCAAAACATAACCTATTCTTCAATGAATTGTTTCACCTCTCCATGTAAGCAGGAGTTGTTAGACAAAAATATGTCCAAGCAGAGATAGAACTGTATAATATAGTAGTTTTAGTTCTCCAATTTAATACAAAAGAAAGGTTTAGAATGAGATGATTTTCATTCAAGTAATGCACAAGGTAAGGTCAATAAATCTTTGGTACATAAATAATTTGTTAGTGTACAAGAACCCCATAAGATAGTCCTATTCTCTGTCACTAGCTGGAGGAAAAAATACATTCTGGGCTGATTGCTTATGTATTATTTATTAAAAAATGTTTTTGGAATGACTAGGTTATACAAATGAGAGGAGACATGAGCAGTACATGAGTAATTCTCAGATTTAAAGTTCTGTAAGGGTATAGAGACATTGAGTAGATGCATGTATATTAATGGAGGGAGTGATGGCTTGAAAAAATCAAAGAAATGCTACCCAGTTGTTTTTTTCTTTGTACACTGTAATTGAGAATGACTAACACTTTTGTTCATTGTTCTAGTCCTTACTTGTTATTTTCTAGCTTTCTTTTTCTCTAGTGGCTTCTTCCATTCCGTCCCTATCTTATCCTTTACAGGTGCCTTAGGATAAGTGTGATTTTTCTGTCCTGATGAAACTATGCCTCTGGAAAAGATTCCAGAGTTGCATGCACTCTTCTCAGTTGATTTCAATGATAACATAGACTCTTTCTATGAATGGTATTTTGTGAGCAGTGGCTTCTTGCTCCAGTTGTTGAAGATCTTGGTCATCATTTGATATGTCAGATTTTAAAAATAATTTTAAAAATCAATTTTAAAATGCCTTTGGTCTGAAATTTTGGGCACAGAGTAACCTCTAGATTGTTTATGATGGCAAGATGGGTGCACTCATCTCACTCTAACTCTATACATAGGTGCAGTGGCAACTCAAGAGGACAGGGAACAGGGATTGGATTTGCTTCTTTTGCAGTGGAGGGAAGTGTTTATATTGTCTAATAGGAAGGATTTGTATTTTGATTTGTGGTGTCTGACTGAAGGACAGAACTTGGAGATGAGTATGAATACACTCTTATTTTGTTTATGCTAACACCTGAAACCAAAGGAACCAGTAATATATTACCTCACTGCCCTGGTGCTGTGGTAATTTGGTTCCATGTTAAGAAAAGCTGCCAGGAAAATAAGCTTATTTCAATGCAATTTCAAATTCTGCCTATTAAAACTATGTTTTTTTGGAAACAAGTACTTATTTTCTTATTTGGACAGCTTTTCTAGCCTTTTTATGAAAACTCTTAGCAGGAATTGCCTTAGTCAGCTGTATTTTCTCAAAGAGTAAAGGCTTTAGAAGTTAATCTAACCCTGGCTCATTGTACTCGAACTTTCTGAGTACCTTTCTGTACTCACTGTCTTACCTTCATCATATTTGTTTTTGATGCATTTGCATAGGTGCACTGTTACTCATAACTAATAGCTGTAGTTAATAGTGTTGTACTGCTTTTGTTATGTGAATGTAAGTCTTAGATTTGGATTTGAAATGATTAGTGCTGTAGGCCAGATGAAAATGGTCACAATGGAACAGATGTACTGTGTAAGCAGGCTGGGGAAGAAATGGTTACTCTTGCTATACATTTTAATAGATGTGTGGTACTGAGGAAACAAGATTACTGCAAGTTAAGAAATCTATTTTGGTGCTGTATTGGGAATGATAATGAACAACAGAAATTTAGTAATTCAGGTTTTTTAACTGTCTTGGTTTTCTTTCTCAATACCATGTTTGTGTCTGTCATTTCATCAGGTAAACAAAATTATGGATGTCTTTAACTCTTTTTTTGGGGGGATGGGGAGGTGGTGCAATAAGAAGCTGTATTTGTGCAGAATGGGAGGACACAAAATACATTTTCAGGTGATGTGGGTAGAAACTGATAAATACAATATTCCTGCACCCAAACTGGTTAGCCACTCTTCCTTTTTTCACGTGTGTATGTATGCACTCTGAAAATTCTCCACTAATATTACAAGAGGTAAAACAGTGTTCTAAAGAATTATTAGCCACTCTATGAATTCAGTCAGGATGGTGCTGATGAACCAAGGTATATTGATTTGACTCAGCTTTGTATGCTTGTTTTGTGCACAGGAGAGTGAATGCATTATTTTCTTGCTACTGGTTTCACTGGAGTCAGGCATAAGTCTTTATACCCTTCCCTATTACTCTACTGTCCTTTGATGGAAAAAAGGGATATCAGAGACTTAAAACAGAAAATGACAGTCTGTCCAGCTTGAGATTAATAGATTTGTAGAAAGGTTGCTTTTGAAAAATTATGGCAGGATATCGAATCAGTAAGTCATGAAGACGATACATCCATCTTTTTGTCTGTGAAGAAAAAGCAAGTAGTTAATTCACCAGCTGCTCTAAAGTTGAGGCTTTATTAAAGGATGCTCTGTATCAATTGCTTGCTACACATTCAGTCTGTACTTTTTCCCCACTAGTCAAGTGAGTGATTTAGTGAAAGAGTGATTTAAAAACCTGTTTAATATATCTTCCAGGAAACATAATAGTGTTCTTCTGGCTTATTGTGTTTTAATTCTGTGGTTGCAGCATTCATTCTTATCAGAAAATCTTAGATTATAATACTAGGTCTCTTTGTAAACAGGATAGTACCCAAATAGATTGAAGAGCAACAGTTTAATTTAGCATAGTAAATTCTGCTAAATCAGTGTGCATTACATCAGGGAAATGTATGTTACAACATACATTTGACTGTTGTGTAACAGTCTCAGGTTCAAAAATTCTGCTGTTACCAGATGCCTTTTCCTAGAATAGCTACACCTTTAAGCAAATAGCTTATCCTTTAAGCATAAAAAACCAAATAAACCAATGAGGCAAACAAACCCAGATAAAACCCCAACCAAACAGCAACAAACAAACAAAAAACCCACAACAAACAAACAAACAACCACAAGAAACCACTCCCCCCCACCTGACATCCTTAATCAGTAAGGTTTGGCAGAAATCTGTATTTTGGCTGTTTAATAAAAACAAGTAGACAAACAAAAAAAAAACCAAACCAAAACAAAACAAAACAAAACAAAACAAAAA
>VZRH01007423.1:430465-458046 GCA_013397555.1 Urocynchramus pylzowi
AAAACCTCAACCAAGCAGAGCACTCCAAACCTCTTCTGTTTAGAGAATGGCTTCTGTTTTTAAGAAAAGTGATTTGTTAAAACTGCTAGTCTCCTCCCTAAACAAAGTCTCTGCTACTCTACTCCTTATGAAAACAGGAGGCCATTTAGCACTATTTTAATTGACTTTAGAATTGATGTTGATTGATAAATATTATGCAGTTTGTCTGCTCTTTTTGAGCTTAAACAGATTTAAGGCTGCTAGAGCTAAGAGGAAAGCTGACCATGAATGTCAGTTCCAAGGGGTTTTTATACTGGTTTTGTGGGAAAATGAACACAATATTGTATCATCAAGAAGGAAAAATATTTTTTATTTTTATTTCCAAAATATTTAAGCATTTTCTTTTGATCATTATGTTTTAGAAGTGGAAATAACACTGCATAATTTTTGAATTCAGCTTTGGGATAAAAGGAATCTTGTTAAAGCATGAGGCTGAAAAAATATCTAGACATGCATTTAAAAAATGTAATGACTTGGAAAACGTGAATTCATAAATAGGCTCAAGTCTTCCTCTTGTGTATTAGTGAAGTAGAATATTACAACAGAGTGTGTAAGAGATTCTCTGTTTTGCTGTCAAAAGGAAATTCTGACTACTCCCATGGGACAGGTACCAGGTTTTTTCTTTGTGCTCATTTTCCAGGCGATCAGTGGAACACCTAGACAGTTGTCTCTCAGGAACTCTAAATAGAAGGAAATACATGAAACCTCTCCAGTTATTGCTGATGCAAAATTATTGTTGATACTGACAGACTTTGCTAACCATGAGGATTGTTTCTTGAGGATCTGAGAGTATTCTTAAGATGGCTTGCAAGATAAGAAGTTTTAGTAAATCTGAAAATCAAGACTTGTGGTTGTGCTGATGACAGCCGTTTAAAAATGTCTTGGATGGTATGATAAAGAATATGGTGTGCAAAAGATACAAGGATACAAGTTAGCTAGAAAAAGATACCACAGAAAATACTGTAATCTGTTTTTGCTAAATTAGTAGTGGCAAAGAGCAATCTGCTGACTGACACTCAAGTGGCTTCTCTGGAGTAGATTATTGGAGCAGCAGCAAGTGATTTGTCAATGCTGTCACCCATAAACTATGACCCATAAACTATGGATAACTCTGGGTATCACCAGTGCAGCTGCAGCATTACCAAAGGAATTCTTGTCCTTCAACTGCATGTATACCAAGATGGAATAAGGACAGACAGATGTGATAGATGTACTATTATTGAATGTAAAAATGAACCAGGAGAGAGAAATATTTATAAAATGGATGAGTATAAACTAATGCACTTTTTAATCTCTTCCTGTTTCATTTAGCACAAACAGGATGGAGCTGATGCTCCTCTGAATCCATAAGGCAAGGAGGGTACTGCAAACATAAAGTAGGGGAAGTTTCCTTAGGAACTTATAAAGGCATGTTGGGTGAAATCTTCTTTTTCTAAAAAACCCTGAAAGTAAAGGACAAGGAGACATGCCTTTTTCTATAAACTATAAAAGGGGATTGAGGATTTCAGAAGGATTTATGCATGTTCTATCAAGCAAAAAAGTCTAGTAGTACCAAAAGTCATCCTTTGAATTCCAGTGTACCAGTCTATAGTTCTTAACATTTGTGTCTCTCTTTGGTGTTTAGGCATAATTATTTCAACTTATTATAGCAGAGCCAAAACAAACTGTAATTTGATTTTGAGTTTACCTATAACATAAAAGATAACAGTAAACAACCATTTTAAGGGTTTAATGCTAATCATATTATTTCAAATATTGTTCTTCTCTTGTATCTGTTAAGCTAGTTTCTTATCAACAGAAGAAAATCTGATATCTTTGTCTTATCTCAGTAAGCGTTATTAGCTTGATGTCATCTTTTTATTTTGTATGTGATTATACATTGACTCCTTTTTTCTTTCACTGCTGTACATCTTGAAATTAGCTAAGCTTTTCTAAATTTTTAAGCCTTCTAGTTTGGGCGTTCTGAATGTTTATAATGTTTGAAGTGTTTGAGACTGTTTTAAATCATGCCTAAACCTTATCTCATAAGTGGAAACAACTCCACAAAAGAAGAAACAATTTCATGCCAACAGCAGCTATGAATATCATACCCTGTGAAATATGTGACTATTGCTCAGACACTACATTCTGATCCTAGCTGTACATGTTATTTGTGCTCTTCAAAAGTAGTATATTTATATGACTTGTGAATGTGCAACCATTAGCATTTTATTTTACAACAGGGGTAAACTTTTGAAGCAAATCTTTGTCTTCCCAATTTGCCACATTTGGTTTGATCTCTGGATTTGCTGAGTGGGATCTCTGTGTTTTACTGATGCAACCAAGCCAGATGTTGCTCTTCAAGATCACATCTGATGTTCTCAGCAGCTAATGGGCTTTCAGTCATCAGGGCCAAAAATAGAACCGGTATAAAGTAAATGTCCCAAAACATTTTTGCTGTGAGCACTTGTGTCTGTCACCAACTGCTTTGACCTTCTGATCTGCTCTTATGGCACTCAGCTCTTTGCTATTGCCCTTGTGTTCTCTGTGGCCCAAGGTGGACAGCAGCTCACCCCTCTGTCCCAGGCTTCCACCGAACATCCCTGCCCTGCTGTCACTTCTGTCTACCCTGTCAGGATAAACCAGCTTGAATGTCTCAGTGCAATCCTCGTGTTCAATGCAAGAAGAACCAAGGAACACGGTTTTTGTTTGCTAGAGTCCAGAGGAACTACTCTCACATTTGTTCTCCAACCAAGGGACTGTTAGCTTGGATTTCTTTGGAAGTAATCCGATTGGACTTCAGCTTGCAGCTTAGACCATGATATAGTGATTCAAGTCAAGCACTTCGTGGCATTGTTAGCTTTGTGATGCAGAAAGATTTGCAATAATCAATTATCTCCTTGTTTTCACAGCAAATAATTAATTACTTGGTTGCATGTACTGTTATCACAAGTATTGTGGGAGATAAAATATGCCTTTTCATCATTTTTGGATAATGTATTCCTTATCATTTTAATGCTTTCTGGGATGAGAGGAGAGTGCTTAAAATGCATGCTGACTTTTATTTCCTACCATCACTCTAATGAGCCAGAGATTGTCAAGAGAGCCCAGTTTTCAAGAGGATGGTAGATTTTTGAGCTCACCACATTCTGTAATCAAACAGTTCTCTTGACAGTCTATAACTTAGTGTTTTAGAGATAGGTTCTAGAATTTGGTAAAAGTGTCTACTAGCTGTTGAAAAACAATAGAAAACAAAGCCATTAGAAGTCTAATGGGATTTAATTTCTAAACACCAGAAATGTTTTTAAAGCATGTCCTTTTGTTTCAGATTTGCAGACCACTTTATTAATAGAGACACAAATGCTGTTTTCATCTTCACCAAACTGACCTCCTGTTTTGACTCCCCATGTATCCGTTAGTAATTTTTCTACATCACTGCTAGTAAAGTGCTAGCAGCAATTCTTCTATTTCTCCTGTCAACCGAGCTTTATTCAAGTTTGACCTTCTCTTTGTCAGACAAGCAGCACTCATCTCTTGTGATGTGCTAGCTTTAATATTGTCTCTCAAGCGTTATACGCAATCTCCATAGAATAAGCTTCAGCAATACAACATCCTCTGGGCTTACACAGTGTAATGTTCTGTTCTCTAGTGGCAATAATAGCTTCTGGGTGCAGCATTTATTATTTTAGCATGGCTTAATTTGTGTCATTGTTTTGGCCAATCTACTTCTTTAATGTCCTGCTTCTATTCAAACCTGGTTTTCATCTGTTATTTCCCTTTCTTGGCAATAGATGCTAATTAAAATTGACCATCTCAGACTTGAAACTGCTTCTGACCGTGGGTACTTTACACATGTTCTTTTCATGGAGCAGCTGTATTGTTATCTAATTCCAGCAAGTATTTTGTCTGAAGGCTTTGCTTCCAGGAACAACGTAATTATCAGTCAGTTTGACATTCTTGCAACCATTTTTTAGAATTACATATTGAAATGGTACTTTGAGAGAGTAATGAAATTTAATTATTTTTCCTATTTGGTGTTGTGCACACTTAAAAGAGTGGAAAATCAATGTTTTGATTAATTTTGATCCTAGGGTTTCCTAGCAGTTTAGATTTTTAGAACCTTGTTACAGTTCTTGTGCTATGGCACAGAGTGGAAAACTGAATTTTTGCAGTCATTAAAGAAAGGGGAGTGTATTGGGGCATTGTTCTGCTGCTCAAAAAAGTGCAGAAGTGAAATAATGACACAAGGCTATTGAAGGAGGATTATGACTGGGGAGCAGAATCACCTGAACCTCTTTGATGGAAATACCTCTGCTGACTGATAGAGCCAGTTGTATTTCTGATGGTGTCACAAGCTACAAAAGCAAAGGTCTGTTCTGACTTCCATATCTTCATTGCTTTCATGCTGGAAAACTCTGCCTTTTCAGCATCCTTTATAGATTTGTTTTTTCCTCAGAAAATTTGGTATAGAAACTGGTTGTCTTGTATGATTAATTTCTATTTTGTGTGAGAAGTTACAGGTGACAACATTGCTAATAAATTGGACTATGACTGAAAACTGAAAATGGTTGATAAAAATGTAAAGTTAAACTTTTCTAAGATCTGTTAATTTTCATTCCAAGATTGAATAGCAGTTATGCAGTATTAAGAAACACTTGTTGGAAATTTTACTTAGCCTACATTTAAACTGGTAGGTGGATAGAAAATAACCAGGGGGCTTATTGGAGGGTACTGAAAAAATGACAAGCCCCTCTTACTTCATTCCCCAGCCATCCCCATATGTAAACTACTTTCAACAGAAGCCAAGATTTAGTGGCTATGCTGAGAATTATACAGCTTTTTAATACCTGGAACTTAAAGACTAATTTTATCTAGTTTCCTGCTTAGTTATCTAATTAAATGTAATTGACTGCCTTAAAAAATAAAAAGGGCTTGTGGGCATTTTCCTTTTGCCTTCAATATTTGACATTAGTAAAAATAATTTTCAGTAGTATGCAGATAGATGACCACCCTGTTCTTCGTCATTCTGCTACACAGGTTTGTAAATATCAATGTGGACTGCACTGAGCTGAAATAGCAACAATTAAGGAGCAAATGGATTCTTCCTATAATCCTAGTAAAAAATACCTTCCTCTTATCTAAAATGGCCTGTGGTATAAAGGCACAATCTGAAGGCTATTACTGGTATTTCATAATGTAATGAATTTTCAATTAAAATGTAAGGAGAAACAACTAATTAAACTAAGAAGGGTTAGCTATAAGAACCAGTGTTTCCACTGCTCCTAGGTGCACTCATTACTTCTTAGGTTAGTATTTTGAATGTGTGGATGACAGAATTGAGTTACATGAAGTTCTTTTAAGTAAATCATTGTCATTCAGCAGTATAATCTGAGATGTCTAGCCTTGAATCCCTTATTTGAAAATACATTCAGTGGTCTCTTACATAATCACGGTTCATTTCTTATCTACATCAAGGAATGTCGCTGTCTGTTCTGGTAGCCTGACGACTACTAGAGTGAATTGCTTGGTGACTCTGTACACTCCCTGGTTTGGTGCTCTCATACACACAGAGAACACTTCCACAGTTCAGATTATTTCACTCATGGTGAGTTCAGAAGAAGCAGTAAACAATGAAGTTTTCCAACTAATTTTGTCTTCTGAAGATGCACTCATTTGTTACAAAGAAGAGATGTTCTTAAGATCTCTTTTTTTGGGAAATTTGTGTCAGTTGTCCACTTTATGCAATTTCTATTGAGAAAGGAGACCATTAGATCGGTGCACTTTTCTTTATATGAAGTGACTGCAAAGAAAAGCAAGTTAAGCAAAAAACATACCTTTCCTCCTTCCTAAATTTGATTGTCACTCTCCTCACTAAATTCAGGTAAAATTAGGTTCCAGTAAAGGAAATGTAGTGAAATTAGATGAAGCTGGCTGAAACCAAGAGAGGTACAGAAAAATTTAGTTATCTGTCTATCTCTCATGTTCTGAAAAAATCCATTTTATGTAGAAGACAAGTCTCAACAATTTTTAATGTATGTTTATAAAAAAGTGAATTAAATGAAGAATTCATGTGATTCTTTGGGCATCTGATAGCCAAGTATCTGCAAACTATTTAAGAATTGCATTCCACATAAATAATACTGAAATTTGTTCTGCACCTTTATATGTCAGTATTACCAATTTTGCTATGATGAGATATTCTAAACGAAGGTGCAGGTTGCATGAAAAGATTGTGGTGAGGCTTCTTAAATTACAAGTGGTGTCTTGCCTAAAACGTCCCTCAGTCTCCAGATTTTTCTTTGCCTTTTGGACTCTTGCCTTTTTACGTGTTTGAGAATGGATGCCTCTGTCTCTCCTACCCTATTGCTACATATTGTCATGCCTTTCCTCTCATTGATGTCCAGATGCTCCTCCAGCCCTCTGGGTTTAACTCATCTTTTCTTTAGGCTTCAGAAAAGCACACCCCATCCTGTTCCCATGGCCAGCCCAGCTTACAGCCACCTATTTCCTCCTGATTCTGCTCTCACCCTGCTTATGAAGCGCTGTAATAATTTTGAAGTGGGGAAGTTAGACCTTATGGTCATCCAGATATTCTTTATATGCTTGAAAGAGTAGCCAATACTATCTGGTGTTGTGAGACAAATACATTTCACAGAGAAATTTTTTAAAAATAGAATATTTAAAGCCTAATCTCATTTTCATAAATCTAGCCAGGCAAATGCTTTGATCATGTAAGCTGCCTCTAAAATCAATGGCAGAATAGAGCCTTTTAGTTCCCTGCTTGTCACTACTGTATGCTATGCAGCTTTACAGTTGCCAGTATATTTTGGATTTATGTGTTTGAATGTGATTTTTCCTGTATATAAACTGGTTTAAAAATTAAATGTGGCACATGTTTAAGGTGTAAATTGTTATTTTGTGATGTACATAACCTGAGATATCTCAAAACATCTCAAGAATCTCCAAACAATTCAAAGGGTCCTTGAGCACTCCCTTTGGGGAAGTGGGAAGATCAGTAAGGTGACAATTAAAACAATGCTGTTTCACATGTGCACTGTACTATGAAGTGCAAATGTGACAAGACAATAAAATAAAGGTAGCTTTTTCTGTCAGCAAATATTTTCTGTCTGATTGTAAATCTTCATGTTATGCTCTTGCATTAAGCAATTTAGAATGAGATATATATATATATATGAAATAACTTATACTTTCACAATTGTAGTTCTGTTGGCATTTGGGGAGTAATTTCTGTCATTTTATGAATAGCTGTGATAGACTAGTTCAGGAGTTGGGGTGGGGAGTGTGGTGTTTATATCCTTAGAAACACTTTCCTTTTCCTTGAAAATAGAGAAATTATTTATTTGAACACTGCAACTATATTAAATATATATTTGTTATTATTAAAAATACATTTTTAAAAAAGCAATAAAATTAAAAATCCCATGGAGATGGGGTATAGTATGTGAAATATATGCTGTCCGCACAGTCCTTCATAAGTGGTGGGGGTTCTTATCTACCAATAACATCTTTTTGTTTGTTTAAAATGTAGTGACAGTGATCTTGCCACAATTATACAGCTAAGCACAGGTGTTATTTGGATTCTGGTCTGCATTAACAGATTAAAACACTGACAGATTTTATAGCATAAGATTTTTTTCAGAAACTGGTTTTTCTAACCTATATTCCCCTTCTTCCCAATTCTCTTTCAGATAGCGGTTCTGTGGATGAAAAGGTTTAAAATCACCTGTTTGCATTAGGGATCATGTATTTTGTTGATGTTTGTTTGTGACTTATTTGACCCGTTTTGTTCCGTCCTTTTAGTTGTGAAATCTGCATGTTTTTTCCCCAGCTTTCCACTCTTTTGTTCTCCTTTGATTGTACTGCAAATGTGTTGCATTTATATACAGGGTAACCTTCACGGTTGTGCTTACCATAACTGCCAACACAGGGGTCTGCTACTGTCAAACATGATTCTGATTTTTGCCTCTAATTATCACCTACCCTGCATTCACTATAGGATTTAAAGGGCAACAGTATTTGGGAAGCAATACCTTACCTTCCCATGGGTTCTTTCACTATGTGTCACTAAATGCTGAATGCTATCAAAATGTTTCCCAAAGGAACAGTTAGTCTAGCTTTGGCCTGGAGCTGACCCTGCTAAACATTTTCATATGTCTTACATGTTTGATGCAGTTAAATTCTGCCCAAAACTTACTAAAAGCAACCAAGTAACTGTACTTTTTTTGATCTATATTAAAGGCTTGGTTGGTAAATGCAAGTTCCTTGGATGCTTCCAAGCTTTATGCAGTCCAAGCATTTGCTGGGTAAGTAAAAAAAATAATTGACTTTTTTTTTTTTTGTATCTGCAAATAATATAGCATTATAGTAGTAGTATATTATTTATAGCATTACAGTATTTTTTCTAAGCTTTCTGTTTTAAGAAGTTGCATTATTTTAAAAGGAAGATAGTTTCATTGTGTATATCTTCCCCTTTTAATTTTTTAAAATTCCTTATTTTTAGAGAAATTAATACAATAATTCTGATGCTGAGGTCAGTTAGATAAGAGATTTTACCTCTTCGCATATGAAATAAGCATCCTTGGAAGCTGTAGCACAATTTTGTCTTCATTCTGGTAAATGTATAGTAATGCAATTCTAGCAATATAATATCTCCCTAGTACTTGAAATTAAAAAGTCAAGGGAAAAGGTCTTGCAGTGGCTGAGAGTGAATATGGAAGAAACCTTTACACTTTGTTCTGTTGTCTCCAAATGAAGTCATCTTGTTTCCAGTTCAAGGGATTCCTTCCTATTTTGAATACTTTCTTATTATTCAATCTGGAAAGGTAAAGAAATAAAAGCCTTTGGTAAAACTTACCAGTTATACTAGTTACCTAATTAAAAGGTATTATTGTATTATCCTCTTGCTGGTGTGCTCTGTAAGTACTTTTTTACTATAATTACAATTTATTACAAAGACAAGGTGATGTGATTGAATTAATCATTCATCTTCATCTTTTATGTCTGAAATGCTCTACAATTGACACTATGACATTTTTCCAGGTTAGATTCCTATTTTGAGGGGAGATGGGTGTCGCTAAAAAGTATTAATTTGCTTAATATTATGCACAGTACTATATCTGCCTGTAGGAAGCTGCACGTGACCATACTGTTTTGCTGTATGTACTACCTTCCCTAACCAGTTGCTTAATTACAGTTTCTTAATAGATGTAGACCTTTCAAAGGTAATGTGGAATTCCTAATTTTTTGTGGATTTCACACAAAAAGCAATCTCATATGTGTAAGGAGAACTTTTGCCACTGACAAGGACTATACAGACTGAAGCTGTTCTTTTTATGCCCTCTGTTCCTTTCACAGGTGAATAAATTCAAATTTTGAATCCTCTGAGACTAAGCTGTGTCAATCCCTTGTGCAGACATCCTGTAACCACTGCATAGGACTACCTCAGATGGCTGACAGCAGCTCAATAATAGCTCATGTTTTTAGATGAAACCTTACTTCTTTTGCTGACAAAGTTTAGACCTGTCCTTGCCTTGCTTTGTTGTCCACAGTACCTTTATTCAAGCCTCTGTTTCATTAGGCCTCCTTAAAAACTGTTATGCAATTTTCATTTAACTTCTCATTCAGGCAAAGAATGCTATCATTTGAAATACATTTGTGGCTCTGTTAATGTTTAATCATACTTACCACTCTACTCCTTCAAGCAAAAACTAATGCTAATTTCTAGGATCCCTCTGTCTTTTTACTGCCAGCACAACTGACTGCAGTTAGCATGAGTCCTTCTCCCTCTTACTCTCTCCAAAAGGTGTTGCTGTTTGAAGTGAGGGAGAAGATTGCTTCCCTCATGACCATTGTTACCATGCTTTGTCTATGCAAAAACACCCCAGCTGACTCTCTTCTGTCTCACTCTTCCTCTCTGTCACAGCACAATGCTGTGAACCCACCTCATGCACCAGCACCCCCAAGTCCATGGCAGGTTCTGCAACTCTCCATTCTCTGCAATGATCTTCACTTGGTTGCATGAAATGAGAGAACAGCCCAAGACAAGAAAGTAAAGGCAAAGACCAAAGACAGCATTTCTGGGGCTTCTCATGCAACTTCTCTGTTAAAAGGCAGAAGCACCACTTTTCCTGGTTTTTCCATACCAGTATCACATAATAACATTTTTGTTTTATTTTTCTTCACTTTCTTAAAGATGAAGCACTCTAGAGCTCATTATTTCCATATTTTTAAAAAGTGAAAGTAGGTCAGCTGGAGTTCTCATCGTGTATATGGATCCTGGGTAGTACTGTTTTACTTTTACCAGAGACTTGCTCTTGTATTAATTTACTGCTTCCTAATGAGGAGTCAGAGACTGATAATTTTACCACATGGCCTAATCCATTCTGAAATTTGCTAACGATACAAAAATGGTGCTGCATGCAGATGACTACTCCTTTCCTTCAGTGGCATCTCCTCTATGATAAATCAGATTTATTTTTCTTGAATTCTCTGAAAAATTCAAATAGATTACTGTTAGCTAGAATATTTCCAGAAGCACCAAAATATAGTCAATATGACAGGTTTGGTTTTTTTTTCCTTGCCTTTAATGATAACTTTCATCAAATTATTATGATTCCACTTCATCATCTTCTATGTCAAGTTGTTGTTGGGTTATAACTGGAAGTAGGGAGGGGAGTAGAGAATTCAATGTATAATCTACATTAACATGAAAATTTTCCCCTTACTATGTTATTTCTTAATGATGACTAAAAGGAGTTTAATAAGAACCTCTATTTTAGTAATATTTTTATGTTATGGAGCAGAATAATAAATGGAAATCCTTTTACAGATATTGCCTCTATGTGAGCATAAGAATGCCTTATACACGATAAGTTTTATTACTGCTGGTGGAACTGCTCCTGAGTAGCAAAAAGCCCTGATTTTATTTCTTGGTCTCTGTTCATTTGCTTTTCACAGCCTCAGAAATGTTATTTTATTTCTATCACACTTTTGCTGGGTTTGTAAGTATGTCTGGAAGCTGCAATTTGGGTCTACTTTGATCTTCATGTTATTGAGAAAAAATTCTAGTATCACAACCCGGCACAGAAAAATGGTTGTGGGAAAATATAAAGGAATTGCATAAACAGATTACGAATTCTTTTCCCTTTCTTACAGGATGGTGCAAGTGCATCAGAAGGAACTGAAAAATTCTTCACTAATTTTAGTTGTATATCTTTTCACATAATAATTGTAACAGTTGTAAATAAACTTAGGGCTTTCAGCTGATAAAGTCTTTGTAGTGAATGCAGTTTTTATATACACAGAGATAAAGAGAAACATAAGAACTGAAAAGGTTATTTGAGGCAGTGCCAAACAAAGGACCATGCAGAGGAAGATGTTGGGTCTTGAAAAATCTGATATCCCATCTTCTCTGAGAATTTCCAAGTATCTCTGAATTAGAATTGACAAGGTATAAAGAGATCTTTCCAATACCCTCTGTGGAAAAAGTTCAGGAAGATACCTGTGTTAATTGTTTGGAAGAGTCAGAGAGAATGAGGCCAATTTGTTATCCAGATCAATATGTATTCTTTTAAATTCTGTTGGTGTGTCAGCCTTTTATTCTTGAAGTGACTCCAAGTTGCTCTTTGTTGTTGCTTCCAAGTTATATGTGAGATCTAACTGGGGTTTAATTGTATGCTCAATGAAAAAGCTCAAACCAGACAAGAGAAAATAATGATGGTCACCATGGAATTATTTTAAAATGTGACAAGTTCTGTTTTCCACAGTCACATGGCATTATTTGAGATGTGATTATGTATTTAGCTAGATACTTTAAACTTTGTATCAAATTTAATACAATAATGTTCATTGACATCAGTGATGTTCAATATGTAATGTTGGGCTGCATCTCATCTACCAGATATACAAGAACTTATGATGGAAAGCTTTTCTTATAATTTCTGAATCAATGGTAAGAAGTTTTAGAAGGTATTAAGCTACCTTTTAGCTGCTCTGCTTTGGGTGAATGCCAGAAGAAAAAGCACCAAGAACACTCGCACTGATTTTTCAATTGGAATGCGTGCCTTTGGCTGGTAATTGCTAATTTTGATTTTTAACTGTAAATAGAGATACTATAGGCAATTGTTAAGGATGTAGTCTTGTAAGCTCCATGTTTTTATTTTCTTCTTTGCCTTTTTATCTTATAGTCGTGGACTGTATGGAATTGACAGCATGCCAGACCTGCGAAGAAAGAAATCTTTTCCCATTGTTCGAGATGTGGTGAGTAACTTCTGGAACTGTTGATTCATTTGCCAGTTGTGCAGGTCTTTCTTGTAATTACTACTGTGCATCTGAATGACAGTTTGCAACAATTGTTTTATGGAAACAAGGAGTCTTGAGAGAATGGATTGTGGGAAAGTAAAAGTCAATGAGGCAGTTGTTATAATGTGCTAGATAAATCTGAATATCTCATTGGATATTTAGGTATTACTGGTGTAATCAAGTAATGTGCATTTCATGCAATAAAAGGCTACTCATTTTCACAAAGATGCTATTGAGCGTTTGGGATACTGTTTCACTTGATAAATTTTGATACGGAAAGAGAGAGATAGTTCCCTTTAAAAAGCAGCCCTTTTCACTATTAATATTTTAAAGATTTAAGCATACTTTAGGTATAAGGTGAGGTAATCCGGGTTTTTAACAGTCATTGTAAACAAGAATAATTTAAGAAATTTCAGTGGAAAAGAATGGCAGTTCCTTTGAGATTTATTCTGGCTTCCAGTCTAAACAAGATTAAGAGAAGTCTTTCTGCCCTAAAGAATTTCAAGTGCTATTCACATTTCTCTTTTTCTTTTCCTGTAGTATAGAATTCATAATTCAATAAAATACATATTTAGTCTCTGATGATGGTGAGCTCACAAACCAATTTCTCACTATAAAGGAGTGATTGGGTGTTAAGCTAAGTAAATGATTACTGTCGTTGTCATTAAAAGATCAGCCTTTGTCTATTATTGCTCAATATTTTCTCAGTTTCTGTGTTCAGTTACTCTGTGGTGATCCACCTCACTGTCTGAGCAGTCAAAAAGAGAAAGCACAGCAATCATTTTGGAGTAGAATTCCTTCTGAAATTGATGAAAATTCACACTGCACAACATAGTAGAGCCTGCAGTCATTTGAGCCATCTTTTTGACAGCAGCCACTCCACTATTAGTTGTATTAAACGGGTATAGTCTATGTTCCTGCCATGACTCTTTAATGCATGTTAAATGGCACTCTGCTTTGTTCTTGATTGTTGGAAGTGCTTACAGAAAGGTATAGCTTAGAATACATTAAGACATCAAAATAAATGTAAATGATCCTGTCTTATGCTTACTTATGACTGTTTCAGAAAAACAGAAATAATATTGTTAGAAATGAGTGCTAGACTCTTTTGATGCTGACTAAAATAAATATAATTTATTTTCTTTGTTGTTCAATGAATCTGACAAATTAATACTCTCTATAATTTCTTTCCTATCTTGTCTGGATTTTTAAGGCTATGGTAAGTACTTTTATATTTATAAATATTCTGAAATGATCATAGTAACTGTTATGGATTCCATTAATGCCGTGTTTTATTATGACCTTCTATTGGAAAGTTAAAAAAATATTTTACAACCAAGAATTTAATCATAAGGAAAGTGGGGCCTTATGTGAATGTGTTCTCCTCTGCATCATGTATACCAAAATTGCTGGAAGAAGTTTAAGTTAAAAAGTTGTCAGTATATTCCAAATATCTTTTCTGATGATACAAGCACAGAGTTTAGGTCTCAAGCATGAAGCTTCCCCTGTTGTATTGGAAAGTCTTAGATACCTAGAGAAAGAGAAGTTGAAAGTGTTCCCTACTTCTAAATTCTATTGTATCAGTTTTATTTTTCCTTATTTTCCTAGTCCCTCTGTACTTCCAGTTTCACTCCATTATTTTCATGCTTTCAGCATTGTATTTCAATACAATGTTTATCAAAATTCTTTATGTTTTCTTAAGATGATATCTCTAACTCCCATTTGTTTTCATAAATTCACATTTTGAAAAATCCAATTTTCAACACAGAAGCATAGAATATGTCGAGGTCAAAATAAGCATCAAAAATAATATCAGCATTTCTAAAGTGATGAAAAGTGGTTTGTCTTAAACTTTTTTTTTTTTTCCTGCTGACAGCTAGAATTTTTTTAAAGGAAAAAAGTAAAGATGATCAGGAAAACTGAAACCTTCTGTAAAACCAGAGGAATGAGTACTGCATGGCATAGCCAGCAGTCATGAACAGTTACATGAGCCTGACTGTTTGCTTCTCTTTGCTATTTCAGCTGTACAAGGCACAGCTTGCCTATTTCATTGTGACTGAGGACTTTTTTTTTTTCCCCTCTACACAATTGATCATTTAACACGTAGTTGTAGCTTGAATCCAATTTGCTTTTACTTAACAGTTACCATTTTTCAACGTTTTTGCTAGAACGACTTCTAATTATATTAATTAATTTATTTAAGCTGCTAAGGCAAATTTGGAGGTAATAAATTAGACAGTGTACATAGAAGTTATTAGGTAATCTAGAAGGCCTTGAGCATAAAGGAGACTAATTTATTTTAAATCCTGTATTAGGGAGTTGCAAAACAAATTAAAAATTAAATAGACAACGGTCTGCTTTATCATCTTCTCTTATTGTTTAGGGGTTTTGCTAGGCTTTTTGTTTTAGATAAATTTTTTTGTATGTTTATAATTCAACAGTACTTAAAGTCCTTATGCTCTGCAGGTCAAATTTTTACCTAAGGAAAGACATGAGGTAGTACATGGACATCAGCTTGAGAGGGTAAACAAGTATAAACTGATGACAAGTTCTGTGTCCTGTTAAGAGAGAGATACGAAACACTGCAGGATCCTGTTTCTCTCCATATTCTTTTGATGCTCAGACGTTTTGGACTTGCTGGAAGTTCCAGCTGATGAGCTGCGCTTACCTTTCTTTGTTGCTGCTGCTTGAAAACAGAGAGGCAATTGGGAAAGTTTTCTCGTTATGTTCATAACCTGTCACCTTGTTTCCCATAGATAAACCTGCCAGCTTTTTCCCCTTTCTCTTTCCAAAATGCTCACTACTCCTTATTTCATTCCCTACTTAAGAAGTGACACTGCTATGTGTTCAGTGCTTCATGCTGTTGAATTATCACCAACTTCAGTGTTTTAGAGCAGAAGTATTTTATGGGCTTTCTCTTGTAGATGTAGTTTGTTCTGACTGTGGTACATAAACAGAAATAATCCTTGTGGGGTTTTTTTCACTAAAATTCCTTTAAATTTAATCCATATGACTTTTAAATTTACTGGTTTATCACAAATCTCTCTAGATATCACTTTCTTCCAACATGACAAACACTTTATTGAGGAGAGCCTAATTTTCTGTTTCCTATTAGGTTTTGTTATTTTATATAGGGCACTGTACTATAATTTTAGACACATTTCTGATTAACAAGAAAATAGTAAAGCTCCATGATTCCAAGGGCACGCCTTGGGAGAACTGGGCTTGAAGGACACATCACAGGGTCAAAATTGCTTCCCCATTTTTTTTTTCCCAGGAAATAGTATCTGTTTATTGACTTACTGTGATAGCATGAAACTACAGTTCTGCTGGCTCATGTTCTTTGGTATTGCTGGAGGAAAGAACACAGCAGCAGTCATTGCCCTATATTTGAGGTTAATGTTCTTATGCCCTTTGTGCTTCTGTCCTGACAAGTCATTCACATTGCTCTATTGCTTGGAATGGCTAGGATTGTGCAATTGAGACCTAAAAGGGTCAAATCCCTTCCTAAGCATAAGGGATATGAAAACTATAAAACAGGCATAGTGCAGGCAAGTAAATCTACGTGGGTACTTGGCAAGACTTCGAGCAAAAACCTGTGCTTCAAGAGGGATTAAAAAGTTGATGCTTTTACAGTACATTGTTTTAAAACCCAGAACTCTACTGATTATGAAAATTGTTTCTTTTCCTCTTAGTGATCCAAAAGCATTTTTATTTGCCATTTTTAACTTTGATATGTGGGTCTTGTAGCATTGTATTTGACACAAAAAGTGTGAAAAAACAAAGCCTGAACACTGTTTAATCTTTCCTGTGACTGTCAATCTCACTGGCACGTACCCATGAAATTTCCCACATTCACAGAAATAGAATTAAAGGATGGTCACAGAGAAGTAAACAGAATTATTTTCTTAATAATAACAGAATGGAAAATCTGATAGCAAATTAATGGCATAGAGTTGGTAAAATGCTGAGTTTAAAAGAGAAAAAAAAGGGAAGGTTCTTTGTAATAGGAGATGAATTGAATACTACTAAGCCAAGGATGATTTCTTACCCTTTAATTGGTTTCACAAGAATAATAATTCTATGTCAGTCAGCAAGTGTAATTATTATCAAGAGAAACGTATTGAAAATTGAATTAGGGAAAGTGAACATTTAAAATTAAAATTGAACAATCTTATAAATAAATAAATAGAAATCCATTTTAAATATACCAGTGCTTAAAATTATATAATTGGGAAAAATTGGAATTGTCTCTTCATCCAGAGACTAATGATGCAGTTCCTTTGCTGATGTAAGCCGAAATTGCTTCTGGCCCAGTATGCATTTCAAAAAAATAAGAATGTCACATACAAAGTATCATTTAAACTTTTGCTGTAATGGTTCTGTAATTATGGACTACAGAGAGCCACTTCACAGTTAGATGAAAATATGCATCCTCACAACAAAGGCAACAACAGACTTATGGTTAGTGGGTGGTATAATTGATCCACACACTGCTAGACTGTGAGGGCAGCAAAGCATGACAAAGCAGATAGTGGATGACAGAAGAACAGAGATAAGGCACAAGTGTACAAAGACACTTAGAATGATTTAGAATGAGAGAAAGGGGGAATGAAAACAGCACTCCAGGTGCAGTCCAGTAATATATCAGTGTTATGGTTGATATTGTGCTCAGTGGAATAAATCTTATCTGTTTCTGTCAGGCCAAAAGGATTATTGATATTAGAAGTGATATTCAGATTTGAAATATTATTTGTAAAACGCATGGAATTCAGTCCCCCAGGGTCCTTTCTGATTATTATTCTCGCTAGTTAATTCTCAAGGACCCACTTAGATATCTGGGGTGTTGCAATAAGAAATATAAAATTTCCTTGGTTATTGTATATTAAAATTATTTTATTTTCAGTCCCTCTGTATGTACCATACTAGCACAAAACAGCTCATCTCTACAACCAAGTGCATTGTCTTCAGAACCAGAAGTTTTCCATATACCAATAACATCATGTGGCCAAATGAGGACAGATTGACACAGAGTTCTGGTCTCCTTTCTTGTCTCAAATAACCAGAGTATTTCTCCATATAGCTATCCATAGGATGTATCTATATGGATATAATTCGTATTATCTTTAGGGAAAATAATACTTTTAGATTTCTTGAGGTCTTTTTATTTAAGTAGCATTTTATATACATACACACCATTTAAAAATGCTCAGTGAGTTACGAAAAATTATCCAGACTGACAACTTGAACCATAAGACTACTGCAAAATGATTTCCCATGTTGCTGCAGGCACAGTCAGATTCCAAATTAGGGCAGGATGCCTATCCTTGTACCACATTAATTTGGTTGGCAAAGCAGAAAAACAGTGACAGCCTGTGGTTTAAAAAAACTGAGTCACCAACCTCTGAATAACAGGTTTTGTATTAGAAATGGCAGTTCAGCTGGGCACTGCTGAAAGAAACAGTAATGATGATGGGAAGTATACTTCCATTATGTATTGAAACCCTAAAAATTGTGAGCTGCAAACATTAACTAAAAGGTTTTGTATCTTCTACAGTTTTGTTTACATCCAGTAGTATAATAAAGTAGTATTTGCCTTCCATTAGATTCAACACTTGTATAATTGGTAACTCTTTTGCATTTGCTTTAAACAGACCCTTGCAGCTCGAAAATCTGGTATTTCCATGGCCATGCTCATCCGGACTTCCATAAACACTGATGAAATGGTAAGTGTTTTCAATGACAGGTTTAAGATGTTTAGGTAACAGAGAAATTTTTGTTCAAAGATCTCTAAAAATTATTTCAGCCTTACACACTCCAAACTGGATGAAATTGAATGTATTCCATTTATTGTGTAGGAACTTCCAGGGAGCTTGAGCAAAATTTGCTGCCTGATCCACAATAGCAAGACCAGGTTTGTTTCTACTGACTCACGTCCGTGATGGTCAGAGGGGAATAACCAAGAAACCTTTGATTTACAAAACAGTTATTTTGAGAAACCTTTTGCTTTAAATTGTCCAACTGTACCATGTCTGCAGTCTTTCATCATCTTTTATCTTCATCACACTGTGAGTGCAATTAGAATGACAGGGCTCTGCAAGATGGGTTTTTATGGTAATTTTTTCCTAGTCCTTGGGATACTATTTGCTTTTTTTTTTTAATGTAACTCATGCTAAAAACATATGTGATTCTAGAAGAAATATTTAATTCATACAAGTAACCACAAGAGTCTTTTGAAAAAACATACTGTCATAGCGAGTAAAATATGTGAGCTGTGGTTTTCCATTACTGATTTCACTTAAATTTGGCAAAATACATTTTTTTGAACAAAAACACAACAGGTGCCATTTTCTTTAGGAATACTTCAAGTGTGATGCAAGATTTATATGACTGAACTAAGCAAAAGCAATAATTTGAAGAAATACAAGCCTATTTTGTGTTCCACAAATTGCTAGTGCATACATAGCCTTCTAAAATACATCCTATTCTGAAGAAAAATGAAGAGTTGAATTTTTCTTATATTGTTGCTAAGGTCCATAGCAAAAGAATGGGAGAACAGAAAATACTGACAGGTGTCCTGGGAACTGGAACACGTAGCACAAATATTGACATCCATCATTCTTACCTGGTTCATTGTGAACTTTCTGTGCTCATATGGTAATCATGAAGTTACTGTTTGGTGGTGCTCAGGGATAGATTGATGAGGTAGAAAGCAGATGGTGTTTGAAATGTTCTTCCAGTAGGGGCAGTAGTTATTTTATTCTGCTATCTCAAAATAGCAACAAAGGTTGATAGACTGGAGAACGATGGGGTCTTAAGGAGTTCGAGGCTGAGGGAAAATAATAGAGGAAAAACTTATGGCATCCAAGTGCTACAAAATAAAGACTTTTTTCGACTTTGTTGTAGTTTGTACCAAAATAGCTGAGTTCAGTAAAAGACCCTAAAATACTCCATGTACTTTACTAAAAGATGTTTACTAAACAAACAACATTATATATATACACTACTTCCTTTTATGACAAAAAATACAGATTCATCTGTTTATTTGCATGCCTCCTGTGTGTAAAAACTACCAGGCTCTAACTTTGAAGGGCTAAAGTTGCAAGTTTTGGAGATAATATTAATTGCCAACAAATGCAGGACAAGAAAGAATAATTTGGACTGCGCTTATGGATTTTTACATAAATGGTCCTATTCAGGAGGAAAAAAAAGGCAGCAAATCCCAGTGAACAGCTCAGTGCAAACAAGTATCCAATGCTTGCTATCAATCAGAGAAGCTACTGAATTCTGATTCAGGAGAAATGGAAAAGGAACATTCATTTGAATGTATTTTTATACCTCTATATTCTTTGGGCTCCATTTGAACCATGCCATATGAAAAAACTGTGTACCAGAAATAGTTATTTCTTAAGCAATCTTGAAATAAAAATGTAAGTCCAAAGGCAGACAGCAAATGAAATTTAGACTCATGAAATTTCATTTGATGAGAAAATGTAAAAAACTAATTCAGAGTAAAGGTGAATAAGAGAAGCCAGTCCTATGCCAGTCCTCTCTACACATACCAAGGGCCAGGGAGTGCTCTTTCACAGAAAAATGTAAGGGTACAGCCAGTAAAGCCTCTTACAAGATATTTAAAACAAGGGAAAGGCATTACTTTTCTACTTCTTTAACTAGCCAGCCAAACTTAATAACCTAGGGCATCATTACACTGGGTAGAGCAAGATTTGAAAACAAAAAGGACAGACATTTTCAGGCATAAAAGAATTCTCCAGATACTCTCCACAAAATGAAGATGAAGAAATGGAGTCACCAATGAAATTTAAGGAAAAAACATCCCCTTTGGGCAAGTTATTCGTCTCATTAGGGCTTTTCTAAAAAAAAAAAAACCTTCCCCCAGGTTTTTTCTGGAGGGAATATTAGTGACTCTTGTGGGTGTGGATTATTTGGCTGATTAAATTCAATATGAAAATTCTTTGAACTAATGCCTTTATTAAAACTCAAGTGCTACCTACTCAAAAAATTACACCCTGAGGTTAAGGCTTTGAGCTTTGCCACCTGTCACTGCTATCCTTATGGTACAACACACTCATAACACACTGAGTTTGTGTGTTCTCAAGCACAGATCCAAAGACATTTTAAGCAGTGTAATACTTAGACATATGCTTTCAGTTGAGCACCCATTTAATTGCTTTGTTGAACAAAGACAGAACTGCATGTTTTTGAAAATTATACATCAATGACATCAACAAGTATTTCAGGTAGTATATGACAGAAGTAAATTTCCCTTAAGAGGATAAGCAGATGACTAAATAATTCTCCTATATATTAGTAGTACTGAATGTTGCCAAACCAGTTATTAGTTATATAGTTATATTGGAAGGTATTAGTGCCACATTGTTATGCTCTGTAATTCACATAACAAAAACATTTAAGCAGAGAAGAGTAATAGGAATGAAAGCCTCTAGACAGTAAGAGAAATAAAATTCTTCTTTGCAATTTGCTTTATTAACAACAGGGGGAAGAACACATTCAGCAGCAAAACCAATCTACAAATTATGACTTTCAGCTGAAAACTTCATTTACCATCAAATGTTTATTTTAAGGCCTGTTGAGGGTAAATCTCATTATTTACTGATATTTCAGAAAAATGTAAAAGTTACTGGAAAAATTCTGAAAGTGAAATATATAATGTGAAAAATATTGAAGCTGAACAGGGGGAAAGGGCAGGATTTGCACTGAGGCTATGTGAGCTCAGGAGTGGGAGAGTGTAATAAGTGGTTTCTGAAAAACACAATTCCTCAGCAAGCTGTATAAGTTCACTTCAGGTTGTTTTGAAGTTTTCTTTCTGGTCCCTGTGACATGGAAGGCTAAAGTGGAGTAATATACAAAAATGAGGTCTCCAGAGTTAGATAGCCATTTCTATCACAGTTCTTAGGGTCTGCCAAATCAAACTGGTGCACACCTCTGCTTCCTTTCAGGGAAGTTATTAGGATAGGCTAAGAAGCACCCTGGAGAGCCATTCAGATTTTTTTTTAGTCTTTTCTGCTGTATCAGGTTTTTTTCTTAGTTCAGTTCTTCAGTGTTCTCAGCTGTGCTCAGATCAGATGTCCATGAAATGTCTCACCATATATCTTTGGCCAGGCTCCACAGGATGGATATTGTTTTCAGCAGTAACTACTAACTTCAGTAAGTGCAGTTGCAGCCTAAGCTACCTAACATTTGGTTTTGTTATTTTTAGTGCTTGATCCTATGAATCAATGGCTATCCTATGGCTACATGGTACTGGTTTTCCCATGGTAGCAAAATTCCTTTGATTGATGACTTTGTGCAACATTATGTAGATGTGCACACAAAAAGAACATTTGACTTTTATCAGTCAATCTATTATTAGCAGAATAGCTCACAAGTTTGAGTAGAGATGCAGATGCAGATACATAAAACCTTTAATATTTCAGCATATTTTTAGACAGGTTAATATCTTCCATTTGGCATACAATTACCAATATGAATTGGTAAGGGAGAATATGAAAGATAAGGGAGTGTTAACAAATGTTTAACCAATATGAATTGGTAAGGCTGAATATGAAAGATAAGGGAATGTTGACAAATGTTTAACTGATTAAGTTTGCCTTACTTCCTATATTGTCAGAACTGTGGCAGTGATGTTAAAACAAAAACAGACAAACCACACAAATTCCAAAATCTTATTCCCTTGTTACAGCTTTATAGCCAGCATTAGAGCTACCTTGCATAATATACACACCAGGATAGGACATACAAACTTTCAGAAATATCCCACTGTGATATGTTTTATAATATGGTTTCTTCTCTCTAAAATAAGACATATGGTGATATTCTGGTGATATGATTATTATTATATTCTAAAATAATAATATGGTGATATGTTTTATAATATGGTTTCTTCTTTCTAAAAGAAGCAATTATTCCTTTATAAGGGAACAAATCTAGAACTTCTAACACATTCATGGCAGTCACAGGTGCATTTAGTGAACACCTACCCCCTAAAAAAGACACAAACAACCTAAGCTTGGTGCCAAGTGCTGCTTACAGGTTGCTGAGCTCTTCTTATTCCAAATAAATTGCCTAGACCTAGAAGATCAGGGTGCCTGAAAAAAAAGCTCAAATAAATAAACCATAGCATTGTGCCCATATAAGCCAAGGTGTTGTGTGCAAAACTACAGGGGCTGCTTTGTTTTCATCTTACTAAGCACTAAGGAGCTGAGACTGAAGTTGTTATAGTACTAATCAGTAAATAGCCAATACATGTTCTTGTAGTAGAACTGGTCATGTGTTTTAAGCCAAAACAGTCCAAGAAATGGGTTTGGATTTTTAAGAGTATGGATCATTCTTGTCTATAACAAAAAGCAACTTGATGCTTAAAAATGAAGTAGTAAGTATACTATTATAGGAATACAGATAAAATGGAACCCTAAAATTGCCTTGCTTTTATTTGATGAGATTATATAGACCCTTGGTATTAGAGGGTAGTGTTGTATATAATCAAAAGGCATTTTGTGTAGTACGTCTAAGTCCCTATAGGAAGTATTTAAATATTCAGAATTAATGTTAGGTAGCTACTTAATACGCCCCAATGAATGTAATGCTGCTTTTTTTTTATTTCTTCCTCAAAATATGAAATATATCTATATAAGATTTTGTGTTAATTGAACAACTTTATTCCAACTTAACTCTGCTGTTTGTGTAATCAGACAAAACAGTCAAGCAGAATTCTTTTCACAATGTAGAGCAAAATGAGTAAATATGCTACAAATTATTTTATACTTCTATGTATATTCTGATATTTTGTAACATTTTAAGTGTAAATGGCATATGGTTTAGAAACAGTTCACTTGTGTTACACGATACACATGAAATATTTTTCTTACCCAACAGAAAATACATGTCTTCAAGAAGACCCTGCAGGCTTTGATCTATCCAATATCATCAACTACACCTCATAACTTTGAAATTTGGACAGCTACAACTCCCACATACTGTTATGAGTGTGAAGGCCTCCTTTGGGGCATAGCCAGACAAGGCATGAGATGCACCGAATGTGGTGTCAAATGCCATGAGAAGTGCCAAGACCTCCTAAATGCTGACTGTTTGCAGAGTGAGTATTTCATGATAGCTGAAGTGTTGTATTAATTCACACCTTTTGATTTTATGTGTGTGCTCAGCAATATCTTGAAATGAGGGACCAGAAATATTAAAAAAAATATTCCTACTACTTACTGTAGTAGTATTGATCTGCTATATATTAGTCAAAAATATGAAACAGTAAGTAGGATCTTGTCCCTTCAAAATACTAAACCCTGTAAGGGGAAAAAAAAAATTAGTCAGTAAGCCTTTTGGCACAAAACAACCTTTTCTTTGCTTTTTCCTTGCTCAGCTTGGTTTCAGCCACTACGTATTCTTCTGTGAAAATATATCAGGTGTATTGAAACGATTCTTAAATTACAACACAATTATTATACAAGATTCTAAGCAATAGAAAATCAAAACCTGCAAGTTTTCTGATTTCAGAATGGAATGGGCTTCCATACTCTGGAGTTATTCAGCACTGTTCACTGTTGATATGTTCCAGCACTTCTACGTGTAGGAAAACTACACAGATATTTCACTCAGTTCTTCCTTCTTTTCAGTGTTTTCTGTGTGAGGGGCTGTCATGAGGGATGGGTGCTCAAGGTTTGTACTGCTCAGGAATTGATTAAAATTTCCCAGAGCAACTGACCCCATGGACAATAAATCAGTGATGAATGTCTAAATCAAACTTCCTAACTGTGCTTAATTGTGATTCTGCACTGTGGTTGAAACTGGACTGACCCATATCACCAGCCCAAACAACTGAGTCTTAAAAGAACAAAACCTCTAGAAGGCAAACTGCAGAAAAAATATTTAACAGGCCTAAGGGATCCCACTCTTCTCATCAGTATGCAAATGTTTCTGAGCATCCTGTAATATTTTTTGCAACTGATTAATTGTTCAGTGTTCATAGTATACTGCTTTGAAAATTTCATGTTCCTTGTTTTCCATTGAAAAAATGAATTGACCAATTGGTTATATCTCTGTTTTTGAGAAAGCTGATGCTAACAGTGTCATAAAGTGAAATTTAGTTATTTTTATCATATGAATAGTCATTCTTTTGCCCATCTCATAATCAGTAGGATGTATTCGCCTTCAAATTTCTGTGATTTTTTTTTTTAATATATAATGATTGCTAATGTAGGCTGTAGAAAAGAATTCACATTTCAAGATCTTTAGGGTCAATATATAAACTTATTCTAAATTAGATTTAAGTGAAAAACAGTAATGCTTTCATTAGCTCTCTCATCTTCAATAAGATATCCTTTCTAGTACTAGGTGCAATATTAAATTAGAATTGATTTCAATCATGCTGAGCTTGTATCAGTCCCCAGGGCAAAAGAAGCTTGTTAACTTCCTGTGCAATGTAAGTTACACTATTGTCTTAATTAGTTTGATCAATACTGCATGAAAACTGTTGTGGATAGACAGCAGTAGAGGTTGTTAGCCATAAGGGATGTAAAACTAGTTGCAATAAATGAGTATAAAGAGAAAGATATTTACTTAAAGGAAGTTGTATTTTAACACATATTTCAGTTTTATCTGTGCTGTCTAAAAAATCAACAAGGTTTCTAACAGGAATATGTTATTGCCATTCAGATTGTGCCCAGGGTTTATCATTCTGATATGTTGTTGCATTTCTACTTTTTAAGGAAGGGCAGAAAATAAGAGAAAATGAAAAAAGTTCCCTCCTGCATCTTCTAAGAATGTCCTGTCATGTTTTCCAGACAGCTCAGCAATCATCTCTTTTGTAATAAAATCACTAGAGAATTTTTTAACTGGTATTTTGTTTTATGGTAGCACATAATTCTATTTCTACTAATTCTTAATTTTTCAGTCGGGATAATCTTTAATCACTAGAATTTTGGTCTTCCATATTCAAAAATATTAGGTACTCTGTCCAAGAGATTTTCAAGATTTCTAAAGATTTAGTAGCCATTGGAAATTCCTTGAAGAAGCCATATAATTCAGCCTTTTGGCAGTCTGGGATCACTGGTATCTGGTATTTCAACCCATACTTTTCCAATATTATAACATTATGCCTTCTCACTTTACATCTCTTTCTATAGATGTAGATATCAGTTGCCCTCCTATGTGCTAAGAAACCTTCTGACACATTGAAAACTGAAGAAAACAAAGCATGTAATACTTGGTTTGTAAGACTTCACTAAAATCTTATGCTGAAAGATGACCCTTTCCAGCTCTAATTTCTTTGACCATTGCAAGCTGAGTTCCTCAACAAAAACTCCTTCAAAAGAACATATTGGTGTTTGATGGTATTGTAAAGAAGGAACTCTATGCTTCTTCAGTGTTGAAATATCTGAATTATTATTACATAACAAATTCTTCAAAATTATTTTGTTTTAATATTACTAACCCTCTAAAGGGAGCAATAATACTTGAATTCTCCCTGGATTTGAGGATGGCTAGTTGGATGATATGTTCACAACTTCTTGGAAGAGTGAAGTTATTACTGCTGCTAATGATAATGATGATTCTGTCATTCAGTGGCACAAGCCTATGAGTGGTGTTTAACAACATGAGCAAAAATTCAGCAATGCCTGTAGCAAGTGGCAGCATGTCATTGATTAGAAATTTTTTAGTGTTTTTCTATCTTGCTTTGTATGTTAATCTCGTCAAGAGTTGAAATAGCCTGTTTAGCACTGCAGGAATTTAAATTTTCATTTCCTACCCTTCTGATCATAGAAGTCTCATGTTTATTTTCTCACACTCAACTGCAAGATTGATTTTTGGGGTTTTTTCAAGAGCATGTTGTAGAGACGTTGATCAGAAACCTTTTCCTCTGACAGAAAAAGGACATTTTATAAGGTGAACTTAACTTTGTTTTTGAAAGGGCCTCTGGGATCAGTTACAATTGTTAGAGAGAGAAATCTCTCCAGAGCACTTCTGAAAAGAACTGTGAATAAGATCTGCAACAACTTGGTCTCCTTAATTTTTTTTTTTTTTTTCAATTTAAACCAATAAACGTTGTAGTGGTTTTGATGTCCCAAAAAAATTACCTGAGTATTTTCTGCCTGACATGCCACCACAGGCTAACACAGTCTAGAAGTATTCTCACACAGATAATATCCCTTGATCTCTTCTACCATCCTCCCATAATTACTAAAATTATCAGTAATGACCATTTTATTGGAGAGGAGAACCTCTCTGTTCCATACCTGTGATATATTATTTTCTTGGGTAGGCTCTCTTTTCCAAAAAGTCTCTGAATTTAATACACAGATGTGGTGTCTAATGATCGAGTTTTGAGATCACAAATTTGTGCTTTCTGCTCAGTACACATGTTGAGATGTTTCCACAGTACTGATTGGCACTGAATAGTATTGGTTTAAGAAATAATTTTATGTATAACATATAACACTGATGGAAGCTGACTGTTAACCCCTCATGCTAAACTAAATCAGCTGATAATTTTAGATATCACAAAGAATACATATATATGAGGTATTATTCAGGTGAAACGAAGATCTCCTTCAGGTACTGCTGTACCAAGAGTTGACTGGAGACCTTAGAGGGGAAAAAGAACAAAGTTAATTTTCAGTAACAATGTTGAACTTTTCTCTTGTTTCAGGAGCAGCTGAGAAAAGTTCCAAACATGGTGCAGAAGACAAAACACAGAATATTATTAGTGCTATGAAGGAAAGAATGAAGATTAGAGAGAAAAATAGACCAGAGGTGTTTGAAGTGATCCAGGAAATGTTTAATATTTCTAAAGAAGATTTTGTACAATATACAAAAGCAGCAAAACAAAGTGTTTTGGATGGAACATCCAAATGGTCAGCAAAAATAACTATCACAGGTAATTTTCTTCTGTTCTAATAGCTCTTTCTTTTCTATTCCCCTGGTTCAGGAGCAAGATTTTGTCCTAAGTAGAGCTGGACTGTGTGTTCAATTGCATACTTGGTGCATATACAAACAGTTGAATTTATAGGATGCCAACTGCAAGAGTTGAGTTTTAAGTTGCCAAAACCACTTTATATGCTATTGCTATAGGAAGGAAGACGAATAAAAATAATCTCCTCTACCTCTTACCAATATTGTATGTACTAATGATGACCTTTTTGCCACCAACTGCAACAGTTAGAGCTCACAAAAAAAAAAAAAAAAAAAAAAAA
>VZRH01007424.1:613-11010 GCA_013397555.1 Urocynchramus pylzowi
AGGAGGGCGGAGGGGGGGGCTGGAGAAGGGATGGCGCGGTGCCAAATTCCGCTCTGCCATGTCTCTGTAACCTGAATAGGCCAACTCCATCCCCGGTGCGAGTCCCCCGGGGCTCTGCCGCGCTCCGATGCAGTCAGGCGGGAGGTGGCTTTCGCGGGGCTGTTGGCGTGTCCCCCCGTCGCCCCAGCCCCAGCCCGGACCCCTCCCGGGCGCCGGCCGGAGCCACCGCGCCCGCCGGGCGGGAGGTGGAGATGGGCTGGGGGAGAGGGGCTGGCACCGTGGCGGCGGCGGGGTAGCCAAGGACATCCCCGGAGCGGGGCGGCCGGCGGAGGAGAAGCCATGGAAGCCCATGGAAGGTTACGGGAAGCCTGGGGGGGCTGGCGCTGCCCTGGCCTCCTTAGAGGAGGCAGCAGAGACCCGGGGCAGGCTATTTCTGCTGAGATCCCGAGGAAAGCTCTGGGAGAATTGTGGGCTTCTATAAATAGTGTGTGTCAGCCGAGTGGAAACAGGGCCTTGAAATGCTCCTGCTATTCTCCCGAGTGCTTGGAACCAGCTCTTGGTAAACAGGGCAGCGGTGGGGAGGGCTGTTTCCTTCTTCCGGGCTCGGTAACAGGAGCGGGAGGGATGTGGGGGGGATTTTTGCCTGGTGATATGGCAGCGTTCCCCCCCTGGGGCCGGCCGGCTGGATGCTGGGCTGTGGCCGGGCTGCCCGGATGCGGGATGGCCCCTGAATGCGTCGCAGATGTGTGTCCTCCCCCACTGCCGTCCCCTCCCCGCCCCACTGCCCGCCAAACTTCGGGGCTGGGATGCGCCGTGAGCTCCGGTCACGGTCCCTGGGGAGCCGGTGATGCTGCGGGAGGTTGTTGGGATGTGCGGGCTCAGCTGGCCCGGAGATGCTCAGCCCACCCCCTCCTCTGGCCGGCACCGGGGTGCGGGGGGTCACAGCCCGGCTCCCTCTCTCCCCACCGCCTGTCCGTCCATCCGTCCCGGCTGGAGTTGTTCCCGCTCTGCCTCAGGGCACATGCTGAGCTGCCTTGGCCCCGTGCTCCTGCTGGAGGGCAGGGATTCGATCCCATGGGACCTTCCAAGGCATGCCTGGACACCCAGCGTGCTGGGGACCTTGTTCCTCAGGGGGTTCTGCATGCAGTGGGGACATGGTGACATGTTCCCAGGGTGTTTGCTTGGCTCTGGGGCACATCCTGGCAGCCCCAGTGCTGTGGGGAGCGTTCAGCTTCCCACGAGGAGCTGGCATCGTGCTCATTTGTCACCACCCCTCGCACCCACACCCCAATATTCACCTGGTGCTGCAGACGGTGGCTCGAAAGCTGCCTTGTTATTATTTTCCTTAAAAATAACACAAAAGGGAAATAACTGGGCTGTGCTTAGCTCCCCACTGGGAGTTTTTAGGGTGATGTACAGTGGGCCGAGCAGTGGGAGGGACCCAGCGCACTTCTGGTGGGATTTGGTGTTGGATTCGGAGTTCACCAGGGTGTCGCAGGGCTGGGGTCCCCCCCACCCGGGGTCCCCCACCCCTGTGTGCTGCCTGCCTGGGGCTGAGTGCCGCCACAGCAGAGTCTGTTCATGGCGTGGGTGGGAAGGGGCGAGCGCCAGTCCGGTGGGGTTTTTTTTTTCCTTCTCCATCTTTCGGATTTTTTTTTTTTCCTCCTTTTTTCTTTCTTTTTTTTTTCCCTCCCTCTCTGTGGGTTGAGCGTTGGGGCGACAGACAGGGAAAGTCTGAGCAATGGTCTCCGTGCTGGTGCTGTCTTCAATCACCGCGTCCCAGAATCCCTCGCTCTGGGCCTTCTAGGCACAAGGGCTTACAGCGAAAATCGGCAGCTGCAGCTGCGAGTGAAAGCACAAGAGCCCGGCTGGGTCTTTGGCATCGGCAGGAGAGCAAAAAAAAGCTGGGGGAGGCGAGGAGGGAAGGGAAAAGGCGGGGGGAAATGTGCCCTGTGGTTTTTTTCCAGGCTTGCCACCGAGGGTTGTGTTTCAGAGCATCGGTTCCCGGGCGCGGGAAGAGGCGGGAGGATGGGGGGTGCGGAGCGATGCCTCCGGGGAGCTCATTAAAATCTGCCGGCTCCCCCCTTTCGCCGGCCGAGAGAGGCTGGATATGGAGGGAAGGAGGGAGGGACGTGCTGGGAAGGAACATGCCGGCAAACCGGCTGCCCGGTGGGGACAGTTGCCGGCCCAGGCAGGAACGCTGCCCCGGGGGCTCACCTGTCGGAGCACGTCGGGCGCGGCGTGCCAGCGAGGCCGCGACAGGGGCTGGCGTGTGCCGGGGACTCCTCGGCGCTGCCAGAAACCCCCGAACGCTGAGCCGGGCTCGGAGGGGTGCTGAGCTGTCCTGTGGGGAGGTTGTGGGTGTGCGGGGCCACGCCGGGGGTCACTGGGGTGCACGCGGGAAGGGGAGTGGGGCTGGGAGGTGTCAGCACCTGCATGGGCAGCGTCTGGAGTGCTGGCTGTGCAGGCAGGGAGGTGTGCAGGTAGGGTGTGTGGACAGGGTTTGGTGTGCAGGCAAACACTGGCGTGCAGGAAGGGTTTGGTGTGCGGGTAGAGCTTGGTGTGCTGGCAGGGTTTGCTGTGAAGGTGATTTGGTGTACAAGGCGGGGGTGCAGGCAGGGATTGGTGTGCATGGGCAGAGTTTAGTTTGCAGGCAGGGTTTGGTACTGAGGCAGGTATTGATGTGCACGGGCAGGGATTGGTGTGCAGGCAAAGATTGATGTACAGGGATGAGGCTGGCTTGGAGATCCTGGGTGGTGCTAAGGTGGGTCTGGGCAGGTGTTGGCAGAGGACGCACCACCCTTGCAAAAATATCTCCTTCCCCTCCCCAGTGAAGGGGACTGGCAGTGTTGGGGATCCCCCTTCCCATTCCAAATCCCATGACATGCCGGAGGGAGAGCGTTGGTGCAGCCTGGCCTGGCACAATGCAGGGAGACAGAGGAGAGGCAGAATGTGGTAATGATCCTCTCAGAAGGAGAGGGAAGCAGTTCTGGCATCCTCCAGCTCCAATCCTCTGCCCTTCCCACCACTAAACCAGCTCCAGGCAGAGGGAGCACCATGCCACGCCATGCCATGCCATGCCATGCCATGCCATGCCATGCCATGCCATGCCATGCCATCCCATCCCATCCCATCCCATCCCATCCCATCCCATCCCATCCCATCCCATCCCATCCCTCAGCTGCTGCCTCCAGGGCCTCAAGCCCCACGCACGCTCTCCCTTCTTCTCTCTTCCCTCTTTCCTCTTCCCTCTTCGCCTCCTGCTGACTTCAGCGCATCGGCTTGGGCTCAGCGCCTGAACATTCCTTGCAAAACCTGGGCCTAAAATATCTGGAGGAGGATGGAGCGCCTTGGGCGAGGGAGATGAGCTCCTCAGCTGCAGGAAAGAGGGAGGCTGCCGGGCTGGAGGCAGCAGGGACGCTCTGCTCCCTGCCAGCTGCCAGCCCCGCTGGCCCCCCGGGAAAACGCCAGGAATAAATCTTGCCTGGTGAAGGCGGTGGTTTGGTGTGGTGTGGTGTGGTGTGGTTTGGTTTGGTTTGGTTTGGTTTGGTTTGGTTTGGTTTGGTTTGGTTTGGTTTGGATGTGCCCAGCAGAAGCAGGGGCACAAGCAGCCTGTGGAGCACCAGAGGAGTGGCACAGGGAGCGGGGACGGCGTTGGGAGTGGGTGACAGAAGGGCAGGGTGGCGTGGAGTGTGGTGACAACAAAACAGGGGGACAGGGAGAGTAGGGTCACAGGGGAACAGGGTGACAGTGGATCAGGGTGGCAGGGATGGGATGAAGGGGGAGCAGGAGAAGAGGGTGCCATGGGAGAGGGGTGGCAGAGAGCAGGGTGGCAGGGAGCTAGGATGGCAGTGGAGCAGGGTGACAGGGGAGCAGGGTGGCAGTGGAGCAGGGTGGCAGTGAAACAGGATGGAAGGGTGACAAGAGAGCAGGGTGGCAGGAGAGTGAGCTGGGTTGGGGTGGCTGAGGAGGGACAATAACTGCTGGGAGGGAGGTGCTACGCGGGAGCTGTGTGAGAACCAGTTTGCGAGGTCCAGATTGGCAGCAGATCCTGAACCAGGAGGAGCTGAGCATCCATACGGCCCCTGCCGAGATCAGACGCGACGACAGCGACTCGGTTTGGGGGAAGAAATTGGAGGCGGGGGAAGCTTTTTTGCTGAAATGAAATTTGAACCCCAAAGTGGGAGGGAAGTGGAGGTGGGGGGCACGGCTCTCTCCACATGGTTATTACTGCTGTTTTCCACCCAGCTGAAAGGAGAATGTAGCTTAATATGGACCCGCGGGGAGGAGAAGCACTCGGGAACGGGGATTTGGCAGGAGGGAGCTGGGAAACAGCGAGAGGAACGTAGAGGTGAGAGTGGCCAGGGCTTTGCCCAGGGAGGAGAGGACGGAGCTGGGCTGGAACAAGGCGCTATTGTTCTTGGCGAGCAGGGGGCCAGCCGCGGCCCCCCCAGACCCGCAGAGCTGGCGCGGATGTGGGGAAGGTTTTTGGGACCGGTTTTTCCCGGCGGATTGCTGGCTGGGGAGTGAGAAGAGCTCACTGTGCTGGGGTGCGCCGAAGGGAGCTCACAAAACACCCAGAGAGGCAAAGGGAGGCTCTGGCCTTTGATGGGGAGGTGATGGCAGGTGAGAGGACAGGGCTGAGTAGGGGGAATTTCGGATCAGTGAGCGGGAGTGGGGGTGGTGGGCAGGGGCTCGGTGGCCGGAGGACGATGTGGGAATGGGGCAAAACCCAGCGCCCCTCATTCTGCCAGCACAGCAGCTGCTCCTTGATGCATGTGTGGGGCGGGGGAGGTCAAAACGGAGAGTCTGGGGACCTTGCTGGCCTGGGGACCTCTGTCACCCCATGATTCACGGCCTGCCATGATCCCCTCTTGGCTGCTGGCACCTCTGCAGTGGTCCCCATCAAGCCCTGCTATCCCACACGTCCCCTTGGTCCCTTGCCCCAGCACTTCACCGCTGCTGTGGATGTCACGCGCCACGTTGCCAGAGCCACCGGCTGTCCCCCAGGCCATGACAGTGCTTGGGGACACCCGGGGGTGCCAGTGAGCAGGAATGTGGGGAACCAGCCAGGCTCACGGGGCTGGAGGAAGAGGAGGAGGAGGAGAATGGAGGGATGTGCAGTCCCCTGGGCTCTGGGAGCTGTGGCCAGGGAGGGGGCTGCGAGGCAGGGGCCAGGTTCAGGGCAAAGCTGAGCTTACCCCAGCCTTTCCTGGGCTCCCGTCCCTTGGCCCTCCCAGCCCAGCTGGGAAAGACAGACCCCCCTGCAGCACATCCCTGGCATTTGCTCCCCATCCCCCCAGTTCCCACCTCTCTGATGCTTCCAACGCAGCGATGCCCTAAAGGCAGCAGAAGCACCTTCGCAAGTGCACACTAAATATTTGAACACGCTTGGGTGGCTCTGGAGCCACTGCTGCTCTCACCCTTCCCCATCCTCTTCCCTGGCCTCTCTGGACTCCCCAAATTCAGCGGGTACCCCTCCTTTCCTTTAGTGGGTGCTCCTCCTTTCCTTCCAGAGAGGGCTGTGATATTTGCTCAGCAGCTCTTGCTCAGAATTATCTGCTCCAGCCGAGGCAGTGCTTGGCATCACCGTGTCACCCCGGGTGTGTGTCATCGCGTGTCCCCCCCTCCCCAGCCCACCCGCTGCCAGCCCCGGCTGCACGTGGTGGTACCGCGGCATCCGCGCGACGCCCGCCTCCCCATCCTTCATCCCTCCTCTTCCTCCCAGCCTCAGCACCCTGCAGCCGGGCTGGGCGCCCAACAGGGCGGGAAGGCGGGGAGCAGCGTTCCCCTCCCCTCCCCGGCATTCCTTGGGAGTGAAACACAAGAGCTGGCAGGGCACTCCTGCTTTCTCTGGCCTCCGCTCCTCCGGTGCCTGAACAAAGCCCTCCTGCCTCTCCCAGGAACCTGGGGTTTGAAACAGGAGAGATGGCTGGTGCTGCGTGGCAATGCCCTCCTCAGGCGTATTTTGGGTTCTGTGGTGGGCGGGGGACAGAGGTGGGCACAGTCCCCATGGGGGGCAGCCCTGGACAGGGTACCCCGGGGTACCCACAAGCACTATGCCTGCCTCAGGAACTCTTGGCATCCTCCCCAACCTGGGTTTTGCGTCCCCACCATCTCACTGCCATCATATTGCCATGGAAACTGAGCCCTGAAGAGTACCAGTTCAATTCCACTTTGCCCCCAGTTTGATTGTAGTTTGGCCCCAGCTCTCTTCCCAACCCGTTTGTGACAACACGGGTTGGTGTATCCTTCATCCCACGATCCAGGATGATGCATCCCACTGGGAATGTGCGCTCCGTCCCCCTTCCCAATGTCCAACACCCCCCTCCTCACCAAACAAAGCCCCCCCCACCCTCCCCACCACCCCCAGTGAAACAGGCCCCTGTCGGAGCGCAGTCCCCGACAGCGAAGGTTATTTTAATGGATGCATTACTTTAAACGAACCCTCCGCCATCTGTTCCACCCCCTAATTACGCATGCAAAAAAAAGCCCATCTCACAGCCAGCGCAGGAGAAAGTAAAGATATAAGTGATTTAAATGCATGTATCCGCAGCTCCGCCAGCAGCTGGGCTGGGCTGCGCTCCTCAGCTGCCTGGTGAGCTGGGCAACTTGGAGGCAAGAAGGCAAAAGGGACGGTTCTCCTGGATCCGCCTGGAGCACCTGGGGAAGGCGGCCCCGCAGCTGGGTGGGCGGTGGGTGCAGCAGGCTGTGGAGCACGGTGGCTGTACCCCCATCCCTCCACCCAGCCTCCATCCTGCCGCGGCCTCTCCCCAGCAGCCCTGAAGGTTAGCTCTGCCCGCCGGCTGCCAGCTCGCTGTGGCGGCGGCTGAGCCTCCAAAGCGCGGGGACACGCCACCGTCCCCCGGCTGCCGCGCTGCACGGCGGGGGCTTGGGGGAGCACCCCCTGCCTGGCCGGGCTGTTCGGGGGTGGCTGCACGGCAGGGCGTCCCACGGGGGTGAGGATGGGCGTGGGCGGCCTCCGGGTGACACTGGGTGCTTGTCCTCTGGAAGGGAGGCTGAGGAGGGGAGGCTTTTCCCCCATGCTGCTTCTCCCAGGCAGTAGCTCTGTTTCTAATGAAGACCCAGGGAACCTTGAGCCCTGGGTGCTCCCTGAGGATGTTCGACCCTGGGAGTCTGTCCTTTGGGACAGCGGAAGGTGAGAGTGGGGTGGGGTGGGGGGGCTGAATGAGACCCGCTTGGAGAGGCAGAGCTCATAGGTGATGAAAAAAAAACATTTTTACATCAATCTCCTGCTTTGGGGAGACCCAGCAGGGACAGGGTGGTGACAACAGTTTGGGGGCTTGTGTCTATCCCCTGTCTAGGGGGAAACAGGGGGGGAACCTTGCATCCAGGGCTGCCCCGCTCTGACTCAGTTTCCCCCATCCCCAGTACAAACCACCCACAGGGATGGGATGGGTGACTGGCATGGCTTAGGGTGACCCCACAGTGACAAGGCAGGACCACGACCACCATGGCAGGGCCACCGCCTGGCGCCGGAGCCGACGGCGGTGCTGGGTGCCCGTCGTCCCCCCCTCTCCCTCCGTCTCCTTCTCTCCGTGCCTGACTGCAGCAGATGCGCCAGCTCTGCAGGAAGAGGGAATTAAGTTGGGCTGGAGGAATTTTAAAGATTGCTGCAGGCCTGAGGGTCTTAGATCCCCCCGCGGAGATGGGCAGTCATGCAGAATTAATCCTATCGGCAGCCTGGCTCGGCTTCAGCCGGTGCAGAGCTCCGGGAGAGCGCGCGGGAGCGCGGGGGGCGATGCTGGGGGCGGCTGAGAGAGCCCCGGTGCCTCTCGGCGTCGATGGGAAATTAATAATGAAAAATTAAAAGCCCCAATTCAGCCTTTCACCCCCCTCCTTCCTTCTCCCCATCAGCCTGGAGGTGGGACTCGTAGGGGGGGAGGAGGTGGGTGGATTCTGCAAAGCTTAAGGAAAACCTGTTTGCCGTAGCCAACAGAGCCCGTGGTGGGAGAAAATGCTGGGGCCACATCCTACTCCCAGTGCTCGCCCATGTGCCACGGGGGGCTGGCACGGGGACCCCCCTTTGCTGCCACCACCCAGCTCCATCTGCAGCGAGGTCACGCAGAGGCAGGAGCGGGCTGGGGTGACAGCGGGCGGGTTGGGGTGACAAGGAGGAGGTTGAGGTGGCAAGAGGGAGGTCGTGACAGGAGCAGGTTGGAGTGGCAGTAGGAAGGCTGAGGTGGCAGGAGGCAGGCTGGGGTGGTTGAGAGCAGGTTGAAGTGGCAGGAGGCAGGTTGGGGTGCTGTGCCAGCGCAGGGGACACGGGGACACACCAGGCATCCCCACGTGCTGCCCCAGCCACCCGCAACGTCCAAGGGGACGCCAGGGTGACATCTGGGTGCCCCGCGGCTCTGCCAGCCCCGCGGGTAGCCTTGTCCCTGTGGTCCCTCCCGGCCGCCGGGGCTGCGGTGCCACCGTGCCAGCGGGCTCGGTGGCTGCGTGACGCCGGGCAGGGTGGCCCGCAAGGGCTCTGCAGCTGCTGCCGAGCCCTCTGCTCCTCCAGTTTATAAATAATGCAGCACCGAGGCGAGCTGGCAGTGCCCGCACACGCCTGCAGCCCTGGCGTGGCGGCGGCGCTTTGGGGGTGAGCGACAGGCGCTGTCACCCCGGCAGGGTGACACCGAGCCATGTCATCCCGGCGGGGAGGTGGCGAACCCCTGTGTCCCCCCTCCCCTTCTCCCCCCCCCGTCCCCCAGCCCCACATGCCCGGGGGGTGGGGGGTGGCGGTGGTGGATGCCCGCGGTGACCCCACGCGTGGGGACGTCCCCAAGCCTCACGACAGTGGCGCGGATGGCGACGCGCAGCTTGCAGCGTTGCCATGGCGATGTGCTGGCGCTAACGAGCCCGAGTAAACATTAACGAGGGAGAGCCCCACGCGGGTGGGTGCGAGCGTGGGGACCCAGGCGTCCTGCGGGGCTGGGTGCTGGGGTGGGGACACCGTCCCCGAGTGGGGTGCCCCCGGGAGATCCCCCCCTCTAAGTGCTGCGTCAGGCTGTGGTTTAATGGCTCGGCTGGGAGCTCTGGGTGCTGGGTGAGGTCCTTGGGGGCAGGATGTCAGTCCCCTTCTCAGTTTAGGGGCACCCAGAGTGGGAAGGTCCCCACCTTGAGGTTCCAGAGGCCCTGTCGTGCCTGCTGTCCCGCTCTGGCCACGGTCACCCTCTGTGTGCAGCGCCCGTGGGTGCTGGCCTGGAGGGGGATGAGCCCCCAGGGTGGGGCCCCCGGGGTGTCCCTGGCAGCAGCTGCCGATGCCGTCGCAGTTGTCACCAGGACTCAACTCCCCGCCTTCCTCCTTTCCCGTGGCCACGCCACGGGCACAGGGACCCGCACCCTGCTTTGGGTGGGGGTCAGGGCGGGGGCAGCCCCCGCACCGGCACCCCCACCGAGCCTGTGTCCCCTCCACCATTTAATGGGGCTGCAGCTCATTAGACGGAGGTGCAGGTGCCCCCGGTACCTTCATCCTCCCGGAGGGCCCTTAATGAGCGGCGGCTAACGAGCGCCCTGGCTCCCCTCGCAGCCCCGGGAAGAGGCTGATTGGCGAGAGGCACCCGCAGCGACGCGCGGCTCCTTGCAGGGCCTTCGAGGGTCCGGCGACCCCTCTGCCATGCTCTAGACGTGGCCTTTGCACTGTGAGCGAGGGTCCCACGTCACCCAAACTGCACCGGTGTCACATCAGTCACATCGTGTCACATCAGGTGCATCGTGGGCACCTGGTGCCCTGTGCCTCAGTTTCCCCCTTCAGCCCCCTCGGGGACGCAGGGCCTTGGGGATGGGCACCAGTGTTCACAGAGGTGCAGAGGTGTGGCTTGAGGCTCCCCTTGGTCTTCCCTGCCCCATTGTTGTCCCCAGAGTCACAGCCTACAAAGCCACCCGGCCCCTGGAGGGGTGAGCTGCTTGGGTCTGTCCTGCAGGGGGTTTGGCAGAGGGGCTCTGTGGGTCCCTGCACCCCAAAAACAACCCCGTGGCAGTGATGCCCTGCAGGGTGCAGGGCAGTGGGTGCTCAGAGGAGGCCAGCTGGGGGACGCCTGGCTCAGAGGGGCTCCAGAGCTCCTGCCCCTCTTTTGGGTTACTGTGGTGGGGAGACCCCATCCTGCAAAGAGCCACCGGCCCTTTGCACCAGGACACCAGGGCCGGGTCCCCCAGCCCCCCACCGAAGGGAGCCCTAATCCTCGGTGACACTGTGCCCAGCTCCATGGTGGCTAATTGCAGTGTCCCCAGCTGAGGATTACAGTTTAAAGCAGGAAAGGAGCAGCAGGAGCAGATGAGCTCCTGAGCAACAAAGCTCCTGTTCCCCTGCAAAACGACTTTTATTAGGGGGATAATTAAAAGCTGACAGGAGGCGAAAATCATGGGGATGGTCAGGGTGAGGGATGAAG
>VZRH01007424.1:13433-31325 GCA_013397555.1 Urocynchramus pylzowi
GGCACGGTACAAGAGGAAAACGTGGGCAGCAAGTATGAGGTGGCTGAGGGCTGGTGATGGTGTCCTGGAATGTGGGCCAGAGCCATCCCGAGGAGTTCCTGGGGCCGGTGGGGTGGTGGGAGAGTGGCGGGAGCGCAGCGCGGCCTGGGGAGGCTGGGCGGTGCAGGGAAGGTCAGCCTTGGCCAGATGCAGCCACTCCACCCTCCTCCAGTGCTTTGCACATTAATGCAAATGCACTGGCCTGAGTGGTTCATTAGCAGCATGTGGAATGGAATAATGCATCCGCATCCCATTAGCCTAATGAAAAAAAGGGAGCCGGCACCTGGAACAAAGCTGCCGACTCTTGGCTAGTGCTCTGGCTCGGCCATGCTGGGCTGTGGGGGCCCCCCTCCCTTCCCCTCCCTTCCCCTCCCTTCCCTCTGCTGCCCCAGCCCTCNCCTCCCTTCCCCTCCCTTCCCCTCCCTTCCCTCTGCTGCCCCAGCCCTCTGAGCATCCCTGCGCCCAGCGCTGCGGAAGGGGACCCCATCCCCAGGGTGTCACCACAGATCCCATTCCCAGGATGTCGCCACAGCAGGGTGCAGCCCCAGGAGGACTTCGGGGTGGTCCCAGCATCACCCCTCAGCATCCCAGGGTAGGAGAGGGATCCAAGCCAGTAGTGCCACAGAGGCATTGGCTGGGTGCTGAGATGTCTCCGTGTCCCTGGGGCTGGGAGTGCAGAGCCTTGGGGGGTCCGGGGGCACCCCAGGGTGGGCAGAGCCAGTCGCAGCACCGTCCTTCTGCATCCGCGAGTGGGAGGGGGTCCAAGCTGGGAGTGCCGCAGTGGCGCTGGCCGGGTGTCGAGATGTCCCCATGTCCCTGGGGCCGGGAGCGCGGAGCCTGAAGGATTAGAGGAAACATTGCCAAACAAACCAGGCTGTGCCGGAACCAATTAGCCTCCAGCAGGCAGAGTTTCAGATGCTGTTATTTCTGCCTCTTCTCTTTTCTCTCCCTCCTTCTGTCTCCCCCTTTCCCCCTCCCCGGCCCTCCCCAGCCCCTCCTGCCCNNNNCGATGCCCCGAACCCCTGGGATCCCAGGCCCCCCCCTTTGCGGGGTCGGCTCCGTCACCCCAGCCAGCGGTTGAGTCACAGGCGAAACTTTCGAGCCGTTGGAGCTTCCTCCGCCGGGCCCCTCTCCGAGGAAGTGGTCTGCCGGGGCGTCGAGCCCGGCGGGGCGGTCGCCCCGTCCCGGTGGGTGCAGCACGCAGGCGCGGGCGGCCAGCGCTGGAGCTCGAAGCGTGGGAGACTTTTCTTTCCACCCCCCCTTTCCCTCCCTCCTTCCCTGCCCTGCCGCCTCCGCCGGCCCTGCTGCCAAACCCGGGGTGGGGGCCCTCCGGCACGACCCTCCCGCCAGTCCGCAGCTGGCCGCGGTCCCCCCCTTCATCCTCCTCCTCCTCCTTGCCTTGAGCTGTGCTGCTGAGGGACTGCAGCTCCCGTGGATCAGGAGGAGATTTAGGTCAAGCGCTCGACTGAGTCGAAACAGCCATCTGTGTGCGGAGGAAACCGGCCACCCAGAGCCCCCGGCGCGGCTGGCCCGGCATCGCCACGGGGTCCCGGCACCGCCGGCGCCCCCCGGACCCCGCGCCTGGGCACACAGCCTGCCTTTGTCTCCGGCAAGGGAAAAAACCCACCCAACGAATAAACAAATGGGGGAAAAAATGCCCCTTCCTGCCGATCCGTCACCCCCGGCTGTGCCGTGGGCATCGCGGCGAAGTTTGGCACGGAGCGGCGGCGGCAGCGCTCCAAGGTCGCCCTGACACGCGGGGGGAAGGTGTGTGCCGGCGTGAGCCGGGCCTGGATGCGGGAGCGAGGGCCGGGGCGGCCAGGGCGCCGGAGCAGGCAGGGCGGGAGGTGCAGGCAGGAGGGAGGCCCTGGCTGCCTGCCCGGAGCCCGGACTCCTGGGCTCCTGCAGGAACAGGGTGGAGCGGGAGGAGGATGGGGAGCTGGTGTCATCCCGGCCGCGGCGGGGGGGCGCGGCTCCCTGCCTCCAGAGCGAGGGGCTCCCATGGAGCTGCGGCCGCCGTGCCTCAGTTTCCCCGGGTGATGAAGTCGAGCAGCCCAGTGCTGGCAGCGCAGCCGGGCACCCCAGCGAGGCGGGGACCCCCAGATGCCCCTTGGCACCCCGCACCGGGGTGGAGGCGACCGCGGCCCCTCCTGCTCTCCACCTGCCAGCTTAGTCTTGCTTTCTCCATTTCCTTCCGGAGCCTTTTCTCGCCCGCCGGTGTCTGTGCCGCTGCGCCTGTGCACACGCGGGGCGCAGGGAGAGGAAACACGCCTTGGCCGTGGGAGGGCTGGCGCCGGATGGGCCTCCCAGCCCTGGGCGGTTTGGCACAGCCCAGGCGTGTGACGAGCTGTGCCTGGTCTCGGCCGGAGCCCGGCGGGGCGCGGGGATGCTCCCCGGCAGCTCGCCGGGCCCCTCGGGAGCCCACCGAGCCGCCCGCCGCGCCTGGTAAGGAGCTTTGTCCGGCTGCGCAGCCAGTTTGCACAGTAATCCCGCCTTGGCCGGGGGATTATGCATGGGGAGAGCTGAGGGGGCCGGGGCACCCAGGCAGATGGGGTTTGGAGGTCAAGGTTTCCCTCAGAGCAGCGGGCTCTGGCCAGGAGGGTGACGGGGACATCCTTGTGCTCGAGCGGGTCGCACAGGGACCACAGCGCTCGCCCCCAGCCACCGGGCCAAAGCGGCAGGAGCTCGGTGCCCCTGCAGAGCCCTGTGTCGAGCCAAGGCAGAGCTGGGGCCGGTACTTCCCACTGGGATAATGTGGAGCATCCCCCATCCTTCTCCAGCGTCCTTCCGTCCCAGTGTGGCAGCAGCCGGCATGTGCAGGCAGCTGCGAGGCAAGGGCTGCCAGGAGGTGCGGGTCCCATCCCGGGTCCCTTCCCGAGGTCCCGTTCCAGGGTCCCATCCCAGCTTCCCCACAGCCCTGTGTCCCCGGGCGGGCTCGGAGGGGGCTGGCGGATGCTGGGAGCTCAGCGGTTCTTTATGGTCTCAGAGGGCTCCATTAATTCTTTAAATATCCAGCCTTTCCAGGTGGGTTTTGTTGAAAATTAATTTCCGGAGCTATTTTAATTTTGCTGTATTTAATTTGCTGTTTATTTTAATTAATTAACGTCGGGAAAATCTCTTCTCCCCAGCATCCTGCAGCCGTCTGGGGTGGCTGCACCCGGGAGGTGAGAGCAAGGGGGTGTCATGGGTGTGAGGGGCACTGACAGGGAGGGTGCCCAGCCCCCATGGTGCCCACCTGGCTCCATCCCACCTGCCCCAGGTGACAGGGTTGGCATGGGGAAGCAGCGAGCTGGGTCTCTTCCCACCATCCTTAGGCCAGGGCTCGTCACAGGGTTTGCTGCTGGCTCCATGGGACGTTTGTCACATCTCCTGGTGGGAGATGGCTCAGCCACTGCTTGCAACCACCTTTCTCCCCCTCCTCCCACCGATGGCTGGGGACCTGAGGGTGTGCATCCAGGAGGACACCGTGCCGTGCCATGCCGTGTGCCAAGCAGGAGAGTCCTGGTTTAACAGCCCAGCGCGGAGCTCCTTGGAGCCACACCCACACAGAGGGATGCTCAGCCCAGCCTCCCGCTCCCGTCCCCGCATCCCTCCCGGCGCTGCGTCCTCGATGCTGGCCAGACCCCAGCGAGGGGGTCCCTGTGGGGCAGCGGGCAAGGAGTGGGGGAAGGGATGGAGCCGCCTTCCTCCAGATCAAGGCCTCTGGTCTCTCACATGTCTAGACGCTGCCACACACACCTAATGTGGTTCTTGGCAGGAGCCGCGGCTGCTCTCTTGAGGTTAATTGCTGCGCACGGAGCTCTGCAGACAGATAACCCGGCTCCGCGCTGCCCCGGACCCCCGCCTCGCCCAGCCCTGCCTTGGCTGCAGTCCCCGAGGGACGCTGGCCCCCCGGGAGGAGCAGAGCGGGGGTGCCCAGGCAGTGACACTGTGAGGCCGTGCCCGGCGCGTGGTTTGGGGCGCAGCACTGACCTGTGAGGGGGTCTCCCGGTTTGGGGACAGGCAGGGATGGAGGAGAGGTGCTGGCAGTGCCTAGCAGGGGGTGACAGTGGCCACAGGGGCTTTGGGGCAGGAGGAGGAGAAGAGAAGGGCCCCACCAGCCCGGGGCTGCCGCCATCCTCTGCCGGCTCCTGGCAGGGCGGCCGGAGCAGATAAGGGCAGCGCCGTTGGCGGGGGAGCGGGACAAAGGCTCGGCCTTAGCCAGCCTGCACGGCTGCATCCAGGCTCCGGAACGGGCAGGAGCTGCAGAGAGATGCGGCGGGGACTGGGGTGGCAAGAGCTGTTTCATCCTCCAGCCCCAACATCTGGTGGAAAGAGGGGATGGGAGGAGAGAATGCCGGGCAGGCTGCAGGGGCGAGCCCCAGGGCTTGTCCACATCCGGACTCCCTGGGATGGGCTGGATGAGGCCATTCTCAGCAACTGCTCTTGCAAAGCGCCTTCCTGGGAGCAAACACTGCTCTAGTGATATGCTCGGAGCCACTGGCACCCCAATCCTGGTCCCTGCTGGCCCTGTCCATAGGGACCAGATTCCCTTTGGACAAACCTGAGCTTTGTCAGGCCTGGTGCCGGCTGCCAGGTGCCATCACCCAGGCAGGGTGGTGTAGGCAGGCCTGGGAAGTGGTGCATTCCAAGGCTGGAATTGCATCGTGTCCCTGGAGGGATCCCCAAAGCACAACATCCCCTCACCTCCCACAGGGCTGGGGCTGGCGATGGGACCTGGGCTGTGTGGGAGTGATCCCAGCCCTGGGACCAGCCCCACATGGGATCCACAGGGGATTGGGTGAAGGTTTCAGTCCAAGCTGTGTTTTGGTTTGGGGTTTCGTCATGATTTCATGGCAGGGAATTTCCGTTCGTAACCAAAGACAAGAACAAAAAAAAAAAAGGAAAAAGCCGAAACCAAAGAAAAAAACCCCAACCCTGCCTTGAATTTTTGCCAACAAAATGGGATGTTTCCATTCTTGTTTTGGCTTTTTGCAGCCCCAAACTGCAGCCAGTGGAAGAAAATATCCATGTGGAAAGGCTGCCGGCCTCCTCCAGCAGTGCAATGGCCAGGCTGGAGCTCCTGCCCCACAGCCGCGCTGCGCTGGGGGGAGAAGGAGCAGGGCCCCTCCAGAGCATGTCACCGTGCTCCCTTCCCTGTGCTCTTTGGAGAGGACATTGCCATGAGAACGGGCTTGTTGTTTTGTGGGGAGCATCGAGACAGAGCAGGCGAGCGTTTGCAAGGACACCAGTGGCACGCCGAGCTCGCGCTTCCCACTTGTCCTTGCAGCGGGTCGCTCTCTCCTCCCCAGCTGGCAGCAGAGCCATGTTCAGCTCCAGCATGTGCTGTGCCACGCCATCCTCCCTCTGGGCATTGCCTTCCCTCCTGGCATCACCCAGCCTCTCTCTGCTTCACCTCCCAGGTTTTGGGGGACCCTCTGTGGGGCTACGCTGCTGCGGATGCTGGGGAAAGGAGGAGCAGCCACTGCAATGCTTAAATAAGGTTGGGTTTTTTTCCACACATCCCCCCCTCCATCCATGCTAGGAAGAATTACAGTCACCCAGGCATCTGTTCTGGCAGAGTCGAGCTAAAGAGCTTGTCCTGGGCTTGGCAAACCAGCCGGCGCAGCCGACAGCTTTTCCAAGGGCAGCCTTGGATGTGGAGCAGCAGGTTGACATTGCAGGGAGAGGAGCCCCGTGCTGCAGGCACCGGTGCCTGTGCCCCTCAGCTCCTGACTGGATGGGATTTGGCACGGGGTTCTGCAGGCAAGATGCTGCAAACCCCCTTCCCAAAAAGCAGCATCCTCTAGTAGGTCTTTGTTTGGATCCAGGAAGAGGGCAAATGGTGCCAGCACATCTCAGGGTCCTTGTCCTTGCACAGAGAGGACAGCAAGTGTCACCCTGCAAGGGACCACCACCGAAAAAATCCCAGCTAAATTCTCCTTGAAGCTGGAGGGCTCCTCTGTGTGCCCGGGCTGTGCAGCATCCCCGTCACCGCCTCGTCTCCGCACTGCCCACCCCATGGTTGTCGCCCCCAGGCCTCCAGAGCACCGTGGATGGGTACGGTGGTGGCACCAGGAGACGCCAGGAGCACGGCTGCCCCCTGTGCCAGCAGCACCGTGCGCGGGCCCTGTGCTGTCAGCAGTGGAGGCAGGGGGAGGCGAGTTGGAGCGGCTTGGCAGGGAGGTGTGGGAGCCCTGCCGGAATGCTGGGCTCGGAGCTGGAGCGTGTCAGGCACAGATGGGATCGTTAGTGGTGGTAAAAATTATCCAGCCCCTCTTAAAAACCCAGGCGCAGCAACCTGACCCCACAGCTCCAGTGGTGGCAATTCCCACCGGAGCGGTGTCGGTGTTTGCTTCCCCTGCCATTGCCATCCCTCCCCGGGAGCTGGGGCCACAGCTGCCCATCACGTGGCACATGTTCCCAACGCCCCGTCCCCTCTGCAGTGCCACGGGGAGGGGTCTCTCCTCCCACCCCGACCCAGCACCACCCCAGTGCCACCGCTGCGGGGCAAACCCCATCCCTGCGGGAGCTCCCACCCTTTGTGCCATTTCCTATTTCTTTTTTAATGCACCCAAGTCTCCTGTTTGCTTTTTTAACTGCAGTAACCACAAGAGGGAAGTTTCAGAGCGGTACGAGCCCGTCTCGGCGAGGAAGGGAGAGGCATTACCACTCTGTGCCCATCACCGCGGCACCGTGCCCGGGGGCTTCGCCGCCATGGTCCAGCGGCTGGTGGCTGTTGTGCTTTCCATCCCCCTCTTCCTGCCGCTCATCCCCAGCTCCTTTTCTCTTGGAAGTGAGGAATTTGAGGCTGGTCTGGCGTTGCCAAAGGGCCCCAGGCCCCCCCAGCGCCGATCGATCGCTCTGCGCGCTCCTGCTCCCTGTTTTTTCTGTTTGTTTGCAGCCGCTTGAGGGCTCTTGTGATGAATCCAGCCTGGACAGAATTCAACAACAGCTGAAACGCAGCCCGGGGTGGGGGTGGGAGTGAGAGGGCAGCGGGGCCGGCCCACACTGGAATGCGAAATGGGGCAGCGGGCAGTGCTGGGACGGCAGGATGGGACTGCGCCAGATCCCACTCCGGGGTGCGGAGGGACGGGGAGCACCGCCGGCACCGCCCCAAAGCTGTGGGTGCCGTGGGGTGGCAGCGTGGGGACCGGCTCGGCTGAGCGGGGACAGCATTCGGGGCGTCTCCCTGTGTGTCCCTGCTGCCTTTGGCTGCTGCTGAGAGCTGGGCAGCAGGGAGAAGGGCTGGTTCCGCCGGCCGGGCTGCAGGGTCACAGCTGCGAGGGGACAGGGGTCTGTGCCAGCTCTGCCAGCCGCCCCTCTGAGCCAGGTGCCGTCCATCCCGGAGCATCCACTGGGACTGGCTACCCAGCCTACCTGCCATCACTGTAAAATGGCGGATTTCAATTAAAAAGGAAACATTCCCCAAAACCCCAGTGCAAGGAGGGGGGTGAGCACCACCCCGTGCCCCCAGCCTGCTGCTGCCAGCCTCGCCGGGGGGCCGTGGCAGCGAAGGGGGGGCACAGGCACACGGGGGGCACAGGAGGGGTAGCGGGGTCCCAGAGGGAATCTTCCCCGGCCAGGGCACTGCCGGCTGGCGTGGCTGCCGTGCTGCTCGGAGCCGGGGCTGGCTGCGGTTCTGCAGCTGTGGCTCCGGGAGGGAGCAGGACGCGGCTGCGCCGGCGTGCGAGGGTGCGCGCAGGCGGGAGGGATAATTAGTTCCTACTATAGCACTTCTCAGTCAAAGTGCTTTTTAAAAGCCTCCATTCATTAGTCTTCACGGCTCCCCCGAGGTGTCGTGTCCTGGTTCTCTTCCCCCCTCCAACTCCCCACCTTCCCTGGAGCAGTTGGGGATCCTGAGCTGGGGAAGGGGAGGATGGTGTTACTGCTGAGGCTGGGTCCTTGTCAAAGCTGCAGATGGGGTGCCAGTAGTGGGGACAGTCTCAGTGTCCCCTGTCCCAGTGGGGCTGCTGGGGTGTCGTGGCCACATGAGCATTGTTGGGAAGTTTCCATGGAGGCTGAGCTGTGCCATGTGTGGAGCACCAGGGAGGAGAGTGGGAGGGCAGGGAAGGGCCGTGGGTCCAGTGGGTGCCACCGCCACCCTCACCAGCGTGCCAGGGAGCAGCAGGGTGGCTCCAGTTACCCAGTGTGTGCCGGGCCCCCAGGGGTCAGCAGTGGAAGGACGGAGGGTGCTGGAAGATGCCAGGGGGTGCCGGGGTGGCTCGGCCCCCAGCCCTGGGCATCATGTGGGTGCAGGCATGGGGGTGCCCGGGCATGTGCCCCGGCGAGGCGGCAGGGCCGGAGGGGCGCAGAGGCAGGCAGGCAGGCTGGCAGTGGGCCTCCACTGCAAACCCTAACCTTATTTTCCCAGGTCCGACGCCAGTTTCCATGGAAACAGCCGGGAGCAGAAACGGGAACCAGAATCCAGAAATGTGAAGCTTTGAGCTCCAGTTCGCCTTCCTGGATTCCTGCTCCCCATGACCCCAGCTGGGTGCTGGCACCCACACTGCTCCCTCTGTGTGTCGGGGGGCAGGGCTGCCCAGCCTGGGCACCCCCTGGCGTTGGGGTGCCCCTCTGTCCATGCATGCTGCAGCATCCTGGGCATGGTGTGTGGGGATGGGCTTGGTGTCCAGCAGGGATGTGCAGGGGGTGCTGTGGGAGCGGGACACTGCAGGCAGGGACATCGCTGGCTGGGGACGTTGCTGGCAGCCCCTCGTACTGACACGTTCAAACAACACCTGCACACATCTGTGCCAAGGTGGTGCACGGGGTGGGTGGGATGTACGTGCCCATGTGCTCTTGCATGCACATCTGCTCTATAGGTGTGATGGGGGTGTAGGCACAGTATGGATCATTGTGTGCTCTCTATATTACTGGTTAGCACTGGGAAGACCCCAGTCCCAGGCTGTTTACCTGCCCTGGTGTCTCCATCCCCAGGATGCAGAGGGGACCCCAGAGCCTGGAGAGGGGCAGCACCAGCTGTCATTGCATGCAGGGCCCTGGGTGCTGCCCCAGTTCTGGGTGTATGTGAGTGACCCGGGGGGAGCCCTGCTCAGCCTCCTGGGGCTGGGAGCCCCCTGGACTCTTCTGGGCATCTCCTGCCAAAGTGGAGCCTTTTGGGACACATCTGTGTCCTGCAAAGTCAAGCCCTGAGCTCTGTGCTGTGCCGTGTCCATCCATCCAACCCAGGCCGTGTCCATCCCACCCGTGCCAGGCGATGCCAATCTGTCCCGCACCCTCCCCGCTACCCACTGGCCTCCTGCAGTCCCTGGGGTGTGCAGTGCCGTGTCCCATTCCTCTGTGAGCTCGGGGCAGCCCGCGCCAGTGTCCACAGCGTGGGACGTGGGTGTCCCCGGCACTCCTGGCCAGTGACAGGGATCCTCAGCGCCATCCCAGTGCCAGCTGGCCCCGTCCTCCCTGCAGCGCCCCGCTGCTCCCCACATGCCCATTTCACCAAGGTGCCAGCAGGCTCATGGCTGCCAGATTCCATCCCTGTCCTCTGTCCTGTCCCCCATCCCCTGCCACACCTCGGGGTGGTGGTGGCACCGCGGAGCCACGGCGGGAGCGCTCCGTGATACATCATTTACCCACGGACAGGTATTAAGATACATTATGGATAACTCAGGGAGAGAGACGCTATTAATAATACAGACACATACAGAGGGAAGAAAGTGCACACTTGATTTCCATGTTGCTACCAGGAGTTGTGAGGCTGGCTCTGGCTGCCTCTTCCCACACGTGACTGCAACACAGTGGGTAGCTGACAGCCCAGAGAGCCTGGCTTGGGGCCAGGAAAAAGCAGAAAACACAATGTCTGTGCATATCCTCTCTCTTAAAATAACACTCCAACACCGTCTGAGACGAATTAAAATAAGATCAGGAGCGGTCTCGCGAAGAGGGGAAGACGAAGAGGGAAAAGCCAGGCAGGGGAATGGCCGGAGCGGGGCGGCTTCAGCCCTGGGCGCAGATGGAGAGGGGGTGTTTCGCAGGGTCAGAGTTGAAGATAATGGAAGGGGGAAAAACCAAAGGAGAAGGAGAAGGCGAAGAGAGAGAAATAAATGCCGTTTCTGGGAGGGGAGCGATGGCGGCGGCGCTGGCTGTCCGGCACATGGCTGTCCTTTGGAGGGGAGCCGGGCAGGGCGGGGGATGCAAGCGCAGGCTGCATGATGGAGAGCATCAGGAATTTCCTGCAGCTGAGGAACACACCAAATACCAGAATGCAAGAGCGAGCGGAGGAGAGCAGGGTGCCGGGAGGGAACGGGGAGGAGGAGGAGGGGGGATGCAGAGGGCTGGAAATAACCGGCGGGGAGAGCAGTGAGGGCAGGGGGCAGCGGTGGGGGTGACCTGGGGCTTTGGGGCTTTTTCCAGCTGTTTCCATGGATTTTTTTTTTTTTCTGCTTTTTTACACCCCATGGTGCCTCATGTGCCTGAATGGGGGTTTGGGATATTTTGTGAGTTTTATGTCTTTCCTCCCTTCTTTCCTCCCTCTTCTCCCCGGTTATCTATGATCAGTGATAGCCAGACACAGGGGTCCCACAGACCCCCTGGGGCAGGATCCGGGCTTGGGGAGCCAAGAGCAGCCTGGGGAGTGAGCACATCCCTGCAGAACAGTGTCCCAAGGAGAGCGGGGGCCCTTTCGGGGGACCCTCCGTGTAGGCAGCGAGGTCAAAGGCTGCCCCAGGAGCCACGGCAGCACCTCCCACACGTGCAACGGGTTTGCCAGGCTCTCTCTGACCATGCTCCTGCTTTTCCCTGGGCCAGGCTGGATTAAACACAACAACCCAAGCCTCCTGAGGCTGCTCTTGCATCCAGGTGCAGCCCGACCTCTCCCTCTCCCTCCTCCTCCTCCTCCTCCTCGGCCACCCCTAGCTTCCCCCTGCATCCCGCTCCTGGCTGCATGCAGCCCTGGCTCCCCCGGGGATGCTGGGGGGCCGGAGGGGAGGGGGGATCAGAGAGGGCATCTTGCAGTGCCGGATCCAGGTAGCCAGAAGGTCGCACTGAAAATCTGGAAGTGGAGTTTGGAGCTCAGCAGAGTGCTGAAATCTGTCTGGCTTTAGGGCAGAGAGGAGAAGGAAGAAGGTGGGAGATGCAGTGAAGGGAGCAGGAAGAAGAGGGGCTGTGTCCCCAGGGTAGTCCCGTGTCCCAGCCGGGGCTGTGCCAAGCGTCACTGTGGAGCAGACTGGGGATATCTGGGAGGCAGAGGGTGATGAAGAGGAGACAGAAGAGCCCGAGCGGGTGCTGGAGCCCATCCCGCCGATGCCGAAGGCTTTGCAGCCCCGCACCAGGCGCCTCCCGTTTCCACCACTCCAGACCGCGGCGTCCCTGAGCGCTGACCCTCACCTGCCAGGGCCACCCGGGGCCGGGATGCTGGGAGAGGGCCGAGCTCATTAGCAGTTTCCAACCTCCCTGCACAGGGGGTCAGGGAGCAGCAGCCGGGGGCACGGGGAGAGGCTGGAGGGGCTTTGTGTGGGCTGGCAGCCCCCATCATCCTGCTCAATCGACCCCGGGAGCTGGAATGGCTGGGGGTGCACTATTGCCAGAAGGGGATCTGACAGGAGAGTGCTGCGGGCTCCCCCCACTGTGCTGCACCCACTGTGTTCCTTCCCCTCCCTGCCAAATCACCCCATTGCTTTCCCTGCAGACCACGAGCCTTGTTCTGGGTGCAGGGGGTGCCCCCCATCCTGTGCCCCTGCCCTGCCCTTCCCTGCCCGCATGCAGCAGGCTCTCTGCTGGTTGCATGCCAGGAATCCCTCCAGCATCCCTTTGATCTCCAGCCGGGAGGGGTAACAGGACTGCAGCTGGGGGGGGTCTGGCAGCCTGGGACCCCTCCCTGGGCAATGAACCTGGGGACAAGGGGCTGTCATGCCCAGTGTCGACCTGCCTGGGTGGGAGATGCGAAGCCTGTGCTCCCCCCAAAGTTGGGCCGTTTCTTCTTGGGCATCAGCTAAGTGCCCTCTCTGCAATCGGGGTGCTGGGGGGCAATCCTTTCCCCAGATGTGTCCCCCAAATCTTCCAGTTGTGCCTGCCTTGCACGGGGCAGGGTTCCCCATCATTTTGGGTGGGTGCTCACGTGTCACCTTCACTTGCACCACGGGGTCTGGGATGGGGATCCAGGGGCTCCAAGTCTGCCCTGGCAAGGGACACTCAGGGTGCTGGCACCTCAGGATGGGGACAAGGTGGCATTCCACCTGCCAGCAGGTCGCAGGGTGCCCCACTCCCCCATCTGCCCCTGCCCAGCCTGCCCCCCCGGCACATGCCTTTGCGTGGGGCTGGAGGCAGGCAGCGGGGGGGGTGGGAATACTGGCTGGAGCGAGTCTGAACCTGGCATCTGTCGAATGTCACCTTACCCAGACAGTCTGTGCTTCCCTGTCTCCATATCAACCGTTCTGCTCCAGCCACCTGCGGGGGGGTGGCAGGGAGCGTCTTTGGGAGGAGGAGATCTCGCCGCTCCCCTCGCTCCCTGCAGCCTCCCTCCTTCCCTCTGCCCCCCAGCCAGACCCCGGGCTGTAAATCACGGCCGATGCTCCTCCAGCCTGGGAGCTGGGGGTGACCCCGGCGCTCACGGCTTCCTGACCCCACATCACACTGTCCGGCTCCACCGTGCCTCAGTTTCCCTTCCCCGGTGCAGCTGTGGCGCGGGAGGGATTCTGGGGCTTGTTCCACCCCAGCCGCGGCGGTGAGGGCCTCTTCCAGGAGCTCGGCATTTTTCCCTGGACTTGTCCCTCTTCCCTGCGACCAGTTGTTCTCACCCTCCTCCCTGCAGCAGGGTCCCGGCCAGAGCCGGGGCAGGAAGCGCCTGCCCCGCACCTGGACAGCGCCTGGGGGCAGGGGACAGGGGACACTCCGGAGCGTCCTCCCGTGGCGGTGTGCCGGCTCCCAGGGCCCGGAGGGGAGGGACGGCCCGAGCCCGACCCTTCCCTGGGGCGGCACCGAAGGCAGAGGGGAGCTGAGCCCAGGGTGGGGCAGGGGGTGGTGGCATCAGGGCTTGGTGTTGTGGGGGTGCTGGAGCCTTCTGGGGGTGCTGGAGTATTCGGGGAGATTTTGGAGTATGTGGGGAGGTGCTGGAGCTTTTGGGGTGAGGATGCTGGACTCTTTGGGCAGATGCTAGAGCATTTACAGAGACACTGGAGCATTTGTCACGGGGGTGCTGGAGTACGTGGGGGATGCTGGGACACTTGGGATGTTGGAGTACGTGGGGTGGGGATACTGAAGTATTGGGTGGTGCTGGAGCATGGGGGAGGCTGCTGGAACATTTGGAGCACGGGGGCAGTGCTGGAGCATTTGGGGGGTGCTGGAGCATGTGGGGAGCTGTTGGAGGAGGTGGGGAAGGCTGGAGCGTTGAGGTCAGGATGGGGCATGCAGGGCCCTGCGGGTGCGAGGCGCGGGACGGCTGCGGGGATGTGGGGTGGCACTTGTGGGGCCACCATGGGCTCCTGGTGCTGCTCCTGGGCCACATGAACGCTGCTCGTGGTCGGGGTGCCTGGGAAGGCTCAGGGCGTGCAGCAGGCGGGGCGGACACACAGACAGCCCAGGACAGACAAGCACTGCTCCCTCCTCTCGCAGCCATGCGCAGCGGCTCCTGCAAGTGTGTAATTTCACCACAGTGCCTAAACGAGGGACAGAAGTAAATTGACCTTTTCACCCGTTTTCCTACCAGGGGGATTATAGCCTGTTTCCTGTTAAATCTCTCCAAGAACTGGCTCCATCCTGCTCATGGAGTGGGGCGGGGAGGGGGGGACAGACACCCACCCAAGTGGGGGCTTTAATTTCCCTCCTCATCCCCCTGCACCACGCCTTTTCCACCCCATCCCATTGCTCCACCACCTCTCATCTCATTAAAGTCTTCGGGGTGATTTCACCAACCCCGGGCAAAACCAACGTGGAAAAAATTGCTGGGAGGAAGGAACCGAAGGCGGAGAGTGATAAATATTGAAAGGGTGGGATTTCGATGTAGGCTGCAACAGCTGTGCTGGTTACAGTGTCACACTATCTCTCCACAGGTTTACTGACCCATTTCCATTCACACGGCTGCCAGTATCTTAGCAACTGCAACAGTCCCCCAAGAACAGGCATATTGCCTGCTATTAGTGACTGCTGCAACTGTGTCAAGGTTAGCTCTCTCCCTCCAAGCCCTGCCGGGTTTGTTTTTTGCCCAAAGCCAGCACAGTCTGTTCAGTGACATGTCCCCCGGCAACCATCCTGGGTGTTGGGTGTTCATCTGTGCCAGGGAGAACGCCAGCGGGGCTGCAGCGGTCGGTGGGATGGTGGTTGTGGGGTTGGCTGATGGGTGGGATGAGGGCTTAGGTGATGGGATGGTTCAGGTGTGGGTTTGGGTGGTGGGATGGAGCAGGATGTGGGCAGGGCGCCCTGGGAGATGCTGCAGGGTGTTGGTGATGGGGTGGGGTGCAAAGCGTGTCCCCAAAAATAGGACCATTGCCATCTAGCCGGGTGTCACTGTCACCCCTGTGCAACTCTGCTCCCTGAGAACCTGGAGAGGGCTGGGGGCTGCGCTGATCCCACCTGGGTGCTGGGTGTTCATCCTTTCCATGGAGAATGTCAGCAGGGCTGGAGTGGTTGGTGGGATGGTGATGGATGGGATGTGGAGTCGTGTGGTGGGATGGTGCAGGATGTGGGATTAGGTGGTGGGATGGTGCAGGATGCAGGATTAGGTGGTGGGATGGTGCAGGATGCGGGATTAGGTGGTGGGATGAAGAAGAATGCAGGGTTGAGTAGTGCAGCAGAGTGGGATGCACCTTGGCTGGTCGGATGGATGAGGATGCACTGCTGGATGGTGGGATGGAGCAGGAGGAGGGGCTGGGTGCTCTGGGAGGTGCTGCAGGGTGTTCAGGATGGCGTGGGGTATGTAATGCAACCCCTCAATAGCAGTGTTGCCATCCAGCTGGGTGCAGCATCATCCCAGCCTCGGCAAGTCACCTGGACTGGGGCCTGCACTGATCCCACCTGGGTGTCACCAGCTGGACTGGCCTCGTCCTGTGCCCTCAGGGGCTCAGCACTTGGCTGGGCATGGGCAGGGGGTGGCACGTGTCCCTGGGGTCCGTGGTGGCACCAGGGGCCTGGAGGACAAGGCAGGTCTGTCCAGGCAGCAGCACGCACCAGGCTGGGACAGCAGTGCCACATGGTGACACTGGTGGCACTGGTGGCACTGGTGCCACATGGTGACATCCCCTGTCACCATCTCTGTCCCCACTGCACCTGGCCTGAGGGGAGGAGCAAGCGAGAGAAGGGACTGGCGTCCCTGGGTGTCCCCAAAAGCCCTGCGGTACCGGGGTGACTGAACCCACACAGCAGGGAGAAGGCGAGCAGCTGGTGCGTCCCCGAAACCCCCACGCAGGCAGGGAAACTGAGGCACGGGGCCCCTGCCGGGGCAGGCAGAGCCCTCCGGGGCCGAGGAGCGGCGGGGCGGCTGCTGGGGGGCGGGCTGCGTCCCCCGTCCCCCACCCCGGCAGCGCGGCAGACAGCAGGCTCCACAGCGGCACGGCCGCGGGGACGGCTGCGAGGGAAGCCACAAAAATGATTTAAGGGGCTGGCGGGATTGATTTATTAAGAACAATTAAAAGCGCTAAATACGCTTAGCTCAGCCAGACACCGAGCAGGGAGCCCGGGGGGGAGAGACCTGTCTGCCGGATCCGGAGGGCGCGGCTGGCAGCAGGATGCTGCTGGCAGTGTGGGGGACAGGGGCGCTGGGCTGGGCTGGGGCAGCTGGGGAAGGAGAGGGAAAGGCAGTGGAATGGGGTGCAGCACCCTGGGGCTGGATTAGGGCCCAGGGATGAGTTTGCATCTAGGGATAAATTATCACTCCGGGATGGATTTTCACCCAGGTGTGCGTTTGCACCCTGTAGTGGGATGAATTTGCACCCAGGGATGTGTTTGCATCCAGGGATGAAGAGTCACCCAGGGATGGGTTTGTATCTAGGGGTGGGTTTGTATCTGGAGATGGATTTGTATCCAGGGGAGGGGTTCACCCAGCTATGGCTTTGCACCCTGCAGTGGGATGAATTTGCATCCAGGGGAGTGTTTGCACTCCAGCTGGAAGGGATGGAAGGAATGTCACGGACCAGGAGGCCCCCAGGCAGTGCTGCACTGAGGAGCTGTTGGGAGCCAGTGCCAGCTGCAGGATGCCCCGTGGGAGCAGGAAGCCAGGCTGGGCAGGGTGTTGCTGTCCCAGGCTGACAGTGCTGCCCTGGGAGCTCTGGCAAAAGGATTCCCCACCAATGGGCACCCACGAGGCTGACACGAGTGTGGGTCCAAGGAGCTCATGGAGCAGAAATCCCGGAGTGTTGTGACATCTGCAAACCTGCATCCCTCTCAGGAAATCCCAGCCAAAAGTCCTTGGAGGCTGGGAGAGTCCTTGGACGTGTCCAGACCTGCCCAGCCCGGCTCCTCCCAGGCACCAGCGGCGGCTGTGGGGGGACGGGGCGAGCTGGGCTCTCTCCTGGGGTCCCCGGTGCTGTCACCAGGCAGGATGAGCTTCAGCCAGCAGTTCTGTGTCCCTGCGTGCTGCCGGGCTGTCGGGATACCAGGAAGCGGGGCAGAGGGCTGTGCCCTGCATTTTTCCAGTCCCAGTGGCTGCCTGCAGTGGGAGCACTGGTTTTGTACACATTTCCTGCTGCCGTGCAGGATCCATCCCCTTCACTGAGCTCACCAGGCTGGCTGTACTTTGGGACGGGGATGCCCCGGGACCCCGGGATGCCGAGCCATGCTACCTTCCTCCCCTTAGCCCCCCCAGGGCTGTCAGGGAGGTGGGGGTCAGGTTTTTAGGTTTGGGTTCAGATCCCCAGCACAGAGCCCCCACAGCCTCCTTCAGTCACCTCACCTGGGGGCTGGATGTGCCCACGTCCCCTTCATCATTTGGGTCCCTGTGCCACGAGCCACGCCGGGCACATCCTGCTCACCAAACCCCACAGCATCGGAGGGGCCCCTGCCCCGGCCCCCCGGACAGGAGCCCCGGGAGCAGGAGCTGCTGGGAAAGGTGCGGAATGGGAACAAAAGGTCCGCGGAACGGCTGGCAGGGCCGAGCGGAGCCGGAGGCATTCTGCTGACCCCGCTCCGGCGGCCCCGGCCTCCCCCCGCCGCCCCCACCCGCTCCTGCCGACGTCAGCGCTTCCCGGCAGCGCTTCCAGGTCTACCTGGAGCCGGCTGAGAGGTGGAAAAGCCATTTCTGCCTCTGCCCCGGTGCTTACGCCTCTGCCAGCCCTGGCCACAGCTTCCCGGGGCAGGGCGGGTGCTCATGCCGTGTGCCCAAGCGTCACCGTGGGGTCGTGTGTCCTTTTCCCACGAGGACGGAGCCGTGGTGAGGTGTGGAGTGCGGTGAGAGGTGGTGGGGCCGTGGTGGGGCGCCGGGTACCCCTCTGCACCCCGCTGCGCTCCTGGTGTGCCTGTGGGGACAGTGGCTGGGAACAGAGATGGATGGAGGTGGCCAGAGATGGAGCTAGAGGAGGTGACCACGAGTGGAAGTGACCGGGGGTGGAGGTGACCCTGGCACAGCATTGGCCTCTGTGCTCCTCCTGCCCGAGCGCGGCACGGCCACAGCCCCAGCAGTGGGGACAAGGCCGGGGCCCGTGGGACAAGGGGGCTGCCCACGGTCACCAGCTGGGCACGCTGCTGGCGAGGTGGGTGCAGTGGCTCTCCCAGAGCCGTGCAAGAGGGGCGGTGGCAGAGGTGGGGCGACCCCAGGACACTCGGCCGTGGGTCCCGCCGCCGGCTGCCCAAGGGTTAACGAGAGTTTGCTGCTCCTGCAGACAATTAGTGACATCTTTGCTGACAACGCCACACTGAGCCTCTGCCGCCTCCCCGGCAGCACCAGCCCGGCCGCCCCCGCGCCCCACGCGGGCCCCTCTCCGCCGTGGCCCC
>VZRH01007424.1:60331-86801 GCA_013397555.1 Urocynchramus pylzowi
GCGGGGAACGCTGGGGGGCTCAGGAAACGAGGGGTGCTGCAGGGTCCCTTTGGGGGGGAACAGAGGGGCTCCCTCCCTCCCTGTGCAGACATTTGCCGCCTGAGCTTGACGCTGGGACTTGTGAAAACCTCTCAGTGTCCGTGTCCAGAGTCGGTCTGGGTGCGAGCTGGCTGCCCTCACTGAGGGACACCGCTCTGCCCTGCCTGTGTTCCAGCCCCGCTCCTGGGTGCACCCCTCGGTCTGTCTGGGAACACTTGTAGGTGTGTGTGTCACCCCCTTGTCTATGGACTGTCCACAGCACATAAAATGTAGAACTCCTTGATGTGACCCCCCGTGGGTGCTGTGTCATGCTTTGGGAAATGGGTTGGGGTTTTTCTTCCCCTTGAGAAAAGGCTTGGGGTATGGTTGGATAGTTCGGGTTAGTGCCCTGACCTCCTGGTGGCCTCAGACCGTATTTCTTCTAGAGGAGAAATAAGTTACTAGGGAATGTCCTTGTGGTTGTACCTCACTAGCGTTCAGGTTGGTGTTGGGGTTACAGGTAGTCTGGAGAAAGGTCAGGGTTGCAGCTTCTCCCTGTTGGCTGTCACTTGACTTCAAGGACCTTCCTGTGGTAGGATTTTTTATTTCCCTGTCAGAATTTCACATTTGGCCTTGCTGTTTTGCTTTCTTTAGAAGCAAGAGCAGAATTGGGCACCTCTCCATAGGTCAGAGCGCTGGTGGGGCTGAGGGATGTGCTGATGCTGGGAGTTCAGCACTAGGAAGCTTGGAAAGTCTTAAATCTTTCAGCACCGCAGATGTTGGTGGACATGAAATTCTATTAATAATGATTAAAAAAACTTCTGTTAAATACATCAGCTGCAGGCAGAGTCATAATTGATGGAGCCCTCTGTAACCCTCACACTTTTGTGTCCTTCCTGAAGACTCGTGAGAGGGAGAAGTTGAAATTAAAAGATGTGGGAAGCCAACTGAGGGGTACGGATGTGCTTCCCTGAGACAAAACTGGTGCTGACAAAACTGGTCTCTTCCCTGAGACAAAATTTTATAGACTCCTGGGATGGTTTGGATTGGAAGGGACCTCAAAGGCTCTGATGCCCCCCTGCCACGGGCAGGGACAGCTTGCACAGAGCTGGGAAGTCCCGCTGTTTGGGAAGTGCCGAGTCTGCACGCTCGGTCACGTGAGGAAGGGCAGGAGTTATGTTTTCCACCCATTTTCAGCATCTGCACAATCGGTGGCTGCTGAGCACTGCAGGAATTCGGAGCGCTGCCTTGCCACACTTGTCGCTCTGATTTGTCCCGTCCTGACCTTGAGTGGGTTTGACCATAGAAACCAATTTTAGGATTCGTGGTTGAATCCCAAACGGAGTTAAAAACAAACCAGAGCCTCCATCTCCCCACGAGAGCACAGCCAGCATGTCCAGAGTGACTTTGAGTCCCCCTCATGTCCAGAGCCGAGCAGGAGCCTTAGCCCAGCGCTGGGGTAGAGCACACCACACACAAAGTCCTGGGCACTTCGGGGGTTTTATTTCTTTTTAAGGAATGTGCTTCAAAACATGAAGTTTGAGTGACGGAGCGTGACCTGAGCTGGCAAGAGCTGCCTGACACTGATCTTGGCTCAAGCTGCAGTTGTCACTGTTATCCCTGGGTCTGTTGGTTTTGGTGGGATCAGACTTTCTGGGATTTACCTTCCAAAGCCTTGATTCCTGCACGATTTAAAACCTGGAGGAGGGGGTATAGCAGCTCCCTTGTAGCCCACCTGACGTGAGGTGAATGAAGCCTTCCTGTGCCTTCTAAGTGTGGGTTGTAAGAGGATAAACTTCTAGGGGTGAACTCAGTGTAAACTTTGCCCTAAACTATATATTTTCCACTGGTTTTAAAAAGGACTGTGATATTTTTTGTCTTGTCTGGTAATGAGATCAAAAAGTAGATGTCCCACATTCCGTTAATTTAAAGAAAGAAAACCTTTCTGATGGCTCATGCCAGTACAGAGCTGGCTTCCCTATGACTAATGTGACACACCACACAGAAATGGTATATTTTTGTGAATTACAACTCAGAAGGTATTTGCAGACAGTGATTCATGACAAGGAATACAACCCTTCTGATCAGTCCCCACCCAGTTTCTCAGCGTGCTTGGAATATATCTCATTCTTCAGGGCTGGTCTAGGAAAAGTTGATTTCATTCACCAATGTTAGATAATCACGGTGTGTGGGTGGAGGGGTTAAAACTTCAGTGATTGTCTCATGTGCATGAAGTTACAGCAACAAATCCCTTTCCTGGGTTTATTTTTTTTATATTTTTGTGGTGATAGAAGAACAAAGGTTGGTAGGATTAATGTTTTTCAAAAATTCAATTTTTCTTTGACAGATCGTAATAAAGAAGATTTCAGCAAGTGTTAAGACTTGGCTTTAAGCCTTCTAGATAGTTTCTCTCAGTGGGTTTTCTGGACTCAAAATGTTTAATAACTTTAGATGGAAGGTTTTGGGTTTGCCTCTGTTTGGTTTGATGATAATACCGAGCCCTTGGTCATTCAGCTGAGGAAAATACGCTGCTCATGAGTCAGTCACAAACCAGGAAAGGGATTGAATAGCGATTGTGTTTGCATGTGCTGTGGATAAAGTTCCTGCTGTCCTCATGCAGAATGGGACACCAGGAAAAAACACTGCCAAAAGCTCCTTCTGAGGGTTCCAACAGCCACAACCGGTCCTGTCCGGTGGCTCAGCTCTGCCCTTGCTCCTTTGTGAAGTTTCTACAACAAATGCACAGGAAACAACCCAAAAGTGACACACTGTGAAAACCCAGGAAGGCAAAATGCAGCTATTTTCCCAGCCTGTCTTCTGCTGTGTGACTGTTTTCAACAACACTCTGGCTGAAATGGGATCTGTAGTAAGAAATTTGTGTATTTGAGTGTTTATTCTCACTGTGCAAGGATAAATATTTGTGAGATCAGGGCCTTAGTTACCGCAGATTAACATTTATTTAAATACTTTAGGTATTTATAAACACGGGATTAAAAAAGGCATGTAGCAATGGCTTCTGGGTAATAAGCAAATGACTGCTCAGAACAGAACCACCCTGGTGACATTTACTTCCTTTTGTATTTTTGCAACTCTGTAATAAAAAGACGTGTTGGTTCTTTTTTGAGGGCAGGAGGCAGACCAGGCTTCACTGTGGAGGGAGTGCTTGGTAGAAGGTGATCAGATTCAGGCCCAATTCTCATTTGTATGGCATTTCTTTTTCCATCTGAAGGTTTGCAGGATATTTTTTTCCCTGCCTGGGAGGCGGTAGGAGGGGAGGTCCCTTCCCAGAAGAACTTAAATGTGAACTTCCACATTATTTTCTCGAGCAAGCAGCGTGAGCTGTTAATCACATTCTCCATCCCAGCTCTTTCCCCACAGTAATGAGCCTGGGAAATAGTTCATCTAGATCCTACCCTAATTCCTGAAATTGTGGGAAAGCTCTCTGGTGTTAGGTTGCTGCTGGAGAAGTGGTGGAGCTCAGATATCTCAAGTATGCTTCTGCCAGGGGCTTTGATGAAGGAATTCAAAGCACTAGGAAGCTCGATGGATCTCTCACAAATGGGTCAGTAGTGACCTGCTCTGTTCCTTCAGTGCTTCTCTGTCAGCTCCTCTTCCACTGCAGAATTCCAGACCGTTTTTGGGGAGAAGTGCTGCTTTAAGGGATGCTGTGATGCTGAGAGGGCAAGGCAGGAGATGCCTGTGAGGCAGCAGCAGTTGGCATTGGTTCTTGAGGGCTGGAAGTTCTGCCTGGGAGGCTTCTGCTGTGTCCCTGCTCCAGGTGAGCTGTTGGCAGGTCACTGGTGACTTGTTTGTGAGGGCTGGGTTCTCCTGCATGACTGTTGGAAGCAGTGCACAGCCCACAGTGGGTCAGACACAGAGCCAGCCGCTAAATACGGTTTGTTCTCACTGCTGCTGTAAATCAAACCTGAACCAGGAGTTATTCCTTTGGTTCATGCTGGAAGTGCTCCCTAAGAACTGAGCGCTTCTCTTGTGTTTGATCATGGAACCCAGAACAATTTGGGTTGGAAGGGACTGTAAAACTCACCTCATTCCGTGCCGTGGGCAGGGACAGCTTCCACAGGCCAGGTTTCTCCAAGGCCAGTCCACCCTGGCCTTGAAGGTGCAGCCTGTGAACCCTCTGCTTGGAAGGGGCTTGTTTTATGTGAACGGTGACGAATTTATTTGAACAGCCCCTTTGTGAAGCAAAGCCACACATGGATTTGAGATTGAAATCCCCTACTTGTGAAGCAAAGGGCATAAAAGGAAGTGTCTTTTCACCTAACATAATAAGTATGGGATTTGCTGCCCCGTGATCTCGTGGATATATCAGTTAAGGAACTGATCAGACAAGTTTAGGGAAGTGAAATCCACGAAGGAAGGTTAAAATGATAGTGTTTGTTTCCACATGGTTTTAAGGTGCAATGGGGTGCTGCAGCATGGAAAAGCAGGGAGAACTCTTAACTCTGTGCTGGCCTTGTTCCCATGCTCTTTTCTTGCTGCATCTGATGCCTGGCCATGATGGAGAGAGTACAAGGGGTATCTGGAGGCTGGGTGATCCAGCGTGGCTGACCCAAAGTCCCGTGACTCGTCTTCTTCATTCTGATGTTCCCAACGATGTTCCAGAGCGACCTGCCTCTTCCAAGCCTCCATTTCTCCCGCTCATCAAACTGGGCTAATGACTCTGACCTTTTGTTTGTAAAGCAAAAGGAAAAGGATCAACAAAATACTGGAGCTTATTTACTGTCATTACTGAAATGATGAGCAATGCCACTTTGCAGCACTTCAAAGAGGCTGTGCTCGTAAGATGCTGGAAATCCCTTGAGAGGGAAAATGTTTCAGATGGAGAAAGAGGAGCGGGAGTATTCCTCATATTCTCATCTCCTGAGCGCACTCCCCTGCAAGGCACAGAGGCACTATGCCCCTCCAGCCCTCTCCCCTCCCAGCTGGGCACTTCAAGATAGCGCTGACAAAATTTGCTGGTTTTGGTAAACGCCAGACTTGCTGGTGTCACTGCTCCAAGTTCTGCATAAATTGTTCCCATGCTGTGGGAGTTGTGCAAAGTACTCTCGTTGACCTATTGTATTACCACTAATAAGATTGAATGTGGTTTTAATTTCTCATTTCCTCTTTCTCTGGATGCCCTTTTCCTACTACTTAGAGTCTTACTTCAGGTCTCTCTATAGCAAAAGTCTCTTTCTGTCGCTCAAAGAATGAACGATGCTTTGCTTTCAGAGCGCTCCGCACTGGAGGGCTTTAAGTGGCATTCAGAGGAGGCTATCAGCCACAATATCTGATGTATTGGTGTGGCTGCAGTTCATGCATGGAGTGCAAAAAATGGGATTTAATTGGGAGGGAGGGGGAATAGCGGCCTTGGCTGAATGGATGGGTGAAAGTTCCCCGACCACCCCTTAGCCCAGCAAATGGTTGAGTGCTTGCCAGAGCGGAAGCGAGTTCCCTTTCAGGCACCCTGCCTTTGTCACCATAAGAAAAAGCACACACGCACTCGTATGGGTTTGGCCTTGCAGCTGCAAAAAAACCCAACCAGGCGAGAGAGAACCGTGCACACACCCAGATCCTGTTCTTTCAATACCAGCAGCTGCGGAGCCGGTGCTTTGCTGGAGGAAAGCACAGAGCTATAAACACAGCTTGTGGAAAACCTTTACCTTCTGTCTAGGGCAGCATGAAATCACTGGCCGCTTCCCTTCTGCAAGCTAAATTAAAAACGGCTGTAATTAACTTATACAAAATAGCCTTTTGGTTGCTATTGAGAATTCAATATTGTATCAAGGAGGTTACATCTAGGGGCTGGCTTCACATGAGAGGTTTCCATAAAGCAGCTTATTATAGACCTTGTGGTAAGCTTGGCTAGAAAGGCCTGCATCCTTAGCATCCCTAATACAGGCTAATCTCTCTTTTCCCAAAAAGATCAGTTCAATCAAGTGATGATTCCCCCTGTACTCCAGTACCTGGTATATTGCATCCAGCTCTGGGCCCCCAACACAAGAAGGATGTGGAGCTGCTGGAGAGAGTCCAGAGGAGGCCATGGAGATGCTCTGGAGCCAGGCTGGGAGAGCTGGGGGTGCTCACCTGGAGAAGAGGAGGCTCCCAGGGGGACCTTAGAGCCCCTTCCGGTGCCTAAAGGGGCTCCAGGAGAGCTGGAGAGGGACTTGGGACAAGGGCCAGGAGGATGGTACAAGGGGGAATGGCTTCAAACTCAAAGAGCAGGTTTAGGTTAGATTTTGGGAAGAAATCCTTCCCTGTGAGGGTGGTGATGCTGTGGCACAGGCTGCCAGAGCAGCCCCATCTGTGGAAGTGCCCCAGGCCAGGCTGGACAGGGCTTGAAGCAACCTGGTCTAGTGGAAGGTGTCCCTGCCCACGGCAGAGGGTGGAACAAGATGAGCTTTAAGACCCTTTCCAAGCCAAACCATTCTGGGATTTTATGGTTTCAAACACCCTTGAATAGGTTTGGATGGTCCAGAGGCTGGAGTTTGCACTGGAGATTACGTAAGGTGAGATCACTGCTGGGCTCAGAACATGCAAAATGGAAACAACTACAGTTTGAACTGAATATTTTTCTGCCTGTCCCAAGGAGATTTCACAGGCATCTGTCACCACAGCCAAGCTGAAACCTGACCCTGCTCTGTCAGACCAGGGGGGCTGATCGAAACAGTGGGGCCTTGCTGCAGTCTGCTGGAAGGTTGTTCGCTCCCGCTGGCTGCAGGGATGGAGAAAGTGAGTCCAGGGATTGTCATGCTGTTGAGCAAAACCAGAGGACTGCTCCTCACAGCTTCCTGCAGCTCTGCCTGCAAATCCCAAATGGCAGCCTGGGATCCTGGGCCGTGCCTGTGCCTTGCACAGATGGCTTGTGCACACACAAAGGCTGCATGCAGCATTTCTGTGGGATCACCTCACTGGATGCTGCCATGGAGGAGCAGGGTAATCCCAGATGTGCAGCAGGCCCCTTCTCCCCCAGCCCTGGTTTCTCTCCCCACCCTTGAACAGGACAAACCATAGGTGTGGGGAAAATCTACCTGGAAAATCCCAGATACGTGATGGCTTTTGGTGCTGGTGTGGTGGGATCCTGCCTGTTCTCCTGCATTCCCAGTAGTGCCCATCTTGCTGGGCTCCTGGGATCCCAAAAGCATATTCAGGCTCTTCACATCGTGGCATCGTGTTTATATATTTATTTTTTTCCTCCACAATGGAAAGCCTGTGTATTATTTTGACTTTATTAAGATGCTGTTTATAAACCATTTTTGATGCTCAAGGCTGTTCTCTTGGTTTTTTGTGACCAAAATCTCAGCAGATACAACACTTCTGGAAAATATCAGGGAGTCAATGTCCTTTTTTTTTTTCTCTCCCCCCATGTCAAAGGTTGACTTAAAATATTAATGCTGCAAAGATTCATTTAAGATATTAAAACTGTTCAGGCAAGAATACATGTACATATTGTAATTACTTCCTTTTTCTTACAATTAAAGTAATTGGATTATATTTAATGAGCTATTTACATTTAATAATTAAGAAAAGACTTATCTTTCCAGTATTCCCCAAGTGCAGCAGAAGGGTGGGGGCACTCAGAGCTGTGATATAATTATCTAGGCGTGAGTTGAAACTGAAAGAGCAGTTGAGCTCTATAGAAAACACTTGGAACTGGTTTGTTCCTACTCTTTCATTAATCAAAATAGTTTAGTGTGTGGCAAAGAAGGGAAGGCTGAGCTTAGCTGCAAATGAGACAGAGTTTATCTGCTGAAAAGGAAGGTTAAAATATGCTCGAACTTAACGAATAAGTCATTTAGGGGGAAAAAAGCACACCCTCTCTTTCCATATTAATTACTGAGCGCTGCCCAGGAATGAGAATGTGCCGCTGTATTGTGAGTTGAGCTTTGTTAGTGCCACAGCCACAAGCCTTTCCTCTGGCTGGGGAGGCTGCTGGCAGCGAGGGAGCAGGGCTGCCGTGCTCATTAGCGCAGCTCAGGCCTCGTGGAGGGAGGCAGAGCCCTGCCCTGCAGGGCTGCTGCGCAGGCACCCCGCAGCCAGGGGCTCCTGCTGGGCCTCCCCGGGCAGCTGGGGCAGGGGCACTGCTTGCCTTCCCCCCTGCCTGCTGTCTCTTCTAGTCAAGACCCTTTGGAGTTAATGCAGCACTGTCACTGACTGGGAGGCTTGGAACATTCAGCCCCTCTGTTGCACCCTGGTGACCTCCAGTGCTGCCTCCAGCTCTGGGGTGCTCAGCACAGGAAGGACATGGACCCGTTGGAGCGAGTCCAGAGATGCTCCGAGGGCTGGAGCCCCCCTGCTCTGGGGGCAGGCTGGGACAGCTGGGAATGTCCAGCCTGGAGAAGGCCCCAGGGAGACCTTGGAGCCCATTCCAGTGCCTAAAGGGGCTCCAAGAGAGCTGAAGGGGGACATCGGGCAAGGGGGAATGGCTTCCCACTGCCAGAGGGCAGGGCTAGGTGGGAAATTGGGAAGGAATCCTTCCCTGGGAGGGTGGGCAGGCCCTGGCACAGGTGCCCAGAGCAGCTGTGGCTGCCCCTAGATCCCTGGCAGTGCCCGAGGCCAGGCTGGACAGGGCTTGGAGCAGCCTGGGACAGTGGAAGGTGTCCCTGCCATGGCAGAGGGTGGGACGAGATGAGCTTTAAGGCCTTTCCAACCCATACCATTCTAGGATTGTGGGATTCTAGGACTGAAACCTGCCCAGGCCTCTCCCTACATACTCCTGAAATGTTTTAGAGCCTATTGTGTGCTTTCAATACCCAAGTACACCAAAGCTACCTGTTGATTGACGCTCGTGATGCCGCTCTGTGTTGTCACTGACCTTGTATCCTTGCCCAAATTATTCACAGGTTTAGTAGAGAGCATTCTGCTCCCTTTGCTGCTCCTGTTTCCTAGGAAGCAACAAAGCCAGAGCTCTTGTGGCGCTGAAGGAGTCCTGCCTCTCTCTCCTGATGTATACCCTCACAGCAAAGACCTTGAAACCTTTCTGTTCTGGAGCTTTAATTCCTGTTTAATCAATAGTTCTATATTCTGAAAATCAAATCCCTGTGACAGCTCTCTTTAATTGAGCTAAACTGCCTTTCTCTTGTCACGTCTCTTCTAGAGTTTTATTTAAATGCATTTGTTCTGCCTGTATCCTAGTCAGGTATTGATAGGAACACCAGGTGACCCTCTTTGTTTAACTTGTTTTTCAGCTAAATGAATGGAAACATTAATTAGTGCAATGGTTTGTTTCTTAGGAATTAAAAAAAAATAAAAGTCTAGGTCAAACTGCTGGCTCTATTAGCACTCCAGCAGAAGCCAGGAGGATCTGTATGTTCCCCATTAGTGACACCCCCATCCTTCCACCCCCAGACAGATTTCTGACAACAGCTCTGAGCGAGTCCCTCTCCAGGAGAGCAGCCTGGTATTTATTCCAGCAAGATCATCTTCAGCAAAGCTGATAACAAAAAGTTTAAAAGGAAGAGCCAAATTTTCAGTCACACCTGTGCAATCCCCTTGAGGGCAGTAAATGATGATGATAATGCATGAGCCAGACAAAAAAACCCGCAGAAAATGGCTTTCTGAGCCTCTTTTGCATTTTTCAGAGCCAGCAGACTGGAGGGGGGGGGAAGGCAGGGGAGGAAAAAAAAAGGTTTATTTTTACTCTGGGATTGGAGCGGGCTGGATGTTCGTTGTGTCAAGGACTGCTCGCTGTACAGTCCTGGTTGTGCTGCGGGATCAGGGCTGACGTTCCCACTGTCAGAGCAAGGCTGTGGAGAAGGGCAGTGCTGCTCTTGCCCCACGTTATTGCCCAAACATCCTCTTTCATAGCACCGGCACATCGGGCCCGCAGAGTTCTCCACTCGGTGATTGAAGCGCGTTGTCAGTACACAGAGGGGTTGTGGATGTGGATTTTTGTGATCAGCTAAGTGCGTTCTCCCAAGGTTCTGGATTTTCAGTAGATCCTGCTTCAGGAGAGCTTTTGTGTGATGGTGGGTGAAAACACAGTGTGTGCTTCCCATCCCACCAGCTGCTGGGAGATGGTGGGCAATGTTTTCCGCTGTGCCCGGGGGGGTTCTACCCGTCCGTCTCCCCCGTGGTTTTTTGGGAGAATAGACCACTGTGAAAGGAAGCAGCCCTGCAGCTGCCCTTCACTGCTGACTCCTGCTCAGCTGCTGGCAGGCTGGGCTGGTAATGACAGATGAGCCTGTGATGCATTTTTGGGAATGAATACTTGTTACAGCTGGCGGGATGGAGTAGTTTGTGGCATCACATGGCAGTTTGCTCTATAATTTCGCTCCCTATTGCTCGGATGCAGCACTGATTGCTGGGTCTCTCTCGGAGCGTGGAACTGGAGCATTTCTGATTGCCGCATCCCACTTCTCTGTGGCTGCATTGTGAGCTTGGATATAGCCCTGAGCACTCAGCAGAGCCTTCTGCTGATTTTTTTCCCCCCTCAGTTCTCCCTGTGTGTGTGTGTGTGTGGCTGCTGCTTCCCTTTCTGCAAGTCTTTTGGGGTTACATAAAAGCCAGTCTCTTTCTGGCCATTACAGCTACATGGGGGAGTAGTTACTGCTGAGAGAAGCTTGAAATTTGAAGCAGAGTTGTCACAGACATTAGAAAGAACAGTCGGTCTGCGTTGGCAAGCTACTGAGTTAAGTCTTATTTCATACGGATGGGAATTTCAGATCTGATTATCTCCTTTCCCCCTCATTCCCAGACCTGCTGGTGTGCCTAGTCCCCCGATGGGCACTCCTAGAGGCGGCTCTCCAAAGCACTTAGCTGCAGGCTTGGTCTCCTTGACTGTGCTGCCTGTTTGTGTCCAGGCAGAGGATTTTGTAAGCCCTGCCGAGGGCAGGGTGGTTGGTCACCCTGACGTACTTGGAAATCAAGCCTAAATTCCCTTCCCTTTCCCAAAAAAAGCGCTCTGCCCTCCTTAGGTGCTTTGTGCTACACCAGACACTATGACAGATGATCTCACTGCTGGGGTCCAGATTTATTTGCAGATGGTCCCTGATCTAAGAGGTTGTGTGTCACATTGAGCGGGGAATTACCCAGGTGACTCCCAGTAACGCTATGCTAACTGGTCAAATACCAGTGTGGAGAACCTTGCCAGATCTCTCCCTCCACCTCACCTGTTATTTACAGCTCTTTGTGTGCCTTGCATCCGCAGGGCTCGCCTTGGAGTCCTGCCTGCCTTCTCCTCTGCACCACCACAGTGACTGTGCTATCTGCCTGCTCTACAAAAAAATCCCCAAAAAACAGGTCTGGTTCCTCTTTCGCTGTGCAGTGCTGTTTTCTGCTCTGCTCCAAACCACTTTTTAAGGAGTATTTGCTCCGAGTTGCTGTTTTCAGTTGACAGAACTCGCCTTGGAAAGCAAATACTCAATGCTAAAACATCCCTGTATTGCTTCTCAATAGTTGTAATCAAAGTCTGTCTCCTTTATTGTTCCTAACAATTGTTCAATTTTACTGTGCCAGCCCTATTTATTAAAAATAGTCAATAAGACACAGCTTTGTGCGAGGGGTTTATGGACTGGCAGTTCTTGTTTGAAACAAACCAATTGTACTTGATTCTAATCCAGAACTGGGATTCCTGGGTGATCTGCTGCAGCAGAGCTCATGGGGAGAGCGGTCGATGGCTTGCTGATAAGAAATCTTGGAGCAGCACGCTTATCTTGGATTTACCTCGGCTTTGCTCAAAGTGCTGGATTCGGAAAGGCAGGAATTGCGAGTCACGTGTTTTTCCCCCTTTTCGAGCCTGTGTTGGGCCACGCTTGTTCCCCAGCGCCCCAGAGCTAATTGCCAAAGTCAGAATCCTCTTAAAAGCTGGTGAGCAGGAGCATTCAAGGTGAGAGCTTATTGTGGCAGGAGCAGGGTGTCAGATCAGCAGCCACGGGAAGAAGCTCTACTCATGGATCCTGCTTTCTTGGAAAAGCATGAGGCATCCAAGACCACCATGTGTGCAGTGAGAAAGGACAGGAGTTGTTGGGAAGGATGATGGGGAGCAAAAACCCGGTGAATCCTGGAAACAAGGTGCCAGTTGAGGCTGGAAGATCGGTAGGAATGTAGGAGCAGTGAATTCAGCTTCCAGGGCTTTTTCATGCTCAGCAAACTTTTTTCTGGGCTGGAGCAGGCCAGGGCTCGGCAGAGCCTGCGTAAGCGTTTTGGGAGAGGGGAAATTCTGAGGCATCCTGGCAATGCCCGGCTGTAGGTGGGGCAGCAAGGGGAAAGGAGCTGCGGGGCAAAGCTGGGCCTTTCAGATGGTTTGGCTTTTAGTCACTGCCCTCACAACATCATCAAGGCTCTTGGAGCCTTCTGTGATTCAAGTCATGACTTGGAGGCTTCAGAGGAAGTGCTTGGGAGCAGGTAGGAAGGGTCTGGTTCAAGCGGGAGAGGAAAATCATTTGTTTCCTAGTTTTTAAGAAGGTGTGAAGCACAGTGGTTGGGAGGATGAGTCTTTTGAACATGGATAGATGCAGCAGGGTTTGTGGATTTTCCTTAGGGCTCTTCCAGCCAGCAGAGATCACTGAACTTCTTTCCTCTCACTGTGTTTCAATTTAATGCCTTTCTTTGTTTTCCATATTCATTAGAAATCTGTTGCAGAGTTTTCTGTTTCCAGAGGCAGTTTCCTTTTACTTCTAACACAGCTGATCTCCTCTCCTGTTACACTGGGATCAGGGCAGCTCCTCTGTGCCCATGTCATTCTTGCAGCTTCTTTAAAAACAGTGTCTGCACCCCAAAACTCTACACTCCCAAAAGAAATCTAATCTCCAGCATTCATAAGCAAATAGAAACGCTTATCTTTGCCCCAAAGATAAGGATTTTCGGCCTTGCAATTCATTTAAGTTGCATCTGAATGGTAGGATTTAGTTATAATATATGGTCTGTGGTCATTGTGTGACAGTGACTAATGCTTGATGACCAGGCTGGCCAGCCAGGGTGGAATTCTGCTGTGCTGTCATGCCCTGAGCACGGAAAGTGAAGCAGTTCTGGATGGCCCGTGCTTGGCACTGCGCTGTCAGTCGCCTCCCTAATGACTCTCTTAAAGAATAACAGCATGAGCCTCCCAGAAAGCTTTTTTAGCTCTGTCCCTTCTTTTATTTACTGTGTCTCCTCCCTGCCCCCAGCTCATGCCTTGTGCTGCCTCCAGTGTTTTGCTTCCTCTTCCCCCTTCCCCTTTTGCTCTCATACCTTGCCCCTTCTCCACACCTGGTTTTCTGCCCTACCTGACTCCTGCTTTTGAAGTACACCACTTATTTTCCAATCCACACTATTAATCTTTGTCCCACCTACTCAGGAGGCATGAAGGTTTTACAGGAGCCCATTAGCTGTTATCTCTATCCCTACCCTCCAAACACTCCAGGAAAAAGCAAGGTCTTACAGTCTTCTTGTAGGAGAAGAAGACTGTCACCCGCTCTTTTTGCAGGTCCCAGATTTCCTTCGTAAAATCTTGAAGCTCCTCGTCCTTCTGCTCGGAAGAGAGGAATTTTTGCTTTAAAATGCCTCTTATCCAAAAGCTGCTGGGAGAGCAGGGTGGTTCCCACAGCCCATCCTGTCTTTCCTGCCTTGATATCTCTGGTGCTCCACTGGGTTCATTTAATCCCTTAGTTTGCTGGATCCTGGCTGGGTTTAGGGGCAGCAGAGCTGTCCCCATGGCCTTGGGAAGCACTGCTGTGATCATGAGGGCAAAACTCTCCTTCTGCAGTGGAGTGTGGCTGGGAGGGTGGGGGTGGCCGGCAGGATGAGCTGGGCTATAAAGGGAGCCTTTTTCTTAGCCTTTATCTCTGCTGTCTTGCACCAGTGCAAATTTGTGCTGTACGTCTGCTCTACCTTAGTTTTTCTTTTAAGAAAAGCAGTTCTCACCACTACTCCTTGCTTTTACTTTCAAAACATGCTTTGAAGGCAAACACTTTTGGGGTGTCTGTATACAGGCAACATATTCAGAGCCTTTTTTGTTGGTATTTGAGGCACTGCTCCCATTTTCTGCCCTGTTTTCCCCATCTTTGCAGAGATCAGTGTTACCTGCATTTATCCAACCATGCTACCCATCATCTTGGGGTTTTTTTTTTTGTCTCCTTTTTACAGAATGCTCACATCTCATCCCCCACTTCCAGGCTTATTTTTCCTGTTGCTGTTTTCCTTCTGTCTGTCCTCCACCTTGGAAGGTTTCCAGCCAGGCTGTCCAGTCCAGCTCTGCAGATCCCCCCGTGTGTGCTCCCTGGCCAAGCCCTGGGGAAGCACAGGGGAGAAGCTGGATGCAGGCAGCCTGCAAATGCTGCCTTGTTTATGAGAGCTGCTTGTTGGTGCAGACTGCAGTCTGGGGGGAGCTGGGAAAGTTTGTCTGGCATGAAGCACTAAAGCTGACAAAAGATTGTAGGGCTTGGGCTGGAATCGATAAAACACGGGGTGTTGGGAAGGGAAGGTCAGAGCCCTTCCTTAGTTCACCCTGTTCTTTAAATATCCCAGCAGTTACTGATGGCTGCAGTGGGCACAGGGAAGAACAACAAGGACTCGATCCTCAGAGGGTCTTGCTTTTATTTATTTGGATGCAGATCTGGCTCCCCTGTTCCATAAGGCGTTTGGTTTTGGGGACCCTTTCTGTGCAGCCTGGTCTCGTGGCTGGAGGTTGGAACAGGATGAGCTTTAAGGTCCCTTCCAACCCAAAGCATCCTGGCATTCTGAGATGCTGTGAAATCCCTCGTGTAGAGGCGTTGCAAAATGGTAGCAACCTACATCTGCTTGTCTGGGAGATATCCCAGTGCCCGGTGCTGCGCTCTTGAACTCCTCTGCCTTAATGGGTCAAATTTAGCAATTCAAAATCTGGCTTCTGAGGTAATTAGGAGGGATAATGCCCACTTCTTCCTCTTAACACCCTGATAGAAAAGCATCCAGGAAGGACTCCTGGACCTCAAAGATAAGCTGCCAGCTGCCACAGAGACTATCAAAGGGTGGCTCAAAGTCAAGAGCAAACAGCTGATTTTTTATGGTTCTTGGGTTTTTGCTGGTGGTGACAGGAAGCCATGTTCCCCAAGCTGTTCGCTTCCTGTTTTATTTTTACACCCAGCCCGAGCAGATCCGCATGCCTATCACATGGGAGCTGCCTGCTTCTCTAGGGTTGTTCCTCAGCTGACCTAGAAAAGTGATTCTTTCCCCTTCTAAATTAATCAAGAACTTGGGATGTATTTGCTTTCACTTAGTCCTAAAGATTTCAGGCATGTATGATGCTGCTTCTAGTGAGCTGGTCACACAGGTTTCCTTCTCCCTCCTGGAGCTGGACGATCTGGGACGGTGCTGTTTGATGCTTAAACGTTTGGGCCTGTTAGCAGAGGAGATTTTTGTTAATTCAAGACACTGACCTGCACATAAGAGTGTCCAAAGCATAACTTCCAGACATTTAGGTTTTCTCCAGGTTTTTTATTTTATTAGTTTTTTGAAGAACTGGAAGTTTGTCCTGCCTGTTGTACAATCAATCCTGACTCGCCTCTGAGCACACTCCAGTCCTGCATCCTGATTAGAGCTCCCTCAACCTTAAACTGTTCTAGCATGAAAACAATGGTCCAGTGTAAACCTCATCCCCGGGGGATTTCCCAAGGGAAGAGGGGTGCAGCCTGCAGGATAAGGAACAGTCACCAGAAAGTTTCCTGGTCAGCTGCAAGCGCTTCCTGTTGTTCCAGGAGAGCCCCGTGTGCCGCTCCAGGAGGGAGGCACCACGTGTGCTTTGGCGTGCTGGGAGAAGCCTGTTTTGTTCTTTCTTTTTTTTGTGTAATAACATCTCCAGTCTTCATCTCCACGGTTTAAGCAACTATTGATTGCGAGTTGGAAATGTTTCTGAAGAGCAGCTCGTAAGAGTCGTGCCAGGCGCTGTGTGAGCGCGGGAGGCAGGAGCCCCGTCCAGGCTCGGCTGGGCAGGACGGGAGCAACGGCGGCGGCAGCGCTGGCAGTGTGGGCGAAGATGTGGAGTTCTCCATCTCTGCCTCTGTACCTGGGCTGGTGGGGCTCTGCTGTCGCTGCAAGTCAGAGAACAGGAGGATCTTTATTTCTGATGAACCAGTTTTCTCAGGGTGGGGAGCAGGGGGAAGAAGGCTTATAAGTAAAGCCGTTTGAGAGCAGGAAAAACGAACACCATGGCTCTGGTGTGCCTGGAATTTGCGGTTGAGTAATCCTTTCCTGTTTCTTTTTTGGGTTGTTTTTCATCTTTCAGAACAGTGCCTGAAGCAGGTCCACCATGCCGTTAGTAACGAGGAACATTGAGCCAAGGCACCTGTGCCGTCAGACGTTGCCTAGCGTTCCGAGCGAGCTGGAATGCGTGACCAACATCACCCTGGCAAATGTCATTCGACAGCTGGGCAGCCTGAGTGAGTACCATGGCGAGCCTGCGCGTTGCCCTCAGGAGTCGCTACTGCTCTTTATTTAGCTCCCTTTCTACTCTCGTGTTCCTATTTCTCCCCCATCTGCCTTCCCTGGGTAATGCTAAAATGTTTTCCTAAAGAAATCTGATGCTAATTTCATATCCCTGGTCCCACTGCCTTCCTATCTAAGAGAAAATGGGGAGGGGGGTGTGTGTATGTGTGTGTGCATGTGAGAGGCTGCAGTGAAACTGCAGATGGAAGGATGGAGCACAACTCAGGCTTGTAAAATGGGAGGCTCTCGGAGCAGGCAGGATCTTGTGTCAGAGAACGTGCCTGTAATTGCATGCGCCACTAAATGGAGCTTGACTCTGTTGAATCTACACCATGTCAGTAGTCTTATTTTTAATGAAAGATAATGAAAGCCCCCACACAGAAGCTCCAGTTTGCCCCTGCTGCTGTTTGTTGCGTTGTGAGACCCAAAGACCTGTGTGAGCCAAGTGGTGCCTGCAGAGCATCGGTGGTTTGGGGCTGCTCACTCAAATGGCAGCGTGAGCTGGAGCGATGCCTGGCTCAGCTCTCCAGTGGGCTGACCCGTAGCCTTGGAGAAGCTGGAGGGAAAACACAGGCCTACCCGCCATAGGAGAAAGGAAGAGTTAATTGTGGTCTCTCCGGGATGACTCCATACTCTGTTGAAATGCTCTGGGTTCTGATTAACCACCTTTGTCCTTGAAGCGAGACTTTGATAATCAAATTAATCTATTGTTTAGCTGCTCTGGGGTGTTTGCAAGCCCTTCTGCTTGCTCTGCAAAGCAAGCCCTTGTCTTCCGCCATGTGGCAGGCAAAGTTTGGGTGCAGCCTCTTTCCAGCAGTGCAAACCGTGGCTGTCACTGAAATCTGGGCCCGTGTTTGCTGCCAGTCGGTGTCACATTCTGTTGGGTTGGAGAAATGTCACTGCACAGGCGAGACCAGGCTCTCTGCTCGCGTTCAACTGGCCCTCGTTGTTCATTTGTTAGGTCTGGTAGCCAAGATGGTTGTGGAGTGTGAGTGAAATCCATCTCGTGCATGTGAAATGGTGAGGAAGGAGGCGGTAAAGCTGTGCAAAGCCCAGCTGCAGGGAAGGCTCATCCCTGTTCAGAGGAACGCCGTGGGTTAGTGCGACAGCCCTGGCCAGATCCCACAGGTTTAGACCTTCTTTGCACAGATATTCAAAGCTGCTCTGCTTCTGAGGCGCTGGGAGCCAAATCACAGCCTGGTTTCTTCTTTGGGAAGGTACCCTGGGATGTGGGGATGAGGGGAGAAGGTGTGAGCTGCTGGACCAGTCACAGGTACCTGGGGGGGGAACTGAGGAGAGGTGCCTCCTGCTGACACTTGGTATGAGAGGAGAGCAGGGCAGGCGGGAGGGAAATGCTGAGCACTTCCCCAGGGTCAGCAGTATTTTAAATAAAGCAATGTTTAGACTACACTTGCACCCAAATGACCAAACTCCTGCCCCCCGCCCTTTCCTCTCTCCAAAAAACAAATTCTCTCTCTCCTTGTACCTTGACTATTACAGGAACGTAGAGCAGGTTCAGTAGGCTGTGACAGCCCTGTCAAGTGAATAATCAGCCATGCCTGGTGCACCACAGTCTCTTTACAAAGATGCAAACATAAATCTTGTCAAACTTTCATATTCCAGTGAGTTTACCCTTCGTTACTATCGCAGCTGGGAGCACTTTGTATACGTCGACTGCGCAGTTTTGTGTGATTTTACAGAATCCACAAGCTAAAGATGGAAGGACCTATTAAATCATGCCGTCTGTCTTCCTGCCAGTGCATGACAAAGATAATTCTGATTGTAAGCTGCACTTTTGCAGTCAAAGTAACTAAACTAAAAAATTAATCTCTGTCTTACCCCGTCTAAAAGTGTTTGTGAAGCTCAGGCGACGTGTGAGATGCTGGGTGATAACTCCAGGTGCACTTGCACAGGCAAGTGAACTCAGACCATCTCTTCTCTCTTCAGGGTTGAAACCAGTGTAGAAAATGCTGTTATATATTATTTTATACTTGAAATATATTTTGCAAACCAAAGACTTAATTTTCCCCTAGTGCTTGTTGCAGTTCCTTGTGAAATTCAGAAATGTTTTTCACTTCTTGTGAAAGTATAAACAAAATTACAGCTTTTCTTTTTTTGAGCTGCTGCCGGAAGGTTTTGCATTTTTCCCACAGATAAATTTTTACTCTCTTTGGGTCAAATAGGAGAGCTGGTCTGTGCTGATGTTGGAAATGGAGATTGCTTCATGAAGCATGGCTGCAACGAGAGCTACCTGGCCCTTAGATCTCCAAACATAAAATCCTTCTCATGAGTTTGGGTTTGTTAATTGAGCATATGTGGAGTCTGCATTGTCTGGGAGGGTGGAAGGAAGAGGTCAGTTGAAGTTAACCTTCAGCATTTGCTTTCTGCAAACACTTGGACCTGGCATTGCCACCAAAAGGGGTGGAGAAGGTTGAATTTTAACCTGGCTTGTTCCCCGTGCTTGGCAGTGTAAGGAGATCTCCTGGGAGCAGGAACAAGGAGTTGATATGTCAGCTTAGATAGCTGGGAGTGTTTGTGCAGCTGGGCTTTGGGGGATGCCCTCGCCTTGCCTTGTGCAAGGGGTGCTTTGTCTCTCCGACTCTGTAGACAACCATGTTTCCAAAATTGCTGTCGAAATTAGACTTCCAACTGGTTTTTCTTTCCTGAATGTCGGAGAGGATCTTTTAGGAGTAACAGATTCCAGAACAAACTGTTGACCATATGATGATGCACTTCAAAACCAGACTGCTTATTGGGAGCAGCCTTGTACTCAGCAGCCGTGGCTGGAAATGTTTCCCATCAGTGGGAACACCACGGGCCCATGTCTGCGGTCGGTGCCAAGTCTGCTCTGCTCCGCGCTGTCCTCTTGGTGGGGGCTCCCTGTCTTGGGTTGTGCCCGGGAGCAGAACAAAAGAACAAGACTCAGTGGAAGTTCTTGGGTTTCTTCCAGGTCTTCCACCTCTGTCTACCTGCCTCTTGTTGCACTGTAGGTTTTAAACTCCTAAGGACGGGGCCATGTTCTTGTTACTCCTGTAAGTGATGCAGCTCCTGATCTGAGCCCCAGGCACTCTCATGGCCCAACCCATGGATGGTGCTTGTCATAGCAGCCCACTGGGTAGTCCAAGCTGTTCCAGAGAGAATGTCCCTGACTGAGAAGTTCCCCTTTGGTTTTGATTTGGAATCAATGTGAATGCATCAATTTTTCAGACACTGCCACCTGAAGGAACAGCAGGGTCAGTGCTGTCAGCTGCGGTTTGAGCTCCAGCTTCGGGATCCAGGACTGGGTCTGCTCTCTACTTCCAGACTACTTTGAGCTTGTAAATGTGTGCCAGCTCCCCTGGAGGCAGGCCTGCTGGAGACTGGGAGCCTTTGAGATTCTCCAGAGCAATAAAAATCTAACTGTATTTCCTTGTCTAATAAACAGAACAGCAGAGAATCTTAAAGGACCTTCAGATCCATCCACATTCTGACCAGTGTAATGTTGTCAGCCCTCTTTAGTTTGTTACTTTAATAGACTTTAAAATGTGTCTCAATTGTTTCCTTATTGCTTGAAGATCCCTTGGAAATGTCAGGTTTTGGTGGAACAAAGCGCTTTCTTCCTGGATGTTAAACTCAGCCCTGACAAACTTGAAAAGAAGAGTGGTTGGTTCTTTCTTTCTTTCTTTCTTCTTTCTTCATGAAAACAAGCTGGGAGACTGAGTATGGTCTGATGTGGTTCATAAGGGTAATGTGGACACTTTAATATTGCAGGTAAATCTGCAGAAGACATATTTGGAGAGTTGTTTACTCAAGCCAACACCTTTGCCTCTCGGGTGAGCATTCTCGTCGAGAGAGTTGACCGCTTGCAAGTCAAAGTCACTCAGCTGGATCCCAAAGAGGAGGAAGGTAATGGAGTGGAGCACAGGCTGAGCATGGTGAAGGTTCTCCTGGAGTCAGCATGGTTGGTTCAGCACCATAAACCCAGCATGACACTGCCATGAGTGTTGGAATGTGTTCTCTGGGGCTGAGAGGGACTGTTTCCCTGCCTCCCAGTAGAGCCCTTGGGCAGCTGTTTTGGCTTTGCTCTTCAGTGACTCTCCATGTGGGAACTCGCTCTCCCGCAGTTGGGTGGCAGTGGATGAATTGCTTGAGCTTGGTCACAGGGGTTCCAAAGCCCATGGGCCACTCGAGGGAGAGCTGTGTTGATGGAGCAGCAGATCTTGGCAGCATGCTGGAGACTTGATGGGTTTCCCTAGGGATCTGTGGGAAAAGGAACCTGACCTTAAGAACTGCAAAGCATGCCAAGAACTCCAACTAAAATCAGATGTTCACTGCTTGGGCTTCGGTGTCATTGCCCTGGGTCAAGCTGTTCTTCACTTGTTCTCTCCTCTTCCTTACAGTCTCCTTGCAAGGCATTAACACCAGGAAGGCCTTCAAAAGCTCCACAACTCAGGACCAGAAGCTCTTTGACAGAGATTCTCTCCCTGTGCCTGTCCTCGAGACCTACAGGACCTGCAATACCCCTCCACCTCTCAACATCCTCTCACCTTACAGGTAGGGCTGCAATACCTCCTTGTTCCCTTGCAGAGAAGAACCTCTTCCTCCCAGCCTGCCAGGGAGGTCCTTCCCTGTGCTGTGCTGGGCTGAAGTAGCTGTTTCCACTGGGAAACTGAGTTGCTAAACAAATCCACCAGGAAATCTCTATCCTTTGGATTATGTGAAACTTTGCTTTTGAGGTCATACGAATGAACGTAGCTAGAAAATGATCTCTTTGGTTTTCTGCTGCCACTTTTGTGAGTGCCTTGGGGCCAGGCGTGGCTGGCTCTGCAGAGCCATGCTGGGTGTGCTGCAGATGAGGCATTTTTCTTGTGCTCCTCCGTAGCCCAATGGCTCCTTTCCAAAGAGCTGCAGAGCCAGATGCAGAGCGTTCACCTGGAGGTGGCTCTCACCCAGGTGGGTGCAGCAGGCTGCTGGTGGTGCTTCCTGGGGCCTCCACTGCCTGGTGGCACCTACACTGGCTGTGTAACCAGTTCTGAGCAGTCCCACTCTGATTCCATCTTGTAGGTAGTAGAAGTAAAGGGGGTCAGAATCCAGAGACTTATCCCACATCCATAAATATCTTCTGAGCAGGTAAAAAGTAATTACAGATAGCTGGAGGCAGCTGTCTCCTGCCAGACGCGGCTGCACTGCAAAGTGGGAGGAGAGGGAGTCTGTGTGCGCTCGCTCAGGAGCTTCAAGGACGCTGCTGGTCTGATTTAGGGTTCCTGAGCTGGAGGAGGAGGTTTTTTCACACCAAAATACAGCACAAACAAAAGGGAGTTGAAGTGAGAGACCTGCTGCTCTCCTGGTGGTTGTTCAGAGCAGTTGAGCTCTTCAGGTGCTGAGTAATGGAGGGTTTGTGTGAGGGCAAAAGGAGTGGGATGTGGGAGAGCTGGGATGGCTGAGATGGGGGTCTCTTCCTGTTCTGAAATGGGGGGCAGAGGCAAGAACAGCACTTGTGGCCATCTCACTGCACTTCTGAACTGTCATCTGAGATAGTGCCTTGTGTTTCCTTCCAAGAAATGTGTGACCTGATCCCTGTCTGTGTGGTTTTTTCCTCCCCCTGTTCCAGGGATGATGGCAAAGAGGCGCTTAAATTCTACACAGATCCTTCCTATTTCTTCGACCTTTGGAAGGAGAAAATGCTTCAGGACACCAAGGATATCATGAAGGAAAAGCGGAAACATAGGGTGAGGAAGGGAGGAGTAGGAAGTGGGAAGTGTTAATAAATTTTGGACTCCAAATTTGCTATCCAAAACTCAGGTTTGCACTTTTGGACGCCTGTGGGATCAATTCAGTGAAGTTTTATCTGGTTTACCCACTACATCCTTGTTAATTGAAAAAAGAGAACAAAGATACCTCTAATTGGTTTTTCCAAATGCCACTGTCTTTGGGCCTTAATGTTAAATTATATCATAGCATAAGAGGTGTAGTCTTAACATACTTTATTTAGCTTTTGAGCAACTGGAGTATTAAGCATGAAAACAGATTGTGATTCTTCAGTGAAAAATAACAAAGGAGAGAGAGATGTAGGGCGTGTTAGAATTCTGAGTGAGCCCATCTAAAGCCCAGTTCTCTGTGGGCAAGTGTCCATATTGCATCCCAGAACACCATGAGGGTGAAGGTGAAATTTGGGCATCTCGACACAGAGGCCAAAACCTAAATTGATTTGGGAAACCGAGCTTTTACTCTGCCCTCAAGCCTGCTTATGCCAGGGGGTGGTGATGGCATCGTGTCTGGGCTGCTCTGGGCAACCTGATGTTGTCTGGCATTTTTTGTTATCTGTGCTCCAGATTTTTTATATGGAAGAGTGCAGCAATCAGGAAAGTAAACTAAAAATCCTCTTTGAGAATGTGTCTTGTTGTAACTGCTCCAGGTCTGTCTTGTCCCTCTCTATTCCCAGTGAATGTAAAGCCAAATAAAGCTTGTGTTTGATTCCTCCTCTCTTAGAAAGAGAAAAAGGAGAATCCGAACCGAGGAAATGTGAATCCACGGAAAATCAAGACCCGGAAAGAGGAGTGGGAGAAGCTGAAAATGGGACAAGAATTTGTCGAGTCAAAGGACAAGCATGGTCCTGCTGGGTAAGCAGGTCTGGGGCTGGGTGATTGGGATGCAGTTCACCCTGCGCTGCAGCTCCTCCGGACCCACGGATCGATACTGCCACTAATCACATTCTCCCAAGTAAATCGCCTGCTAATTTAAAATTTGCCAAATAAATCAGGGAGCTGCACGGTTGGAACAAGGTGGCAGGAACGGCTCTGGCTGCTCTCGCTGCCTGTGGGCACAGAGGTGTTGGGAGCTTTGGCTCTGCCCCACGGCAGTGCCCTTCCCTCGCACCCAGCCGAGGGTGGCGTCGCGGTGCCATTGTGTGATGGCTTTGTTACATTTCACAAATGGCTCTTCACACCCTAAAGTTGAAGCGGGGGCTGTCCCCATCCAAGTATTTCAAGCTACAGATCTCTCTTTAGCACTTCTGGCTTGGGAATTCATTTAACTTTTGACACCAGCAAGGCTGGAAGCAGACCGAATTCCCCACAATGCTCTTCTTCCTTGCAGCTTCCTTTCATATAAGAAAAAAATCTCTCTTTAAATCACACTCTCCAGCTAAAAATAAAACTTGCTTTTAGTTTAATAAGAGAACAGGTTTGGTTTCTAGCAGGGGAATCGAGCAGCACAACAGCACCATTTTCTTGCTCCTCTCTTTTCTCATGTGAGTGTGTTCTTGCATTTGGATTCACTTGGGGTTCAGAGCCCCCCAAAAATAGGGTGGTTCCCCCTCCCCACAGTGAAATGAGTCCGCTGAAAGCATGAGAGTCTCTTTTCAGTACTATTCCAGCTTTGAATACTTGTTGTAATGGCACTGCGGTTTCCATTTTGATATTCTGTTCTCGAGCTTATTTTTTGGCATCTTTGAGTATCTCCTGTTTTTGCCACTGATGATACTCAGTGTAACTGCAAGTTCTTTAAGTCCAAGTTGGTCAAAACACTCTAAGTGCTTGTACAAAATCAAGTGTTAAGAAAAATGCATTTATTCAGGTGTTTGCTTGCTTATTAAAATATATACTCCAGCTGTTCTGGTGTGTGGCAGCCATAAACAGGGCAGCACCTGAGCAAATTTTAGCCAAAGAATTACATAGAGCAAACACATAGAGGTGCATGTGGTTCTCCAGATAGGAGTCTTTGAGAAGTAAAGGGGTTTTTTTAATGATGTAAAATCATGGATTGATTTGGGTTGTAAAGGGCCTTCAAGCCCATCCAGTTCCACCCCCTGCCATGGCAGGGACGCCTTCCACTGTCCCAGGCTGCTCCAAGCCCCGTCCAGCCTGGCCTTGGATGCTTCCAGGGATCCAGGGGCAGCCAACCTCTGGACAACTCTCTGGGGAAAAAATGAGCTTTAGACATTGCCTGGAGCTCTTTAAACAAACAGTTTGTCTTGCTTGTCCCAGGTACCCCTCCAACATGGTGTACCAGAACGGCAGCATCGGCTCCAACGAAAGCATGGATGGGAACTGCTACCCGCCACCGCCACAGACTGACTCCATTGTGCCACCACCTCCCTCGTTCCCAGATGACAGCCTGCCTCCACCCCCGGTGGAATTTAGGTAAGCCTACGGGATCCCTTCTGTCACCAAGGAGTAGTAGGTGGTGTAAAAGGATGACATGAGACAGGCTGAGATAGTTCAGCAGAACTTCCTAATGGGTGTTGTATGGGAACCAGAATGCTCCTGTCTGGAAGGCAAGTGCAACTGCAGGCAGGGACAGAGGCACAGGCAGCACAGCTCTCCATGGATCCCAGCCACCGTCACCATTCCCAGGCAGAAGGGGGGAACTAGAGCAGATTTATTCCCCAGCAGTGTCCCAGTGAATGGCTTGGCCCCATTGCCATGGTTTTCCAAAGCAGTTGTTCCATAGCATGGACTTCTGTTCCTTATGTTCCATTTGCACAACGCTCTCAGGCACATTGTGGAATTCTTGGGGGTGTCCTGTGCAGGCCCAGGGGTTGAACATGATGATCCTTGTGAGTCCCTTCCTACTCAGGATATTCCATGACAGAGCTTTGCTAAGAACAGCTTCTTTAACCTCTTTTGCTCTGATCTGTGAGAAATGCACGACGTGGCCACTGGAGATGGAGATGTATTTAAGTTTCAAGGACTTGAGCACAGCAGCTGCCTCCTTCCCAGAGACTTGGGTGCAAGTTCAGGTCATTTACTTGGGATTGAATGAAATGGTGACTCCCAGGCACCTCCAGAGATGAGAGTTACGGTCCAGCAGTGGCTCAAGACGCAAAGGGTGAAACAAGAGTGGACTTTTTCTTTTTTTTAAAGACATTAAAACAGAGTCAAGAGGAACAAGAGAAAGTCTGTCTGATAGACAGGGCTGCTTGGCTTCTCTCCATCTTATCCAAAGGCAGCAATGCTGCAGCAAAGGCTCTTCTGATGTGTCAGAGAGACCCAGCACTGCACTCTGCAGCCTGTGCCTCTCGGGCAGAGCAGACACGAGCTCTCAGATGAAGCTCTCACTGCCTTATGCAGTTGCTTAGATCTCTGCCCAACCCCACAGATCTCCCCTCTTCTGGTTTTGTTTTGATGGTTGTTTTTAAGGAACCCTGGGAGGTAGATTTGATCTCCAGGAGTCTGTTTTGGATCAGCACTGTTAAAAATGGTGATGTTTTTGTGGCAAATGTACCTTATTTTTCTGTCTTGCCATGGAAGGAGGTCTCAGTTTGGGGCTTCCCTTGCACAGGATGTCACACTGTCACATGGTGTCCTGCGGGGTGAACAGAGCCCCCACAATGGGAGATTCAGTCCCTTGTGCCTTGGTGTTTTCCATAAGTGCACGTTGGGGTCCCATGTCCTCCCCTTCACTCGGCACAGCGAGCTCTGAGCCGTGGAATCCAGGGAGGAGATCCATTCCCAGCAGGTGTTAGAGCTTTCCTGACACCCCCGCCCTCCTGGTGCAGTTCATCCCAGCAGACATCCCTGGTCCCTGCCTGGCGTGTCACGGGCCTGACCTCGGCAGGGAGGGGTGGTGGCAGGAGCTCTGGAGCCAGGAGCTGCTCCAAGAGGTGAGGTGAGGTGGCTCATGTTCTTGTCAGCCTCAGAGATGGGATGGAGGACAGCATTCCTGCCATCCCTAGGAGCTTTCCATTTTCTGGAGGTGTAGGCCAAAAGAAACAGTGCGAGGGAACTAAAACCAAGGAGTGAGGTCTCATGGAAACATCAGTTAAAGCTGGAACTTGGATTTTTTTGTCTGGACTGCAGCAAACACACATGATTTGCATTAACACAGAGACTGTACAGTCTGATCTGGCCTCAGGGCTGATTCCCTGTCTCTCTCGTTCTGTTGCCACAGCTATCCTGTAGACAACCAAAGAGGTTCTGGTTCTGGAGGGCCCAAACGATCCAGCCTGGTTAGCCCGAGCCACCCACCACCAGCTCCTCCGATCGGATCGCCCTCTGCAGCCAGGCCGGGCTTTGCTCCTCCTCCAGCTCCTCCTCCACCACCCCCACTGATGGAGAACGCCCCCCCTCCGCCGCCTCCCATGGGCTTCCCG
>VZRH01007424.1:86957-99498 GCA_013397555.1 Urocynchramus pylzowi
TCCGCCCTCCGACACCTCCACATCCAAGCCCAAGTCATCCCTGCCTGCGGTTAGCGATGCCAGGAGCGATCTGCTTTCAGCCATTCGGCAAGGTAAGGTTGTGTTTCCATGCCAGCGCTCTCCTCTGCCTCTGGAAAGCCCCTGGGAGCTGTCTCCTGGGAGCAGTGGCACTGCCTTGCTGCTCAAGGCTTGTCCCTTGTGGTCCCTCCCCGCCTGCCCACCCTCTGAGCACCTTGCTGGGTTTTACGCTTCCCCAGCGCTTTTGGAGACGGCAGTGCTGGAATTGGTGTGATCAGGTTTGTTGGGGAAGGTGCAGCCCTGGGGTTTCCCTGTGGAGGGGCACAGAAGGGATCTGCTCCCGTTCCACCTCCGCACCCAGCCCGTGCTGGCTGTCGCCATCGGCGCTATCCCAGCACGCCCAGCCTGCCTCGCTCAGAGCGCTGTGACAGAGGCAGCTTTCCGTGTGAAACCTTGGCACGATCCCCTCCCTTCCCCTCTCCCATCAGGCTTCCAGCTGCGCAAGGTGGAGGAGCAGCGGGAGCAGGAGAAGCGGGACGTCGTGGGCAACGACGTGGCCACCATCCTGTCGCGCCGCATCGCGGTGGAGTACAGCGACTCCGAGGACGACTCCTCCGAGTTCGACGAGGATGAGTGGTCGGATTAGCCGCCCTCCCGCCCCTCCTTCCCTTCTCTCCTGGGCCCGCTTCTTACCGAATCAGGTGGCCAAACCTCGCACCACGTCCTTTTCATCCTGTAACCAAAGATGTGCCAAGGGTTTTCAGACAACCAGCAGCATGTCTCCCCTCCCTCCCCTCCAGCTTTGGCAGGACTCCGCGCTCTGCCTTTCCAAAGGTCTCCTCACGGACACCGAGGACGCGGCGTTGGGATTTAGCTGGAGGGGGTGTAACGGTTGCTTGTTTAAAAGAGAGCTAAACCTCCAGATTTTTTGATGCCACCAGGCAGAGCACATATAAACCCTCCATCCTGAGGGATTTTTAAAGTAAAGATGGATGATCCTGTTGTGGCCATGTGGCCTTTTGGATGAAGGACATTTTCAGCTGGTTTTCTCAGTGCAACAGCAGACAGTTGATCTGATGGCTCTTCCTTGCCAGTGAATACTGGTAGTGCTGCAAGAAAATGGGCTTTAAATGTCAGTTCTCTGCTGCATCCCACTGTCAAATAATCAGGTTTTCGGCAATAGTGCACAATTCTTTCCCCCCTGACCCCTGAGTATTAATTCCAGATCACCCTGTGTGGGGTGCACTTCCCAGCTCCGAGGCTGCTGAGTGCCTTGGGTGCAGTGTAAGGAGGGACTTTTTTTATTTTAGAAGCTGCCTTTACCTTCCTCAAATCTCCTGGACTGCTTTGCCAAGAGGAGACTTGCGCAGAGGGATGTAAAACCAGGGCAGGATGCTTGCTCAGCTTCCCCCTCTTGGGAAAGCAGAGCCACTGCCCCACTGAGACACATCTGTGGTCAGCTCTGAGCGGTGGCCAGACCTCGCCGGGCTGATTTTCTCCAATTCATGCTGAGATTGTGTTTTAAAATTCCAAATCCAGTGCCTAAGACAGGGAGGTGGGGTGGGGAGGGGCTCTCTGAACAGCAGGCACTGTGGTGGTCTTTGGCCTGCCAGGGCAGTTCGAGAGGTGCTTTTTTTAGTGGGGTGACTGTACTTTTAACACAGGGACTTGAATGCTGGTATTGCCTTTGCTTCTTCTCCCTTCCCCCTAGGGAGGGGAGTTTGTGTGCCTAAAAACATCATGTGTGTGAACTGAGTTGCCCATCAGTTACATCAGACCTAACATACCCTAATTTTGTTATTATAATTCATTAGTTAATTTTAAGAGAACATTTTTTCTCCTCACTAACCCTGTGAATTAATTCCCAGGCTGCTCACTATAGATCCAGTACTGGCAGGGGAAAATGGGGAATTTGAACTAGCTGACCTCGGTTTTATTGCTGTTTTATGTTACCTTACATAGAATATGAGCGTATCTTGGAAATCTAACCCAGATACCCCTGATGTGTATTTTAATTTGGACATGACTCAATAAGGGTCATGCAAAAAGCAATTCCAAAGCCTGTTTGAGGTTATGGGTCCAGCTGTTGTGGGATGTGTGTCCCACTAAGACCAACTCTCCCATCTTTTTGCCCTTCCTAAAGTATTTCACCAGCCTGTGCCTGTCTCTCTTCCCTGCCTCGCCTCCTTTAATGATGTTGCTGATACCTGGAACACTGGGCTCTGCCCAAGGCTGGCTGGAAATCCTGCTTGGGAGTTGATTGATGGCTTCAGCTTGTGCCATCGAGTTCTTACTGATTCTGTGTGTGTGTGTGTGTGTGTGTGTGTGTGTGTGTGTGTGTTAATCTTGGCCAGGGCAGAGATGGCCTGGAGGATGGGCTCAGGGGTGCAGATGAAGCAGTGAGGCCCCAGAGGGTCCCTGGATGGCAGTGCCATCGGGTTTTGTCTGCAGGCAGGATGCAGGGGCGTGGGCAGCCAGGCATCCCAGTGGGCTGGGAACATCTGAGCAGCACTAGTGCCAGGTTCTGGAAGAGGGAACAAACCCCTGGAGTGCAGGTGAGCCGTGGTGCAGTGGAGAGGCTTGGAAATGCAGAGGGATGGTTGCTGCAAGCTGGGTGAGGGGATGGGAGAGGCACTGCCTCGTTCTGCTGCTCTTTCTGAGAGCATCCTCCTCTGGCTGCTCTGAGAGACAAGTTCCCAGGAAAAACAGGCCCTGAGCTAACCCAGGCTGACAGCAGGATCACACAGGGAAGCGAGGAGCCCGCAAATGCCAAACCTGGCTAAATTTGAGATTGCATTAACGAGACTTAGCCCTTGTTGGGAAAGGGGAGCGAGTCTTGCTGTCACCTGAAATACCGAGAAGTGCCATATCCCCTGAGCCCCGATGGGTGCTGTGTCAGGCAGGGCCGTGCCTGGGGCGCTGGGGACACGGCCCTCACGCTGCCTGTTGCACAAGGGTGCTGCTGTGTGACACGGCCGTGGGTGGAGGTGGCTCCTCTGGCCTCCAGGCAGCGGGAGGGACATTGCCTTGTCCCTGCAAGCCTGCTGGAAACACGCTGTGCTCCCAAATCCCGTCCCGGGGCAGGCATCAAAACTGCAGGATCCTCATCAGAAGGGTTGTGGACAGGTAGGGGAGGTTGGCTGTTGGAGCGTTTCTAAAATCTCCTTTGATTCTTGCTTTTCTTTTTTTTTCTTTTTTTTTTTTTTTCCTAAATCTTTGATTGCCTTAGCCTGTGTGGGTATCCCTGAGAAACAGCTGCTCTACAGAGGGACCATTTCTGAGTATCCTTGCAAAATTGCAGAGCTCTGGGCCACCAAGTGAGCTCAATGTTTTTGAAAGCAGTAGGGGAGGAGGAGAGGTGCCAAAACCAACCTCTGCAAGACAGAGCAGCTGTGCTGGAAGTGCAGGGCTGCCCTACCACCTTTGCCCTCGTGCTGGGGGCTCTTGCTCCTTCCTCCCCTTTCGTGGGGCTGGGCGAACCTCAGGCATTTCCCAAAGCCCAGGGCACGAGCTGTGCTCCCCACGAGCAGCCTGCAAGTCCGGGCAGGCACGGCCGCCTTCCCTTCCCTTCCCTTCCTTTCCCTTCCCTGGTTAAACATTCTCCTCGTGTCCTCGCCCGCAGTGCTTGGCTGCTGCTCCCGGCAGCCTCTCCCCCGCCGCCCCCTCCCCTCGCTGGGAAAGCCTCGTCCCGGCTCCCCGGGCGCAGCCCGGAGCCGCAGCCGGTGACCTTCACTGCTTCTCCTCTCCTTATCAGAGCCAGAGCACCGGGCCAGAGCCGGGGAAGGGGCTCCCGGAGGTCCCAGATGGCGGAGGGATCGTGCAGAGTGTCATTTCAGGGAAAGGGTAGATTGGATTTTATATTTTTTTTCAGAACGTGAACTTATTTAACGTGTTTCTTTTGGAAGTCCCTGCCCTGGAGGGGCTCTGGGAGGGAGCTGCCTGGCAGGGCAGATGCAGCTGCCCCGGGTCAGGTTTCACTGCTGTTGGATTTCGGGGGTGCTTTCTTCTCTTCCTTTTTAAACAAAGCCTTGAAGTGGAAGTGGATCCGATGTTTTTATTACTGTATTAACATTCATTTTAATTCACTTCAGAAACTAACCCATTTTTCTTCCTGATTAGAATGTCATAGAATTAGACAAGCTGTAACCCCTCCTGAAGTGCCTTATTTTCCTACATGATATAAATATATTTATAAGAGTAATTATTCCACTTATATCTTAGGGGTTTATTGCTGAGCAGGAGATAAGGTGGGAGAGGAGGGATGGGAAGTGCCCTCCACGGACCCAGCCAGGCTGGGGGTCGGAAGGGCGAGGTTTGATGGATACTCTCAGGGTGCAGGGGGTTCCTCACTTCAGACCAAAGGAGTTTCAGCAGTGAAACTCTGCTTAGAAAGAAGAAAAAAGGACGAAAAACCCCAAACGTGAGCAAAATACTGTAGATTTGTCAGGTTTGTTTTTTTTTTTTACCCCTGCAAAATAAACACTGATGGCCGGACTCTGCAGGAGGCAGTGGGTGTGGGAGATTGGGGCCCGCCCCTGGCCCATCCTTGCACATCCCAGCGCAGATTCCCTGCCTTCTGTATTCCCATGTAATGTCTGTGCTTTTCCCTGTCGGTTGCTGTATAAGCCAGATTTCCTGCTGCTTTGTTTTGTTGTTTTTAATAATCAGCTCAGTAACCCCTGGATGAAGATCCCAACTGCAAATATTTTGTAATGTACATGTATAAAAAAAAATAATAATTTTTTTGATTCTTTTTTAAAACTTGATAAAATCTTTCTATCCACTCGGTGCCTGTGTGTGTTACTGTGGGGGGTGTGAGCCTGGGCCTGGCACAGGGGCTGCTGTGGCTCTGTGTGTGACTTGGAGTCATGGAAAGGTTTGGGCTGGAAGGGACCTTGTAGCCCATCTCATTCCAGGGGCAGGGACACCTTCCACTGCCCCAGGCTGCTCCAGGCCCCGTCCAGCCTGGCCTTGGGCTCTCCAGGGATGGGGCAGCCCCAGCTGCTCCGGGCAAACCTCGCTCGTTCCCGGGGGTGTGGGAGGTGCAGAGCCTCCTGAGCCGTGCCTGTCCTTGTCCTGAGCTGCCAGGGCATCCCTTGGGAAGCCCAGTGTCCGTGGAGGTGCCGCTGCCTCCTGCCCAGGCGAGGCCGAGGGAGGCTGGAGCTGTCTGGGAAACACCCTGGGCACAGACAGCTTTTCCATGCCACGGTGGGCTGAGGGCTACTGCCAGTGGGAATCTGAGGGTCACAGTGCCAAGGCAGCCCCACCCAGGAGCAGCCTCCCGCCTCCCTCCAGCGCTGCCTGCCACAGGAGATGACCTGGGCTCCATCTTGCAGAGCAGAGTGGCTGCAGCTGGGCTGGGAAGGGGCTGCAGCAGCTTTTTGCCTCCATTTCACAGCTCCAGCTCCCTCGTGCAGTGAATGTGCCTGGCAGCGGTGGCTGCTGGCCCCGAGCTCAGGTGCCTCGTCTGGCCTCGCTCCGTGGGGCTCTGTTTTCTTGCTGGTTGGTGAAAAGCAACAAAAGGCTCTGTCCCTGCTGCTCCTCGTCCCTGCTTTTACCGCGGGCTTTGCTCTGCCAAATTCCCTTGGCTTTAGGAGACACCGGTGCCTCGCTCCGCAGCGCTGTGCCTTTCTTGGCTGACAATGGTCCCTGGCTGCAAAACCTCATTAGATTAATTGGCCTTGCCAGCTCCTGAACAAGCAAGGCCTTTAGTCGTGCAGGGGCGCAGAGGGCAGGGGAAGGAGGGAGCTCTGGGGCTTCCACGCTCCCTCGAGCTGCATGTCCCAGCCCTTGACTCCAGCTGGAGCCGGGCAGGAGCAACTGGAGCTCCTGGCTGCCTTCGGATGGGCGTGGCTGTGGCCAGGTGGTGCCTTTGCTTTTCTGGGGTGCAGGACAACACGTAGCCTTGTGCTTTTGGAGTGACAGCCCTTGGAAGTCGTCATCACAGTTTGGGGGGTGTTGGTGAGTTTTGTGCTGGTTTAACCCCCTAAACAACGGGGAAATCTTCGTTCCAGTTCTGCCTTCCTGGGTAACCCACAGAGCCCTATGCTTCCACCCTCCACAGAGCCAGGAAGCTCCGGGAGGCTGAGGTTTAGCTGGGCGTGGGGAGGAGAAGGCTGGCAGTGATTGATCGTGCGAGCCCCAGCCCTGTCCGTGAGCAGCACTTTGCTGCTGCAGCTGGGGCAGAGTCTCCACAGCTCCGCAGCCTTGGCACACCCACCTTGGCCCCGGCCTTTGATCCCTCTCCGTGCCCGTCTGTCTCTTCCACATGACTCGGCACAGGATCACAGCTGGCCAGGCTGCGGCTTCACAGGAGCCCCCGTCTCCAAAGACCTATTTAATTTTCTCCTTCAAGGTGGTGTTAGCAACACCCAGAAGATGCTGCCGGCTGCCTTGGACGAGTGGGCTGCGTGTCCTTTCCACCACTGACGTCAGCTTCTCTCCCTTAATTCCCCCTCTGGGACCGAAGCAAGTGCAGGCGCTGCCAGCTCGGATCAGCGTTAACAGCCTGCTCTCCCAGTGTGTGGCAGCGCTCCGCCGTGCCAATGTCACCCCCGACTCGCGCTGCTGTCCCTGGCCAAGCAGCCATGGGTGGTGGGAGAGCACTACCCTCTTCCAGCACCCTGGGAAGGGCCCAGTGCCAGCAGAAAGTCCCCGTTCCTCGCACGTAGGTGTGCTGAGATGGCAGCTCAGCCCCTCAGAAATGGCTGACTCCTCTCTCGCGCTCTTGCTGCCTGGTGGGTTTTTCTCTCCTCCTCCCTGCCTTTGCCGTTGCCTACGCGGTTGTGTGGGGAAGGCAATCGGCTCCCGTGCTGCGGATGGCTTTATCTGTAACTCTTCCATCTGCTCACAGCAGCTCACAAATAACCACGGGGTGCCAGAGGAATTATGTTATTTGGAGCTCAAGTTTCTGCAGTCTGGCAGGGCAGCAGCTCTGCGCCGGGCTCAGCCGTTCTGCAAAGGCCAGCACCGGCATGGCCAGGGCTTAAGGCAGGAGCTGGGGATGTGGCCAGGGCTGAATTACTCTCCCCATCCAGTTAGACAAAGCCCCAGCCCTGAGCCAGCATGGAAGCCTGGTCCTCTGGGAGCTTCCTGCGGAAAGCAGAGGGTCCTGCTGGCCCCGGGTCCCTGCACAGCCGTGGGCTGGTGGCACCGAGCCGCCTTCTGCATCGCGTGGGGCGACAGGGGTAAAACGGGAGGCTGCTGCCCCCTTCTCCCTGAACTCTGCTGTTTCCCACCAAGCACAGCCCTTTCAGACTGGTTTCCCTCCCTGGGAAGCACCATCCGAAGCCCCCAGAGCCGTGGCTGTGGTGGTGGCCGGGGATGATGCTCGAGGCCGAGCTGTGCCGGGAAATGCCTCCCGCTGCCTCCGGCATTTGGTAAAACACTTACAGCAGGGCCGTGTTTTCTTCATTTCCTGCCTGCTGCTGCTTCCAAGGAAACAAAATCCCCCAAGCTAGGGCTGAGGTTTCTCATTTAAATGTAACCCAGGCCCATAACTGGAGCTGCCAGCCCTCCCCATGGACCGGCGGTCCCAGGGTGGTGCAGGAGGAGGTGCGTCAGGACTCGTGGTCCCATCGTGGGCGCTCCAGGAAGGCACTGAGAGCAGAGACCCATCCCTGGGGCAGGGCGTGGGGAAGGGCAGCTCTCAGCTGTGCCTCGGGCAGGGCACTTGGGGTTCAGGGTGCCAGGGGGAGGTTTTGCAGTAGCATCAACCTCCTTCTCTCCTCCCATCTGGCAAAACCCTGGCGGTTTTGGCACCAGGGCTGGAGCAGGGTGGTTTGGGACCAGCCCTGGCTCTGTGGAGGGTGCTGCCAGCTCTCTCACCTGCACGGTGGCCAAGGGCAAGTGCTTGGAGCCAGATCTGGGTCCCAGTGCTGCCAGCAGGACCAGGGCTGCTCACACCAGAGAGGGGGAGCAAACCCCAACCCGCCCCCTTGCCTGCACTGCAGCACGGGCAGGCCTGGAGGCAGGAGCTGCCTGTGCTTGCAGCATCTGCTGGGAGCCTGGGAACGGCTGGCCCTGCCAGATGTGCGAGCACAGCTGGGGTGAGGCCATGCCCACGTCTCTTAGCTCATATTTTAACCCCAAAGTTGGGCTGTTGGTCCCCCCCGAGCCTCTCCTGCACATCCCCGGCGTGGGGGTGGCTGCTCAGCACTCTGGCACCTTCTTGGATGGATTTGACTCTTTTTTATAGCTTCACTTTCTGCGTCTTTCTCCACCCAAGAAGGGAGCAGCCTGGGCCCTGCTGTATCTCCCTGCTTGGTGCCACCTGCTCCATCATCCCCCAAAGGCTTGGAGCAGCAGGAATGGCTCTGGGCTGGCTGGAGGGCTGGGAGAGCAACCAGCAGGGCCGGGGCTTCCTCCAGCCCGTGCTCCAGCTGGGCTTCCCTCACCCATCCTGACAGCCCAGAACCGCACACGGGCAGGAGCCAAGGGGTGCCTGTCCCACCTGGGAAGGGGGCACACGGAGCTGGGCAATGGCCCCCGTGCTGGCAGCAGGGACAGGGCTGAGGGTGACATCCTCGGGGTGCTGGTGACAAGGATTCAGTGAGGGCTCAGCTCCCACAGCTCCCGAATTTCTGGTCCTGGGGAAACGCCTTGGCCTGAGTTGTGCTGGCTTTTGATGCCACGTTGTCACTGCGGGTCACCGCAGCTCCTGACCCTCTGCAAGCCCCCATCCCTCTGGGGGCTCAGCAGCAGCAGCACAGCCCTGCCAGGAGCTGGGAAGGGGGGCTGCAGCCCCGTGCCCACCCCCACCGCCGGCCGTGGTGGGGGGGAGCCTGAGGAGGGGTTCCAGCAGACCTGAATGCTGCTGCCTTTGTGCCTTTGCACACTGGTGTGTCACCCTGTCCCCAGGGGAAGTGACAGGGACCCCAGAGAGTGGGAGGAACTGGATGGGCTTGCACACCGTGGAGAAGCTCCCTCTGAAGACATCAGCAGGGGAGGCACGAGGGAGAGAAAAGCAGTTTCAGCTGCCATGTGATGTTGACATAAGAATCACCAGGTAAAAACTGCCCCTGAGCACAGCAGAGCTGGGAATTACGGGATTTTTCACTGCTGGGAGAGGTAGGCTAGGGAATTATCTCCTGAGGGTGCTCAGCTGAGGCCTGGGGTAGAATGAACTCCTCCATCCTTTGGCCTAACCTCGCTAGGGACAGGGGGAGCCCGAAATTCCCCATCCCCAGCGCTGAGCCAGCCCTGGAAGTGCAGGGCACGATCTGTGGGTCCTTCAGCCCTGCCAGCCCCGTCTCCCCTCATCACCTGCTAGCACAGCCCCCTGCCAGCGCTCGGCCGAGGGAAATCCTCATTTCCTCCTCAACGAACAGCCCCGGCCCTCGGGGCTGGCAGCAGGTCCCCAGCCCAAGGTGAAGCGGAGCCCGGGGCCGCACGCATCCCTCGGCGCCGAGCCGGGCCCGGCTGCTCCCGGCCCTGGGCTCTGCCACATCCCGGGTGACAAACGCCCGTGAGGAGCCGCTGCTCCCCGGCCGGGCGGGCAGGGCAGGGGGCTCTGGGGGCGCGGAGGCTGCCACCGCAGGGGCTGAGCTGCCCTAATTAGCTCTGCCTTCATTAACGCCGCCTTCCCTGCGACCAGCAGGCAGCTGGGGCAGCAGGGACGGGTGCTGAGCTCCTGCGTGAGCAGCGACTTTCAGAGCACGGGAGTCTCAGTGTGGGGGTGCTGGGCACGGTCCCCTGTGCCCCCTGCACCAGGAGAGGGACCGGGGGCAGAGACACCGTTCCCTTGGATGGACGCCCACGGGGGGAATGAGTCCTCGCCATCCCTGGGTGGGGGGACACGTCAGATGTCACCAGCAGAGCTGGATGCAGCCCCTGTGCCCGCTGGGGCTGCGAGGATGAGGATGGTCAGGGGCCTCAGCGCTGCTCCCCCCGGGCCAGCTCCTGCTAACAGGATGTGATGGGTGCGGGAAGCGCTGTCACTCGGCATCTCTTATCCGGGAGCAGGGAAACGAGCAGGGGACGGCCCTGCTGGGACTCGGGAACCTCAGCCTTCTCTGCCCCCTCGGGAAACACCATCCCACCCCCTCCCCAGCATCAAACAGCCGCACCTCATACCACAAATTAATTTATTCCCCTACCAGAGTTGTAAACAAGAAGCAGCCCCCCCACCCTGACCCACCGAGAGGTCCCCATCCTGGGGTCCCCATCCCAGGGGTCCCCATCCCAGGGGTCCCCAGCCCAGGGGTCCCCTTCACGAGGGACCCTTCACATCCATCTCCCCAGCCCAGAAATGTGCAAATCCAATCCCAGTGCAAAGAAAGGCTTTGGCAGGGAGAGCCCTGGGTGCCGTGAGGGGGGTGGTGGCACACAGAGGACCCCAAAACTTGTGGGTTTGGGGGCGCGGAGCCTCCGGCAGCCCCCCCTCCTGAAGGCAGCGAGCACTAGAGGGCAGCAGGGCCCAGCGCTGGGAGGGAGGCATGGAAATCAAATTAAATAATAATTCAAATAGCAATAAATAAATAAATGGACGGCTGGGAGAAGGGGGGGAGGGGGTTGAGTCCCTCCTACTCTGGCAACGAGTCTCTCCTCCCCTTCCCCAAATGTATAAAATATATTTTGACTATCTGAGGTAAATAACAAGGTTGTTAAAAAAAAAAACACAAGAGGGGGATGAACGTTCCTGGTGTTTCCCCACCCTTAAAAAAATAAAGCATCATAAATAGTTTTAAAGAAAATATGAGGATCAGCCCCCTCTCTCTCACGCATAAATATAGATTATATTATGGATAAAAAATACGTCTTTCTCTCTATTCAAAAAGTGGAAAAATAGAGGAAAAGAAGGAGTTGTGCCCAAAAAGGATGAGGCTGGGAAGAGCTGCTTGATTCCAAGAGCTCCCGCAGTGTGCCTCTGGGAACGATGAAAGGGGGGAATCAAAGCCAATCCCCCACTGGGATGGGTGAGGGGAGGGCGCGGGGGGGCCCATCAGACGTCACTGGGGGAGCGGGAGCGGAAGGGCGGCGAGGAGGAGGAGGAGCAGGCGCAGCACACGGCCCACAGCCCCTTCTGGATCTCCTGGTTCCGGAAGGCGTAGATGACGGGGTTGAGCATGGAGTTGTAGGTGGCGGGGAGCAGGGTGGCGTAGGTGTAGAGCGCGGGGGAGCTGCGGTCGCCCAGCAGCCCGTAGACGGCGAAGGGCAGCCAGCAGGACGCGAAGGTGCCCAGGATGACGGCCAGGGTGGCGATGCCCTTGCGGGTGGTGACGTAGTGGGAGCTGGCCAGGAGGTGCCTCTGGACGGCGATCTGGTGGGCGTGCCGGCACACGATCCTACAGATCTGCAGGTACAGCTGGAGCATGGCCGCGAACACCGCCAGGAAGGAGGCGGAGAGCACGGTGAGGTGGCTCTTGGTCAGCGGTTTGACGATGCTGCAGGCGGAGGGCTCCTTCAGGCAGTTCCAGCCCATGACGGGCAGCAGCCCGCAGCAGATGGAGGCTCCCCAGGTGAGGATCAGCATGATGTAAGTCCTGGTGACCGTCCTCTCCGAGTAGTAGGTCAGGGCGTTGTAGAGGGACAGGTAGCGGTCGATGGTGATGGTCAGCAGGCTGCTGACGCTGGCCGTGAAGGAGGTGACCAGGAGCCCCACGGTGAGCAGGCTGACCGCCTCCGACGGGACGAAGTACACGAAGGCAAAGTGCAGGATCAACCCCAATCCCGCCAGGAGGTCGGCCGTGGCCAAGCTGCCGATCAGGAGGAACATTGGGGCGCGGAAAGCCGGGGTGTAGAAGATGACCAGCACCACGATGGCGTTCTCACAGGAGATGATGGTCCCCGAGATGCAGAGGACAACGTCCCACGGGTTCAAGGCGAGGGGGTGCACCACAGACTCCAGATCCAAGGAGCTGCCACTGCCATTCCTGGCTGAGAACCAGCCTTGCTGGCCTTCGCTGGAGTTGGGGGGCCTTTTCTCCATCATGATGGCGGAGGGTGACCCGCAGGAGCAGCCCCCCAGCACCTGCTGTCCACGAGCTGCCCCCGTGCCACCCAGACGGGGCAGTACTGCCTGCCCCAGAAGCTGTCCTCAGGAGGGTGGGCAGAGCAGAGGAGGTTGAGGGTGCGCTCGCTGTTTGCTCTGAGGGGATTTTTCTGGATGAGATGGTTTAGTTTTAAAATAAATAGGTGAATAAAGCGGAGGGCACGCACACACACACACACACACAGCACCCCTGCTCCTGCCGTGACTGCTGGGGTTGGGCACTGCAAGATTTTGACGGGTAAATGCAGGGGAACAGGACTGGCAGTGGAAAACCCCCCCCCCCCCCGCGAGGAGTCCGGGCCAAAGTGAGGGGATCCCAAGCAGCAGGTAAAGGGGGTGACCCTGCCCCCCCGATCACCACCCCAGCGGGAGCAGACACCCTCCTATCCCCACCGTGGCATCCCCTCTTCCCCCGGGGGTCTACCTTTCCCCGGGCGGGCAGCACAGCCCCTGGACGGGCTTTGGGGGGCACGGCCGCCCCTCGCCACCCTCCCCATGGCGCGGCGCTCTGCCGGAGCCGGCTCCCCCCTC